>OX421923.1:5656920-6179950 GCA_949128165.1 Lathronympha strigana | reverse complement strand
GATTTGATTCGTGCTTTACAATTGTATACCTACTCAACGATTTCCAGTACTAACATAATCTTTATATTTTCGTTTGTAAATCGAACTTTAGAATGCGATCACGCTAACTTTGCACTAATTTAGCATACTTGGCAGTGGCATTGTATGAAAATGCCATACTACACGTAAAACTTGAGGACTCAAATTAAGTAATTGAAATTGGTTAAAAGCAGATTGGATAGTAAATTGAGCAATTGAACTGTAATTTTCGTAACTACGATCTAAAATAACAGCGTTTAGGACGTAAATAATTTAGAAGTGAGTAAACACAAGTTTATTTTGAACCGGACTGTCCGTTTTAATTTTAGTCCTGATACTGGTAACACTCTGTATAAAAATGACGTTTCATTAATGTTTTTCTTTTTAATTTTCTTGTTAAATACTAGAGTAAAGACTAGGCACTTAACTACCACAAAGTATTTCATTCCTTTAGAGTTTAGTCGTAGCCTTTAAAATTGATGATACTTTCACAAAATAAGTAATACCTAAGTAGTACCTACTAAAGTACGGAAGCTTCGATTTCCTACATTTGACGTTTAGTTTATCAAGCATGCAAATGTCAAGATGACATTAACATTACGGTTGTCACCATGCTGTCGGGTGCGTATGCTGGTACAACAATTTGTATAAATAAATATATAAATAGGAACAAAATATGTATCGGAACGTTATTTGTATAAGAACACGTTTTTGTGGATTATTTATTAGTATTGGTATTCATTTTTCTAAGTATAAATTAGTACGCGGTGTTTGAAATATAAATGTATCTGAACGCACCCGTGAAGTAATACGCGTTGCGCGAACCCTGACAGTTTATACCATCCGTAGGCGGAAGATTTGGTGTCAAGAGAACGCGAAGTGACACCCCCTGATACTATCAGGGCTTTATATTTACAGGATTATCATCATGTACCTATTCTCTAAGTGCCTGTTTATCTAAATCTAAAGCATGTAACTTGTAAAACTAGCGGAGGTCTCTACTCGTATTTCAATAGACACTCTAGACAGGGACTTCCTAGTATTACAAGCTACAATCTTCGTAGGGCTGCCATCTCGTACATTGCCGAAACCGGGCAAAAACCCGGACGTTTCATTCAAATCGCGGTCTCTCCCCGGACAGTTCTAAAAATCTGGGCCGGACGCTCCCCGGACGGGCTCCAAACTAGGACAAATCCGGGGAAACCCGGACGGATGGCAGCCCTATTCGCGCGTCGCGGTCAATCGGTCGTACATTCATTCTTAAAAATCGAACTATGTATAAACCATTAACGGAAAAATGGTATAAGTCTATACTAGTTCTATATACGTTACCACATTTATTAACCAACTAAGAGGTGCAATTGTGAATAAAATATCAGATATTGATCGTAAAGCGCCCTATAGCTGTTGTAATTAACGATTAACCTTCATAACGTGAAATGAGTGTTATTACTTATTAAATTAAGGATAAAACAAAACTCACGTATTTTCGCGCCCGCTGGCGCCCTTGATAATGGCATCATAGGATGTCCGAAACATGTCGCGCATAGTGACTAAAAATACGTGAGTGTAATTTTATTTATATGTCTTTCCCATAACGGAACAATGGTGTTCCGGACCTTTGGGAGGAGTAGGCGGCGCCGAAGCCAACACGCAAAGGCCCTTTCGACAATTGAATGAAATGTAAGGGGTACACCGAGCGGGTGTTGCACCTGCCCGAGTCATGGGACGCACGCAGAGGCAGCACCCGCCAGGGTGTATGGGCTATTGAGATTTAATGGAATTAAAAATATACTGGACTATTAGGTGAAAGTGATGGACCAATTACTGGGTTATGGAAAATAAAATCGGACGTCTGCCTAACAAAATGGTAAGAATTATAAATTGAAAGAGATGTCATTTACTAAAGAAAAAGTGACCAAGGTCCCCGGTGAGCAGGGCTGGGATCGAACCAGTGACCTCTTGCTTTCGCGGCAGACGCCCTAAAAAAAAATGCATAAAAAGGTAAGAAATTTTATTTTCCGGCAGCCGGTGACTCTCCCACACTCTTAAGAGATGTATGGGCACAGCGGATGCATATCGTTTAGTTTTTTTTATTATTTTTTATACTACGACGGTGACATACTCGTAGGTTTAGTGTGGTAGGGCACAGCACAACGAATGTCGTCTCGCTCAAATCTGGAGCAGAGCCCATCTGGGGCCTCCACCTTACAGAAAACCGCATTTTGATAACACTAGACCCTACTCATAGTGCTGTGTGTCTATTGGTGAGTAAGGTCGCCAGAGCTCCAAGAGGATTCACTGTGTTGACAGCTAGGGACCCACGGAGCAGAGCTTGCCCCTTTAGCTGTCAACACATCGAATCCTCCTTTTTTTCAAAGGGTCGGCGACGCGCATGTAACACCCCTGGAGTTGCAGGTGTCCATAGGCTACGGTGACCGCTTGCCATCAGGCGGGCCGTATGCTTGTTTGTCACCGTCGGAGTATTTAAAAAAACACTACGTATTATACTCGTAATTTTAGTTTATGAAGGATCCAGTTATATTATGTTTATGTATTTTATTTACCGTATTGTACTGAACTACTTAGGTTTCTAGGCATGAAAATGGCAGGTGTCTTTCTTCCGCGAGATACACTTTAGTACTTTCACAGCACTGTGGTGCCAGGGCTACTGGATTAACTTATTTTCTTTATTTTGATTATTGATTATTATTATTATTTTAGATGAAGTTTTTTAAATTTCACGCTGAAAACAACATACAAAGAAAATTTGAATATATTTCATGGTAAAATATAGCTAACAAACCGCTCAATATTAATATAAGTACTTAAGTTTCTTTTTCTAAGAATTGAATATACCCGTATATGTACATTATATTTCAAAAAAGTTTATTCTATAATATTGCACCTTTCAACTCTGACCATACATATGAGTTACGGCACCTAAGTAAACAGTCATGCAACACCTCATATAAATGTTGATTTTGAAACCCGTGTTGTATTTTGATACCGACCGCAAGTTCATCATAAAGATCACATCAGTGTTTCTCTACCTTTTTTGCAATTACTCTATATATCTGTGTAATATATCTCCTTCATATAGGTACCTGTCTCTACCAAGAACTGCTAGAGATTTCGAATGACAGATTTGGACACGTTATCTACAGTTGCATCCCGCTTTCGCCCGCAAGTGCGAGCCAAACGCACTGACAGAGCGTTGATGTACTAGCTATAGATATCTACAATAGATTTCAAACTCATGGTAAGCACACTATAAATAACTCCGCGACTCGCGACTTTCGCGAAAACCTCACGAGTTCACGAAAAGAATTGTTTCCGTAAGCCGCGACGACGTTGAAAGCCGAGAGTCGACTGACTGTATCGACTATACAAGCTTAGAGGGTGGCATACGGTCCGCAAGAAAACTTTCTTCAGTAAAATAAAGGGGTTGCCGAGATAAAGGGGTTCCGAGAATGACACTTACTTTTATGTGATAGCAGGGCCTATACCCAGAAAATCGAACGATTGCGGATTTGTATCTTCATCTCTGTCACACTTGCTTATTGGAGTGACAAAAAGGTTTTCCCGTCAATGCTAAGTTTCCATTTTGATATCACAGACTGTGAAAGTGTTGTAAACGTCTTCTTCTTCTTTGAAATAATGGCTTCTGTCCGAGAGTTGGACAATTTTGCCAGTGTCACTATTATTATTATTTTAGTATATTATATAAATAGAATAGTATATTGCCACTTGGGCTACGGTGTTCGGTAATTGACCCCACTATATGTTAATTTTATAGCTATAAGAATTAAAATATAGCTTCTCAGGGGGCCAAGATCCCGGGATTGCCGCTTGGAGACTAAAGGAGTGACTGAACTCGTTTCAGGATTAATTCTTCATTAGCTGTATACTGCTTCGTTAGTTTACTGCACAATTAGCTATCAACATTACACATTAAACAACATTTTGCAAACAAAATACAAAAAAATATTCCAAAGACGCCATCACCATCTTGAGAAACAAACGACAATCTCTAAGTAAACGTGATAATTCCAGAGAAGTTTGACGTTTGAAATAACACTTTAAAGTTTGACAATTCATTTACTTGGAAAAGATAACGTGGTTTGACTCTAGCGATGGCCGACTATCTAAAACACTGCGGAAACACTTCCCTTCGATCTAGTCTCACAGTGACTAGATCGCAAACTGACTAATAGTGTGTCTACCATGAGTTGGATGCCACTGTATTTCCATCTCAAAACATAAGATAAATAACTTATCTTGGAGATTTCTTAAAAAAAAATGCTACTGACTTTCATAGAAAATAAATATGACTACTCTGGTCTAAAAATACCAACCCACCCCTCTACTCTCCCCTAACGCCCTAACTACCCCTGCGATCGTTTCTCATCCCATTTAATAGTAGTTAATTTACACATATTAATACAAGAGAGCACTAAGGAAATTTTAGCCACATAATAACAAATTACCATAACAACTATCATAGGTATCATCTTCATCTCCTAACCAAAACTGGCCTCAACCACACAGATGACACCAATTCTAGAAAGCCAAGTGGAAAATTGTTCTGATATTATCATAACGAGTTGATTGACTGTTTTGTGGGCAGTACCTTGTGACCTTTCTGCTGACGGTACTCAGCTACTCGTTCGATTCTAACTTCGTCTATTATATTTTTTAGACTTCGTTTGACTTGCAGTTGGCAGACGGGGGCAGGACACATTTTTTTTAACTTTCGGAGCGATTATTTCTGAAAATATTTATTTTTTCATGAAATATTTTGAGCAAACCCCTATTATTTTTCAAATACCTATATCTAAAAAAAAACAACTAGAAAAATCTTCCCTCGTTCACTCTCTTTCCTCCCTCTTTTCTCTCTTTGGCAGTGGTATTTAAAAAAAAAACATTTATTAAAATGTATTGAGTTGGTATGATCTGATAAAATAAAATACGCAATATTGAGTAGAAACTTTAAAAAAGATCATTTTCCTTTTTTTCCGAGCGCATGATCCTTTGAACCGGATTACTAGTACCTAAGGCAGCTGTCAGGTAAAGAGCATCTATTATACACTAAATAGCAAGTTAGCTTGCGAACGGACGCTTAATGATTAGAGTATTGATGTTACTGCTGCCTCTTTGCATAATTGATGATAATTGTAGGTACACTGCTAAATGCATTTTTTGTTTTATTTATACGTTTAGAAATATATTCAAGGTTGCTGGAGGTTATTTAAGTTATTTTTCACATTTCTATCGCTTTATTGACAGTTTTTATCATTTAAAAAATATGGCATAAACTGGGTTCGTGGACAAGATGCCAATCGTAAACGCTCAGTAGCGAACGAAACGCGACTGGATTCGTCGCACTAATAAGGAAGAGTGATAGAGAGAGCTACGCTACGCTACGGAGCGTGAGTGATTGGCATTTTGTCTACGCACCCAGTACAGTCACCAGCAATAATATTTTGCGCAACGAAAGCCTCAAAAATATGTGACATATACTCGTATGGCCATAAAAATAAGATTATGTGGGATATTCTTGTGCACTCCTTTGTGTGTGAACTACATCTATACAATGGTGGATTATACAATAGACTACTCCGTTGGGACGCTGCCTATGAAGCAGGAGGTCCCAGCGTCGAATCCTGGTAAGGGTATTTATTTGTGTGTTTATTACGAATATTGTTCCTGAGTTTTTTAATGTATTTAAAATCATCCGACTCACACCACACTAGGGCGGACCGGGAGTAAATCTTTCTATAGAAATTGACTGATCGTCCCGTCCGGTTCTATTGTGAGTAAATCTTTTTATTATATGTATAATTTTCTAGTACCCACAACACAAGCCTTATTGAGCTTACCGTGGTACTAGGTCGATTTGTGTGAAAGGTTGTCCCATAATATTTACTAAATATTTAATATTATTTATATTTACAATTTCCCCAATAGCGGACTAACGCTTAAAATAAAACAAGAAGTACGAAAGATACATTTATTACTTATTAAAGTAACAAAAATCTGAGCATTATAAGCATTTCCTATAATCTAATATACTTAAAATAGAACACGTACGAAATACGTGCGCGAAGTACAGCTCGACAGAAAA
This sequence comes from Lathronympha strigana, assembly GCA_949128165.1. Lineage (NCBI taxonomy): Eukaryota > Metazoa > Arthropoda > Insecta > Lepidoptera > Tortricidae > Lathronympha > Lathronympha strigana. The sequence continues at coordinate 6,173,805 of OX421923.1, read as the reverse complement.
AGGTAGAAATTAAAGGAAGTGGAACTAAACGCAAACCACAGTGGCAACACCAGTCCTCTTGTCAAATACGTCATTATTGTCGTAAACAAACATCTGTCAAACAAGAAACATACTGCTCGCACTTATGCGACAGAATGAGATGCACAATACCTATACAAAGTTGCCTGCTAAAGGTCAGTGGCGCGGCGCCCTCCGTAAATGTCTACTGTTTTCTCGTCGTCTGTGTTTCGTCGTTGTCGTCTAAATTTAAGATCGCACGCATTTCATACGTTTGGTGGTGGGGTCCATCTTGCACACTTCTTGCGGACCGCATTTATGGTTGTTGCAGTACACGCCGCTATTTGAGCCCGCTGGAACAACATATATATTTATAAAACATTACAATTATAGAAGATAAAATATAGGTACCTCCGAATTTACTCAGAATCTGGCCTAGTACTACGAAAATGGAATCATCGAAAATTTGTCTTCCTCTCTGTCACTCTTGCATATTCGAGCAATAAAGAGGATATTCCGTCAATGCTAATTTTCGATGTTCGTTGTAGGCATGCTGCAGCGTATCTCCCACGCGTCAACAATTTTCGAGCGATGCCAATCAACTCACCAATTTTACATGCCATAAATCCATAACCGATCACATCCATTACAGATCAGTATTTTATAGTTTGAATACGTATATACCGCTGCTTATTTTCTCGTAGTATGCGATTTGAACCGTCATCGTCAGTTAACTTTTAAGAACACGTGTACTTTTGACCATTACTTTCACACGTTTCCTCAAAAAAAAAAGTGTGGCTATATGTTGTACTGATTCTGTTTTGGTGCCTATCATTACACTACAAGGCCTGCTCTCTACTTTGCGAAGTATTTCAAGTTACTTTACCTCCGTACTTGTTGCCGCCAGTCCCTTGGGAGCCGCCTACGGGTTCAGAACAAGACTTCTCGTTGCAGCCGTTCCTGCAACACAACTTTCCGTTGGTGCATTCGTAGTTCTCTTTGCATTTTGGGCTGCAGCTGTACACCTTTGATGGAAGAGGGCAGCTGCCACCTGGACGACAAAAAATGGTTAAGCCATTGAGTCATTAATAGGCGGCAAGGTGGTTATCCATGAATGTCATCTGATAATTATTATTAGTGTTCAATAACAATAAAGTTCAATTGTAGGTATAGTGCCTTAGTTTCGACTGTAATACCATACAATTTTGTATAAAATAAATAAAATAAAAAAATTAAAATAATGCCGAGTCGATAAACAGTATAATTTTTAAGAAAAAAAAACCGACTTCATTTGGTTCCCGGTAAAAGTGAAATTAAGAATTTGTTTGAGTTAGCCAGTTTACTTCACAAATATCCAATACACCGCACGTGTACGATTGAAAATTGAGGAGCTTTCTTAATGTCCTAGGGCTTCCATCATTACATTTGAAGTATAATCAAACGGAACTCCCTTGTAGACCTTTAAACAAACAAAATAACAATGTGTTAAATTGGATGACAGACTGTAAATTAACGAGCATATTCATTATGCCATCCCTGATTATCAACATCAGGTCCACTCCAGCAAAATGATGGCCACAGTAAGAAAATGCCTAAGCTAATTATGAACACCCTCTAATCACAATTGACCTGCCGTTCAAATTTGAAGAGTTCTCTGAATTCTTCTAGAACTCCATCATCAGAATATAAATCAAATCAAAAAGATGAATGTCACAACTAGGATAATAAGTAGAGCTAGGTTTATTAACCAGTTCCACTTTGCGATCCCTGGTCTTCATCATCAGATCAAGTTCATCAAAATTTTGGCTCCGCCAAAACACTGTTTTAGTTACTTAAGGAAACCCTCAAATCAGAATGCATGTGCCGTTAAAATTTGAGGAGTTCTCTCAATCCCTCATGAAGCCCATCATCAAAATAGAACTATAATCAAATAGGACTATCTTGAAGGTATTTCTTTACAAAGAAAAGATGAATGTCTCAAATCGGATGATAGAGGTCAGGATGATCAGGTCCACTCCACCAAATTGATGATGTTCGTAAAGAAATGCTCGAGTGTCTTAAAAAACTACCCAAATCATAATGCATGTGCCTTTCAAATTGGAGGAGTTCCCTCAGTTCCTCATGGATCCCATCATCAGAAATTGATTTTGAAAAAAACGGAACAAATCTGGAACCATCTATTTTCAGAAAAAAAAATATTTTTTAAAATCGGACGATAGTCCTGGGAATTACCAAGCAGTTCCACTTTGACATCCCTGGTCTTCATCATCAGGTCCACTCCACCAAATTGATGATGTTCGTAAAGAAATGCTCGAGTGTCTTAAGAAACTACCCAAATCATCATGCATGTGCCTTTCAAATTTGAGGAGTTCCCTCAGTTCCTCATGGATCCCATCATCAGAAATTGATTTTGAAAAAAACGGGACAATCCTGAAACCATCTATATACAGACAAAAAAATATTTTTTAAAATCGGATCATAGTCCTGAGAATTACGAAGCAGTTCCACTTTGCCATCCCTGGTCTTCATCATCAGGTCCACTCCACCAAATTGATGATTTTCGTAAAGAAATGCTCGAGTTTCTTAAGAAATCACCCAAATCAGTATGCATGTGCCTTTCAAATTTGAGGAGTTCCCTTAGTTCCTCATGGATCCCATCATCAGAAATGGATTTTGAAAAAAATGGGACCAACCAGGAACCGTCTACTTTCAGAAAACAAAAAAAAAATTCAAATCGGTTCAGTAATGACGGAGTTATGAGTGAACATCCATTAAAAAAAAAAAAAAAAAAAAAATTCAGTCGAATTGAGAACCTCCTCCTTTTGAAATATTGAAGTCGGTTGAAAAGTTGCAAGGATAGCACGACGGTGATTGCTGTCAAATGTGGATCTGTCTAAAATTATCAGAAACAGTGGCGCATTTACCAGTAGGCTGAGTAGGCTGAAGCCTAGGGCGGCAGATTTTAGGGGCGGCAAATTTAAAGTAAAAAATATATTTTTTTTGCTACTTCAATAAAATCGTTCAAGTTGTTTGAGGCAACACGGCTCGCATAAACAATTCATATATTGGCGAAATAGTGTCGCTACCCCGTTTACACGAACTAAATTAAGCTAGTTGTAGGTACAGCACTAGGATGTAATCGTATATTTCGGTTTTCCCGCTCTGGGCCGACCAGAATTTTATTGCGGCATTTTTTTAGAGTTCGGATACATCATATGCCGATTTTGCCGCCCTCTGTGTAGCTGGACAACCAGTGTGCCTAGGCTAAGCACTAAAACTAAAAGTTAAAAATGTGTATATTCGTCTATACAACTCAAGAGAAAAAAACACAAACACACTTTTTCGACTTTGTGGTATAGGACCACCTATGGATATGGAAGGATGCACCTATACGTTCAGGTTTTTTATTAAATATGATCTGACATAACCTACTAGGCGACCAAGCGAAGCTCGGAAAATACGGCATTTCCCTAAGGAAATATTGCCTTTCTTAGTCTCAATAAGAGACTAAATAAATACAACACACATATCTTCAATTTTCTAGTCTCATATGAGACTGTTGAGACTAAGCTAGTTCGATTGATTGCCCGCAAAAACTCCCATAGCTAATTTCATCGAAATTTATATATCGTTATTTCCGTATTTGAGATCCTCGAAGTATACAAATAATAATTTAAAAAGCTTTTCTTGCCTCAAACTTAAAAATTATAGTAGGTCTACGTTGGGCCATAAAAATCTCAATGCCCCGCCCGCGGTATTTTGACAGAACCCATGAAAGAAAAAAGTTTCGAGTATCTAATTAACGATTTTGCGAAGAAAAGGGCACGAAGACAACAGATTAACCTACTAGCTAGCTTACTTAATTATTAAATGTTATAAAAATGTGTACGCCAACAGGCAAAACACAGAGCCCTGTGATACTAAAGTTTTAAGACCTTGACTGTATAGTGTTACACCTGTGCTTCACAAATAAAATCTCACTGTACTTTACAATCGTCCAGTCTAAGTAAGACCTGTATGACCGTAATAAATATGCGCAATCGGAGGTCACATCTTTAAATTGGTCAATTTTTATCCCGCACTTGGTAAGCTATTGGCAATATCTAAGTTATCTATCTAACTCTATGACGCTTTTGGACCTTGAGTTTGGAATGATTTCTTCGACTTGACTTACATTTGGATAATGTTAGTAATCGTCTACTTATAGTTTTTATTTTCTTCGCGATAGTAAGGTGAAAAATGTTTTATTACAATCGTCGGCAAATTTCGTTCAACTCTTCGTATAAAGCTCAAGATTCCAGTTTTTGAACCACTCGCTACGTTCGGGTATCAAAATTTGCCCGAGAGTTAAACGACAATTTTGCCCCCTAACAAATAACAACATATTTATTTACTTTCATACGTAATTAAAATTTATCATCTTAAATGTTGTAACTATGCCCAGATTTTTTTAATTTTTAAGCGCACTTCCATAATTAGGTTTTAGCCAACTAACCAGGAGTAAGCTGTTCAATTCCAGACTAAAATACTTTTTAATTTTATCTTGTTGGCTAAGCCTGGGTGATGCAAGTGACGCTAAGTACCAGTATTTATCCAGATTCCAGGTGCACATCAAAGGAAAAGAGATATGTAAATAATTAGTATGAACTGGTACTAAAAGGTACATACAAAAACTTAATAAACTAAAAAGTATGAACTTAGTGGACAAATGTATTTATTACTTTTTTAGCTGGAACTGTCGGATTTGCCAACTACCACTTTCTAGAGTTTGTGCGAAAAGAAAAGAGTACCTACCGGAGTGGAAGAAATAGATAAGGATAAATAATTATGCTTTAACTTTCCCTGTAATTTTCCTAGCTACTCAAGTTAGCACAGTGGATAGGGGCGGCAAAATCTACATAGCCTACAGGCGGCAAAATTCTAAATGCGCCACTGATCAGAAATTGTCATAAAATGCTGACAAATTGTTGTCTTATCCAGCAAGTATCACCATGTATCACGCTATCTGCTTTGCAGCTTATTAGCCCTGCTGATGAGACGATGAAATAAGGTTTTGGGCCATTGCTTTTGTCCTCTAGATAAGGCCCTCTAGGAACAGCATGCCTACCACGAACATCGAAATTTGGTATTGACGGGAAAACCTCTTTGTCACTCCAATATGCAAGTGTGACAGAGATGGAGATACAAAGCGGAATCGTTCGATTTTCGCGGTAAACCGGTAAAGGCCCTGGGTCAGTGCGCGAATGAAGGGTCAGGGATTGTTTATTTTCTATGTGCACACAAATGACGCGATTCGCGATACGAGTAGATCAACTAGCCCCGGTTTAGATACAAATAAGTATATTTAATGAGCCGCCTATGTAAGTACTACTTTTGAAGATATCGATAAATCGAATAAGTAGCTTCACTAAGAAAAAAAAATGTCTATACTTTTTTTACTCATTATTAAACCAATGTGCTTTTTACAGTATTCTAGTATTAACAGCAATATCTATTGCTGTTAATACTAGAATTATATGAATAGTAATAAAACGTCCGAAATACTAAACGTACTGACTGAAATACTAACTTTCCGAATGCTCATTTACTTACTACCAGTATTTGACACAGTACAGTTAGTATTCTATTCGCACGTTTAGTATTTCTGTGTGCCGGTTTATTATTTTCCGAATTATATTTATAAGTAAAAAAAATAGTTGTCACATATAGACCAATAACCAATAAATCTGGTAAAGGGAACTAGATTTTTCCCCATTTTCAACATTACCAACATTTATTATTAAAACTTACTTGCTTCGGTGTAGCCAATGACCATCAAGACTGCAAACACAGACAACACTATCGTGAGAGAACCTGCAACAATAGTTACTTAGTACTTACCCAGAACAAGAAGGATGAAGGACAGGCATAAAGACCAAGAAATAATTGTAGGTACCTAAACTTTGTAAGCGTCTAAAATCACCGTCAATCGAACTTACAAACAATGTAAACAAAAAGCATCACAAGTTTTCTGTTTCTCCTTACATTTTCACACTACTTCAACAAACACCACTGAAACCTTTATCTACACGATTATATTATCGTAACATACGAAACATAAAATAATAACGTAATCTTAGAGATTTCATTAAAAACATAAAAGTTAGGTTAGAACGAGCAATATGGCGGTTTGTTTACATTGTTAGGAAGTTGGAGTAACAGCGATTTTATACTCTTATATTCTCGGAAAAATAACAAAAGCATGGAACAGTACAACATTGCGTCAGTTGTCACCAACCTACTTGTACTCCGAACGTTCATGCGACCAAGTCAAGTTGTAATGCATTGGCAGTTGACACCGATTACGAAGTAACAAATGACGTTTTTTTTTTTTTGGAGTTTTATGGCCTATGATATATTTATTTTGGCTGCACATTATTGCCAGTATAATACAGCCAAATTAAAAATTTTCATTTTCGTAGTCGGTGACAATGTATTAAAAATTTACTTGGACGCTCCATGCGTCCAAGTAAATATTTATAGCAATATCAAAATATGATTGTGTTAGCGACTAGTATCCTCAACTCTTTGAGTGATATGATCACATCACCCTTAATCAATCAATCATATTCGGCTAACAAGCGGGGCAGCATTGCTGTTTCCTCTCGATAATATAGCAGACTCGGCCACGACCATGGCGTTAGTTTGGAATATCACCTTTAATGATAGCTAAACGGGTTTTTGCTCAATACATTTATTTGAAGTTCTGTATTTTCTGTCCATACATTTGTATGAAGTGGTGATTTAATCGTACGTACGCCTATTAAGAATTAGGGGATCTGGAATATATTTCATAATTTGTAAAGCACAATTAATTTTGTAAGCAGATTAAAAGTCTATATTATTACCTGTATCCAACGTCGTTGCATAAACTATTAATAATCATCATAATTTTCAGTCAAAAATAGCGAAAGGTCAAGGCGCAACAGTCGCAAGACAGATAATAAATATACCTCCTTGACAGACGAAAATTGCAAGCAATTTTAAACATTGTTGCTATATCATTAAGGATTAAAATTGAACAAAGAATCACTCGGAGTTGTGCCCTTCTGATTTTATAGAGGTAGAAAAGTGAATTTAAAATATGGATGAAGGATTAATTAGTTACTTTTTATGAGTCTACATTTAATATTTATGAGCCAAGAGTATCTCTGACGCCAGAGACGGCGAAAATAATGTTTTGCAATGTTGCAATAAACAAAGTTGATATTTTGAGTGACGCAATTTATTTTCCGAGCCGGCTATGTTAATTGGAGGTCCTGTTTTCATGTCCACACCATTTGACGTTTTGGGAATGTCTAAGAACCGCCGCCATCTTGGATGATGTGTATCTTTTTGACCGACTTCGAGAATTCGACGGAGGCGGTTATATGTTCATCTGCGTAAGTATATTTCTTTCCGATTACTCCGAGCTTCGTCGACTGACTTGAGTGATTATTTTTTTGATAGAAAGGAGTTACATCCAATTTGGTCCCATAGAAATTTGTTGCTGATCTGCTGATGAGCATAAGAACTGCGGAACGAGACATGTGTCTTTTACCGTGTGTTTTTTACTTGTGTTTTTTGATGAGATCTCATCTCTTTTTGTAGGAAGTATTTTATACTGTTTTATCATAGTGCTTTGTAAGTATAATATTTGCATGAACTACACACAACCGCATTTATTTATATGGAATAACGGACTTTCTTATGCATGCACAGTTATTATGACTTTTCAAATTATTTGTACAGCTCGATTCACGAAAGCTGGCACGAATGAATTGAACTAGTGAATGGTAATGTCTATGTGTGCGTTACATAATGATTAAATAAAGGTTGATGCAAACAGTGATTATGATAATTGTTTTAGGAGACCATAATATGAAACCTTTGGACTCCAAGAACTCCTAAATTATACTGTCGTGCCTACCACCCCAACGATCCCTGAAGATAGAGTCAAACCACGTTATCTTTTCTCAGCAAATGATCGGGTTTGGCATGGGGGTCTTCTATCGAAGTTACCATCTTACGGACTGCCCGGGGGATTATGCGAATGGATTGCCAGCTTTTTGTCCGGCAGATGCATACGAGCCGTTGTCGACGGAAGTTGCTCCGATAGCATGGACATAAATGCTGGTGTCCCACAAGGCTCTGTGCTATCCCCAACGCTGTTTTTGCTGCATATCAATGACATGTTGTCCATTGGCGATATTCATTGTTATGCAGACGACAGTACTGGGGATGCCTATTACACAGGCCGTGCTAACATCCCTCGTCCCGTTATGTTAGAGAGTCGTGAAAAGCTTGTGTCAGACATCGAGAGTGCTCTCTCTGATATCTCACTGTGGGGCCAGGAAAATTTTGTCCGATTTAACCCCACTAAGACACAAGTTTGCGCGTTCACCGCTAAAAAACCCCCATTTACTGTGGTCCCACAATTCCAAGACACAGTCCTTACCATGTCAGAGAGTATTGGGATCCTGGGTGTTGACATTTCCAGTGACGTCCAATTCCGTAGCTACCTGGAAGGGAAGGCCAAGCTGGCATCCAAAAAGCTCGGTGTGCTCAATAGAGCTAAGCAATACTTCTCTCCGGGGCAAAGACTGTTATTATACAAGTCTCAAGTCAGGCCCTATATGGAGTATTGCTGCCATCTTTGGGCGGGAGCACCTGGATACCAGCTGGGCCCCTTTGACTCGATCCAAAGACGTGCTGTCCGAATTGTCAACGATCCCAAACTCACCTCACGAGCGATATCGAACCCTTAAGTCTAAGGAGAGACTTCGCCTCCTTATGTGTATTCTATCGCTTGTACAATGGATTGTGCTCTGAGGAATTGTTTGATATGATGCCAACGGCTGCATTCTACCACCGCACCGCTCGCCGTCGGCAGGGTGTTCACCCGCATACCCTGGAGCCTAAATGGTCTCGTACCGTGCGGTTTATGAGGAACTTCCTCCCGCGGACGCTCCGGCTGTGGAATGAGCTCCCTGCCACTGTTTTCCCAAAGGACTACAATATGGGGTTCTTCAAAAAAGGAGTGTTAAAGTTTTTAAAGGGTCGGCAACGCGCATGTAACGCCCCTGGGGTTGCAGGCGTCCATAGGCTACGGTGACCGCTTACCATCAGGCGGGCCGTATGCTTGTTTGTCACCGTCGTAGTATAAAAAAAATGAACTGTCAGACTTGAAAGTGTTATTTTAAACATCAAACTTCGATGAAATTATTATGTCGTTTACAGTACTTTCACAGTATATGCTATCAAAATCTAGGAAACTTAGCATAGACTGACTCTATCTAAGCTATGGTGTGCTATGATCATGACTAAAATGTATGATGAATCTTTGACGACACGTAAAAATATACAGTGAAAAGCAAAAATAACAGTTAAATTTCGTTTTAAATTTTTAATAGAATATGGGCATCCCTAGTCCACGGTACGGTCCCAGAGTTTAAACGGCAAAAGCCGTTCAGTTGACGACCTAAATTGAGTCGCTTCCATACAAGTGGGCCTTAACTGAACCTAAACTGAATCGCGTTAAGAAGTCAGGGTAAGGCCTCACCTGATCACTTATTAAAATTATAAATTGAAAGAGATGTCATATACTACAGAAAAAGTGACCAAGGCCCCCAGTGCCCAGGGCTGTCATCGAACCAGCAACCTCCTGGTTTCGCGGCAACCACTAGGCGTCTAGGCCATCCGTCCCCCGACCAGGTGATCGGGTGGCCTTAGTGGTTAGGGCGTCTGCCACGGAACCAGGAGGTTGCAGGTTCGATCCCAGCCCTGGGCACTGGGGGCCTTGGTTACTTTTTCTGTAGTATATGGGGGATTTTAGTCTGTTTGTCTGTCTGCCAGTTTATTTGTTCGAGCATCACGTGGAAACGGCTGAATGGACTTAGATGCAACCTTCACTGGCACGTTAAAGGGATCTCCTGTCAGGTTATAGGAAAAAAAAACTTATCCGCGGACGAAGTGGCGGGCATCAGCTAGTATATAGATATATGTGGTGAATGTCCGAAGTCGATAAATGAGAAATCCCTATGATAACTCAAAAGTGCTACGAAAATTCTGGCCTCTGTTTATAAGTCTAAAACTTGTGTAAACAAATTAAAAAGTAAAATTATATGTTTACAACAAAACACAAGACTGTACTGTACATACCCATTTTATATCCAAAGTTGAACGCAGGTCTACAACTTATCAAAGTCAGAACTCGTATGAGACTGGTTAGACGAGCCTATACCTACTTCGTAATACAAAACACATGAGATGTAACGAAGTAATTTATTGGATTATCGACCTTACTGTCTAGGCAAGAGGGCGGAATTGTGATAACTGATTGATAAATAAGATTTGTTATCGTGGAGTGTGCACTGCGTTTTTACGTTTTATTGTTTATTAACCTAATTATTCATAGCCTCTGTGAGACAGTGCTTATACCATGATCGAACGATTGCGGATTTGTATCTGGATCTCCGTCACACTTGCTTATTGGAGTGACAAAGAGGTTTCCCGTCAATGCCAAATTTCGATGTTCGTGGTAGGCATGCAGTAGATAAGTAAATAGGTCGATATATAAATTAGCTATGGCAGTAAAACAGTCGATTAGTTTATTGAATTTTTACTACTGTAAAAGCAATGTATGTTCTTAGCGTAAGCATTGGGCTGTAACTCTTAACCGTTTCATGTCTAAGTATCTGGGTTTGTGTAGTGTGTTCCTCCTTCCTCCGTACTCTTCGTAGCGCCCAGTGTACTAAGCCAATTTTGGTTACTGAGCTATCATAGGCGGCATAAGACCGACGACGACCAAAAGATAAATTTTCTATGGAAAAATAAACCATAATCGGGCTAACCCGATTAAAAACGAGGAAAATTTTAGAATTTTCCTGACGTTTTTAATGTTCTTTGTTGAATTATAGGTATCTCGGCAACCCCTCGACCGAAAAATATTTATCTAATCGGAACCGATCTGAACAAACATACATATAAACATACATACAAACATACATGCAAACGTATATAAAAACATACAGACAATACATACAAACAAAACGACGGATTTTCCAAGTAGGCTGGAAGAACTTCTCTTAAAATTGGCATTTGACACGTCTGTTTCAATTTATTCTTTGTTAGTACTTGTGTTGTTGCTCCCACCAAGCTTACTATCGGCAAATTACTAAATGACCATTCGCTAGAACGTATCAATCTATACTTAACCGAGTCAAATTTTCCATACACACAATTGAACAATTGTATAGGTAAGTATATTCATAGGTATGGTGTGCAAATTAGGTTTGTATTTCAATGCTAAGGTGGTCAGTTCAGTTAGTTCATTATCTGTATATTATCTATTTTATACGAGTATCACCACAGATTATATAATAGTACTTGAGAACAGATATTCATCTCTCATAGAGAAAGCGAATACAAACCGTTTTGAAGACTACGCAAAAACATATAATTTAGACTTTCGTGAGTCATACTGACATTAAAATTGCAACGGTTAACACTCACGTATTTTTATCACAATAGGCGTGACATGTTTCGTCTGCATCGGGCAGACATCGTCGGACAGACAGAGTGGTGTTGTCACGTTCGCGGCTCGGGCATCACTGGCATCACCGCCCGAGACCGGCGTAGGTAACGGGTCGCGCGCGTCGTCGTTGCGGGAGTCTGATTCGTCGGATCGTCTGACGGGATCAACGACAAGCACACCGAACTAACCGTGTCCACTAAATCGTCACCACACACATTCACATTCCCTCTAGGAAGCACTGGTTTCCAAGCCGGTGGCAGAGTTCAAAGCAAACTCCGTCGCGTTTGAAGTTAGGGCGACGTCCAATCTCAATGGCCTCGTGTATCTTGCGTGGGCAATACGCAAAAACAATTGACGCTCGGCCCCCCTCGCCCCCGCACAACGATAGCGCGGTATGTGTGGACAGCCCGTGAGTCGGTACGGACACAAGACAATGGACGATCGCTTGAAGCTCGCGCGGATAATTCCATAGGACCTTCTAAGGTATGACTAACGCTAGAACGGGACGGGACGGAGCGGAACGGGACGATCTGTCAGTTTCTATAGAAAATATAGGTTGGATTACAATACAATGTTATGGTACCAAAGTACAGTCATCGATAAAAGCTTGTGTCAAAATTCATTTTTTTAGCAAATAATTATTACTTACATTTGATAAACCTATATACTGCACCCGAGCGGATGGTACGATGCTTTCCTGAAAGTCCTGGGGCCCTACCATGACGTCTTAGCGTGATTCAGTTGACGACCTAAACTGAGTCCCTTCCATACGACTGAGCCTAAATTAGGGCTTTACCATGAGACGTCTTAACGTGATTCGGTTGACGACCTAAACTGAGTCCCTTCCGTACAACTGAGCCTAAACTGAATCTAAACTTGATCGCGTTAAGACGTCATGGTAATGCCCCTGAAAAACTATGAGTAATCTAATAAAGTCACGTTTTAATGCTAAAGGTACCACATCGTCGGATATCAGTAAGAAAAAACAAATTCCAAACGTCGCCTTGGTAGTCCTAGTGAAACGTCATCTAACTAGCCAGCTAGTAATGGAAAATTTAATCTTGAAGTGGGTTGAATACCTACGCAATCATTAGGTTCAACTACCGCCATAGACTAATATAATAAAGATAGACCATCATACATTTAAAAAAAATACAACTGTTGTTCAATAGATGGCACTACTAAACTGAGCTGAAGACATGGAATAGTCTGAAATTTAGAGAAATGCAGCGACGTATATTGAACAGAAGTAAATACGTTTTAAGGTTTCCGAATGGCTACTAGATTTTTTATGTACCTCTTTTGTTTTAATTGCAGAGTGTGGCCAATCAAATTCTGCAGTACCTAAATAAAAAAAAACTAAACGCTTTTTTACATTGCACCTAATATGAAGCCTTACTTGTTCTTACATAGTCAGAATACTAGAAATAGAAATCCGGAAGTTCATCACTCCAAAAATAAGGGATGACAATTATTAGGGTCCTACTGGGACGTGGAAATTAAAGAGGACTGTATTACAATAGGCTGGTTTATTCCGCCTTAATTACAGATGAGAACTCGGCTTCACCTATTGCACCGTCAACGGACGTTACCGATAGTTAATTTTATATTCTGTTTGGCCGGGTTCTCATCTGTAATTAAGGCGGAATAAACCAGCTTATTGTAATACAGTCCTCTTTAATTTCCACGTCACAGTAGGACCCTAACAATTGTCATCCCTTATTTTTGGAGTGATGAACTTTCGGATTTCTATTTCTAGTATTCTGACTATGTAAGAACAAGTAAGGCTTCATATTAGGTGCAATGTAAAAAAGCGTTTTAAATAAAAAAACCTTTATTAAACTTTGGCACAATAGCAGTTATTTAGTACGATGACATATTCTTACGAAACATGAAGGCGCATAAACATAATTAACATAAAAAATTACTACATAAGTAATTCTTTATAACTAGACTAGAGTCAAACAATGTTATCTCTTCTAAGCAAATGAACTGTCAAACTTTATAGTGTTAAAATAATACGTCAAACTTCTATGAAATTGTGACGTTTACTTAACACTTACAATCTATGCTATCAAAATCTAAGAAACTTAGCATAATTGGACTAGACGGCGCTGACTGACGAAATAAAGAGACAAATGGTCAATATTGTGTTAGTAGTTACTATAATAATATAATAAAATTATGTACGGACAACACAAGAACACAATGTCTATAAAAAGTTATGTTTTTCGACTTGAACAAGTTTTCGATAGATGGTGTTACCAATGTCACTGTTATATCAATTTTGTTAAATTCCATACTAACGGGTAGTTGACTAACCTCGGGTGGTGCAAGTGGCTCTTGTCTCTTAGAATAACTCTTCTTGACTTATGACTGAAAGGCACCCCCTTCTAGGGAGAGTCATAGTGGCGACGCGTCCAAAATATTCCTAGTCAGACCGTAGCTAAATTGTTTTTCCCTTTCTTCATGAGCTCATGCTCAACTACCTGGATAGTAGGCAAACTAATGGAAATTGAGTTCTATGAACGCGCCGCCACTAGTGCGTTATTGGGCCTCCGCATTTCAGCTTTAACAAATGTGACTGGGTCATGGTTATTCCGCTCAAAATGTTGATTTGGGTATGTAAAGCACCATAGCTGATCCCTTCGTCCCGGCTATATGCGTGACTTTAGAAATAGTTCAATTATCGCACAATAAATAGCGCAGTCGGACCCCAAGCTCCCCAAAGCGGACCCTAGCCCCCCGTGGCATAAGCATAGGCGTCCATAGGCTACGGTGACCGCTTACCATCAGGCGGGCCGTATGCTTGTTTGTCACCGTCGTAGTATATTAAAAAAAAAAGCATAAACGCTAGGTAGATGATAGATGATAGAAAGCGCAGTCTCGTGCTGCGTTTATGACACCATAGGATGTCTCGGCTAGGTTAGGGGTAGCGAACCAGCAATAAAACTCCCAGTAGCTAGTTTTCTTACACACACCTCAGATTTGGTTGGACTCGGTCCAACCGATCTCTCTGGAGCGCAAACTCAGAAGGAGTATTCCAGAGTAGTAAATATCGTGTGATGTCGTGGAAGGGTCCTGGATTTTCCCCAGGCTACCATCCCACTTTACAGTCCGTACGCTCCAAAGCTCAGTGCATGGAGCCCCTGCCAGGTTAAAAAAAAACCATAGGATGGTCTTAAACTCTCTAAAGTCCTACTAAGATAAGTTTACATAGAGCACAGACTGTGAAAGTAAAACGTCATAATTTCATAGAAGCTTGACGTACTAAATAACACTTTAAATGTTTGTCAGTTCATTTGTTCATTAACGTGGTTTGCCTCTAGAGTTCGAGAAACGTAATTTTGTATTGTACATACATAGTCATCTTATTTAATTGTTAGACTAAGTACTTATTTAAGTATGAGTGAGTAATCTATAATCTGACGCATTTCTTCCTCTTGGTTGTCTTGTCAAGCTCGCAGACCTGCCCCGGTTGACATATCACGCCATCGCAGTCCACGCCTTTAGATTTCGCTGAAATAATAAAAAGAATATACCTACATGTTCTAATTGTTTTTCATCAAGATTAAAAGTGTTTTTTTAATTAAAGACCTAACAAAACAAAATTGACCTCACTAACTAACTAGATTATTTTATTTGTGTATTTTTTAATAGGTTATTAAATTTTGAAGTTAAAAGCTGACTTCAATCTAACAATATGTTATTCGTTTCGCTAATTAAATGGTTAAGGAAGCGTCTATTGTACCTTTTGGAAAAAAACCACCTCGCGTTTATTTTTGCGTAGTTTGCCCTTCGGGCATCTAACCTAACGTTACCTTACTTAGGTAAGTAAGGTAACGTTAGATTACTATTAGGGTAAATCTATTGTATCATAAAGTGGGAAAATATGCGAATGCTTTTGGGAAGGGACGCTGTTGAAAATAGAGTGTTCAAAAATGCGAATGGCATTAATCGCGTCATGGAAAAAACGAGTTACGGATAATACAGTACACGCTATTTGATTTTATTCGGTTGATAAGTTTGAAAGTCATATATTGTAGTAAGTACGTTAAAAAGGCGTTAAAAAGATTATGGCATGACTCACGCTAGACCGGGATTTATCACGTGATCTCCGAACCGATCTTTTTATCTAAGTTCAGGGGGTTTTTTTTTTTTATTGCACCCCTACCGCACTACTCAAGAGCTTGCTCGACCAGCTCCATGACGGATGATAGAGCTGGCCCAAGCGTGCCTTTCACACATTAAGTGCTTTAGTCTTAGCGAGCCGATCACGTGACGCCTTCTATAGAAATTGACACATCATTTACGGCTCGGCCTAGAGTGAGTCATGCTTTGATGAAAATTTTAAAACATACGATAATATTTCCCGGCCCCGCCGTGGCTGACGGGCTCGAAGCAGGACTTCTCATTGCTCTGATTCAGGCAGCATAACTTGCCTCCTCTGCAGTCATAGTTATCTCTACACTTTGGAGTACGAGAGTACACCTTTGACGGCGGAGGGCACTGGCGATCTGAAAAGTATTTTGCATATTTTAAGATTATTAAGTACTCAAAAATAGTATGACAATTTTTATAAATAAGAAAAGGGAAAATATGTATAAGGGAGAAAGTGCCACGAGTACAGTGCGACAAAAAAGTAGACGTTTACGGAGGGCGGCACTCAGCTTTAGCAGCCAAAATTGCAAGATTTTATATCTAATTCTGTTGCATACGTGCTTACGAAAATAAGGAGATATTTGACAAGAGAACTGGTGTTGCGACTGTGGTTGCGTTTAGTTTCGTTCCAATTCATTTAATTTCTACCATTTTTATCGTACTGTAACTTAGTGCCAAGAGGAAATAAATCGACTTTAAAATTCATGAAGTATATGATGACGACGATAGATGTCGCCGCTTTCTTCACAATATGACAGAACGAAGCAAAACTACGCCATCTATTAGAAAGCGATTGAATTCTTCTGAAATGAATGTCTCTATGAACAGCTGAGTTAGCTAAATAGCACTAGAGTGCTAGCCGCCAAGTCCCCCGTCAAAGCTCATTATTAAAGTCAACGTCAAAAACATACACCCGTCTTTTACTCCTTATCAAGGAAAGAAAGTGTCCAAAAGAGATACTGTATTTATGTTTGTTATTTCTTCGATTCCGTAGGTTGTCATAGTTAGACCTCTTTTTGACTCAATTCATTCAGTCAGCCAAATTAAATACATCATTGTAATTTGGTAGTATATATCAATGCATTATTACAACTTAACTTAAAGGTTAGACTTACGACATTTGAAAAATCTACTGCCATTTTCAAGGCCGCTCCAAACTGGTGACATTTGACAGTTGTTCTTCCAAGTTCCATGCTTTAGTTATTCTTCCGTGTGTTAGCCAGAGTTTGAGAAACACGTCTCATTATGAACGTTGTCAGTCCATTATTACAATGTAATAAGGCCTTAGTTGTATACATATATTTTGACGCTGACTGTTGATGCTTACCAGCGTGTGCGTATCCAATGACCAGCAACAGCGCGAAAGCAGACAACACCCAAGTGAGGGATCCTGAAAGCAGTAATAAATAACAAATACATATTTAAAAGCAATAAACTAACATAATTCTATGGCGTGGAAACGAGTGACCCAATCTGTTGATAACAGGGCTGACGTCAAATTGCTACTTCGAGGTACAGTTTATGCGATAACTACGAGTTTTATATAATTCAGACTTTCGTGAATCATCCTGATATTATTGCAACTGCAACGGTTAACACTCACGTATTTTTATCACACTATTGTGGCATGTTTCGACTGCATCGGGCAATCATCGTCGGACAGACACGACGACAGACAAACGAAAAATATAAATAATCACTTATTGCGGTTAGAGTAAAGTCGAGATTTATACTAAAATAAATAAATCATACCTAAAAACCAAAGCAGATAGCCTTTATTATAGAGTCTAATGTTTAATTTATTCAGACACGACTTTAACACTAGGTAATGAAATAAAACTTTAATACCTATTGCAAAAAAATATTGAAAAACTTGTCAATGTTAGTTCACAACAACGATGGGGTGACATGCGCTTAATATAGTTATTATAATAAACGTTTGTATTAGATTAAAACATGTTCATAAAGTCCGCAAACTAAGCATTGATATGGTTCAGTTCAGTTTTTTTTATAAAATGGCTCTGTCCAGTGGGACAATTTTGCCAGTGTCAAGGTATACCTACTGCCACGTGGGCTAGAGTCAGTCTATGCTGGTCTATGCTAAGTTTCCTAGTTTTTGATAGCACAGAATGTGAAAGTGTTAAGTAAACGTCATAATTTCATAGAAGTTTGACGTTTAAAATAACACTTTCAAGTTTTGGTCTTCCGTTTGATATTCAAAATGGCGGTTGCGTTTCTTGAATAGTTCTTTGTTTTTGTGTGCTAAATGTTGTTTAATGTGTAATATTTATAGCTTATTGTGCAGTAAACTAACGAAGAAGTGTGTAGCTAATGAAGAATTAATCCTGAAACGCGTGTAACCGCGTTATTGAGTTATTAATCGGTTGCCCTGGGATTTTGGCCTCCTGAAAATATTTATTACGTATAAGCTGTAAACGGAATAAATAGCAAGGCCAATTACCGAACAACGTCGCCCAAGAGGCAATATACTATTTATATAAGATACACCAATATATTAATACGGGACACTGGCAAAATTGTCCAATTCTCGGACAGAGGCCATATTATAAAAGAAGAAGAAGAAGAACACTTTCAAGTTTGACAGTTCATTTGCTGAGAAACGATAACGTGGTTTGACTCTACGTTTTTTTTTTTTTAAATACTACGACGGTGACAAACAAGCACACGGCCCGCCTGATGGTAAGCGGTCACCGTAGCCTATGGACGCCTGCAACCCCAGGGGAGTCACACGCGCGTTGTCGACCCTGGGCTCTGCTCCAGTGGATGTGTACGGTGAGTTAATGAGTACGCTCTTACAGTGACGTTGTACGGGCCTCGCCAATTGCACAAATTATACCTAGATGTACATACTACTTATAGCGTCTGGGGGTCGAGATCCCTGGACAACCGGTTATGACTTAATAACGGTTACACGCGTTTCCGGATGAATTCTTCATTAGCTGCACACTTTTTCGTTAGTTTACTGCACAATAAGCTATAAATATTGCACATTAAACAACCTCTAGTAGACAAAAAACTATTCCATAGACGCCCTCGCCATTTTGAGTCCCAGCCGGAAGTCCCGATTTTGATATGACTGCCAGTGTTATTTTAAACATCAAACTTCTATAAAATTATGTTACATAACACTTTCACAGTCTGTGCTATCAAAATCGATGAAAACTTAACTTAGTCGGACTTTGACCCACTTGCACCAGCCGGAGTTAAGTAACTAAAGCCGGAGTTAATCATTGATAAAGTATGGAATCTGACAGTTAACTCGGGTTAATTGGCAACCCTAGTTGGCACAAATGGCGCTAATAGTTTCACATAACCTTTAAACTCACACAAGTATTTCCATTAGATACTTAATTGTTAAAAGATTCTAAAGTGAAATAAAAGACTTTCATAAACAAGTTTATCCGTAACTAACACGAAAATCGATACTACACGTCACTAGATTATGAAATACTACATTATTTACATTGTTGACCTTTTGTTGAGTTCGAAACGTAGCAACTAAATAAATATTTACCCATGATGTAGAGCGAGCACCTTCTCTTCTTGAAGTCGCCAGGACACTGAATTGTTAAGACCTACGTCTGCTGTTTAAATAGAATAAATCTGAGTCATAAGTACCTACTGAAATAGGTATCAAGTTAACCTACGGGAACCAAACTATTGTGTAAATTGTGGTTTTCATTGTAGTCGGGTATTCCAGAAGATATAGATTGTGGTACAAGCTGTTTACGAGTAATACCTAATAACAAGCATAAGTATGACTAGTGGTTCGCCCGAACTTGAACACGCGACCCCTATATCTCAGCAACCCCCTTGTTTGGCTTAAAAAATATATTTATCTCATCTAATCACCAGCCAAAATTCACGAAAATCCTATACTCGATACTCGAGGTATCATCGAACAAACATGCACGCAAGCATACATACATAATAAATCTCGGCAACCCCTAGACCGATTCGGCTCATGTTCGGACTTAAAAATTCTATTTATCTCATCTCCATCTCCACCTGCCGAAATTCACGACGATCCGATCAACGATACTAGAGTTATCGTCGAACAAACATACAAAAATATATACAAACATACATAGCTTAGGTAGGGTAAGACCACCAGTGAATGAACACTTAATCATTTTTTCAATTTAGAAAAATAATTTCTGAGTATTTATTAATTATTTTTATAATATTACTAGCCTTAACCCGCGGCTTCGCCCGCGTATTAAACGTAATTTTCAACCGTCATACAAAAAAGGAGGTTTATTTATTTATTTGTACGTACGTACTAAGTTGGATTTGAAAATCGTTGTTGGATTTAAAAATCGTTGTTGTTTTCGAAATCAGCGACGCGATAACGACAGCCATATCAAATAAAATAGTCGTAACTATTCTTTGTTCCCATTAACAAACTTTGGACGATGGTCGGGGTAAACTGATGAGTTTACCCCTACTTTGAAAAATCCTATCTTTGTGCACCCCTTCACCTTATAAGAAACCTATGTACCTACGTACCAAATTTGGAATCTCTAGAACTAGAAACAAACATAAAAACGACACCCATATTGATATTTTGAGATTTCAGCCCATCAGGGAAGATGGTATCTCACGTCCGCCTCGTTGGATGTTGAAATTGTTATTGTTTTCGAAATCAGCGACCCAAAAACCAGAAATCAATACCCGTGTTGTTTTTTTTACTATATTATCCCTTTTCCCGCTTTTGGGGGTTGATTTCTCAAAAGGCCTGAAACACATCTTTACTCATTTATCTTTAGAAAAATTTCTGTGAAGTTTCGAATAAAATAATCGAACTAATCTTGTTTCCCCATACAAACTTTACCCCCATTTTAACCCCTTTGGAGATGAATTTTAAAAACTCCTTTCTTTGGCACCCCTACGCTTTATAAAGAACCTAAGTGCTAAATTTGGAATCTCTAGAACCAGAAATAAACATATAACGATACCTGTAGTGATATTTTTAGATTTCGACCCCATCGCGTCCCAACAGGGGAGATAGTATTTCACAATCGCCACGTTGGATTTTAAAATATACGTTGTTTTCATAATGCGACCCAACAAACCATAAAAACGATACCCGATGTTGTTTTTGTTTACTTTTACACCCCACCCTCTTTTAGGGGTTGTTTTCTTTAAAAACCTGAAACAGGTGTTAACTCATTTATCTTTGTAAATACTCCTGTAAAGTTCCAAATAGAATAGTCCAACTAATTTTGTTTCCCCATACAAACTTTGTACCCCCATTCCACCCCGTTCGGAGAAGAATTTTGAAAACTCCTTTCTTTGTGCACCCTTACGCTTTATAAGGAATCTTAGTGCTGAACTTGGAATCTCTAGATCCAGAAATAAACAACAAAAGGACACTCATATTGATATTATAAGATTTCGACAACATCGCGCCCCAACAGTAGTGAGGGGAAAAAGTGTTTTTTATGTTCATTCTCTTCATAATCGCGAGCTCTTTCAAACGTAATAGGAGAAAAAAAGTGTCCCAAAATTTTAGGCCACTTTTTTCTCCCACTAGGATTGAAAGAGCTCGCGATTCTGATATGAATAGAGATAAAAATTCAAAATTTTTTCTACATTTACTTAGTGAAATGAAAAATTTGGCACACTTTTTTCTCCAATTATTTATAATCGAATAAACTCGCGATTCTGAGTAAAAATTGTATAAAAATTTCCAAATAAAAAAACGGGCCAATTTTGAAAAAAAAATCCCATCTAAGCTACTAGGAGGTACTTCGGCCGGGCTTCCTTCGCCAATATCGTTTCAGACTTTGTCATGTAGTCACTCAGTCAAACTCAAACCTCTAATTTATGTCCATGTTTCAGGACATCCGAACATAAAAATTTTCATCACCCAAGGAGGCCTACAATCAACAGACGAGATGATCAAGGCTGGGGTGCCCGTGATAGGTATTCCGATGCTTGGCGACCAGTGGTATAATACCGAGAAGTACGAGCATCATAAAATTGGAAAGCAGATTAGATTTGACGATCTCACCGACGAGACATTGGAAAAAGCCATCAAAACTGTGATAGAAGATACAAGGTAAAAAAAAACCTAAATTGCCTGCTCACATAGCAGTTACTAACTAAACTCAGCCATTACGATTGTCACTTAAGTCAACAGTATATTCGGCAGTCCAAGTGCCGAATATACTTGTAGCGCTGTCGTGCTGCATGACAAGCGAAATTTGTTGGACCAAGTAAGAATTAGAAGTCCTAGGTACTATTAAGTTAAGTGCATGTACAGAAGCACGTGTCACTCCGTGATTTAGATTGACACAAAATCTTCCGCCTATGGGTGGCATAAACTGCCAGGGTTAGCACAAAGCGCATCACCTCTCGGGTGCGTTCAGATATATTTATATTTCAAACACCGCATACGAATACCAAGACTAATAAATAATCAATAAAATAAAAACGTGTTCTTATGATAAAGATAATATTTTGTTCTTATTTATATGTTTATACAAATGTTGTACCATCATACACACCTGACAACATGGTGACCACCCTAATGTTAATCTCATCTTGACATTTGCATACTTGACAACCTAAACGTCAAATGTCTTTAGTACTATTACTTATTCTGTGACAGAAGTCACAGAAATTTGAACTGCAAACCAAAGTCAATAAAACTCACTTAAAAAATAAATGAAAAGTAAACGTGGTAATTAATTACCACATGTTTTTTTACTGTGCCCCCTAAAAAAGGAAAAAAAATACCCAGCCTAATACATAAACTTACGCCTGTATTCCCAAAAGGGCTGCTTTTATGTTTTTTTTAAGCCAGGCAGGCAGGCAGACAAATTTTTATAGCAAAACGAACGTAATAAATAGTAATAATATGATACAATTGTTTTATAAATTCTACTTTTTTCTTCAGCTATAGGGAAAACGTAGTACGCCTCCGGACTTTAATGGACGACCAACCAATGACGTCACTGGAGCGCGCAGTGTGGTGGACTCAGTACGTAATACGCCACGGCGGTGCGCGCCATCTACAATCACCCGCACACAACATGCCCTGGACCGAATACTATGAACTTAATCTAGTTCTAACTTTATTAGGCATAGTTTTAGTTGTAATAATAGTCGTCTCTTATGTGTTTTATAAAGTATTTAAAAATTTTATGAGCGTTTTAAGACATGCAGGTTCGAATATTAAAAGAAAAATTAATTAAATTAGTCTATAACTTTACGTATATTTTTATTAGTAGGGTGGCATCAGAAATTGATAAGGGAATTATTATGAGGAAATAAGGTTCATACATTGATTTTGTGTCAATCAATTGACAACCATGTGATATTTGAATTAAGAATGAAGTGTCCATCACTGGTGCGGTGGTGCCACTGGTGCCTGTCAGCTTAAAGTGTTCATATTAATTTAACGGCCTTTGTGTGTTTATCACGAATATTCTTGAGTTATGGGTGTTTTCTTTGTATTTACGTATTTATATGAATCTGTCTATTATATATATCGTCGCCTAGTACCCACAACACAAGCCTTATTTAGCTTACCGTGGGACTAGGTCGATTTGTGTAAGATTGTCCTACAATATTTATTTATTATTATTTATTTTATTAATGCTGTCACCCTATTCTTGATTTTTTACTGATGCCTGTTAGTTTTACCGCTCAACGTGTAAAAGGTGAATTTAGCTTCTTTTGCCGCGATGAAATTATTTATTTATTGAAAATTTAAAACTTTAGAAAGGATTAATCGCGTTTATTAACACCATGACCCTGCGTTTGGAGCCCTTTTTTATTTTTTATTTTATATTTTTATATGTAGGTAGTTTACACGGGGAAAATTCGCATTCTCTCAGTCAGTCTGTGAACACCGGCACGGCACTGCACCAGAACAATATATTGTATGAAAATCCTTAGGAGCAGCACGCCTACCACGAACATCGAAAATTGGCATTGACGGGAAAACCTCTTTGTCACTCCAATATGCAAGTGTGACAGAGACAGGGGTACAATTCCGCAATCCGCAGAGAGGTATGGGCACAGCTAGGGCTGCCATCCGTCCGGGTTTCCCCGGATTTGTCCTAGTTTGGAGGCCGTCCGGGGAGCGTCCGGCCCGGATTTTTAAAACTGTCCGGGGTAAACCCGGACATTTTTGGGTTCAGGTCAATCCCTAGCAAAAACTAAATTTTTAAATTAAAAATTGATTTCTTTAGTGTCCGGGGAGAGACCGCGATTTTAATGAAATGTCCGGTTTTTTCAACTTTTTTGTCCGGTTTCGGCAATGTACGAGATGGCAGCCCTAGGCACAGCGGATGCATATCGTTTAGTGTGGTAGGGCACAGCACAACGAATGTCGTCTCGCTCAAATCTGGAGCAGAGCCCATCTGGGGAAGTACCTCCACCTTACAGAAAACCGCAGTTAAATAACACTAGACCCTACTCATAGTGTTGTGTTTCTGTTGGTGAGTAAGGTCGCCAGAGCTCCAAGAGGATTCGCTGTGTTGACAGCTGAGGACCCACGGAGCAAAGCTCTTGGCCCGTTTAGCTGTCAACACAGTGAATCCTCCTTTTTTTAAAGGGTCGGCAACGCGCATGTAACACTCCTGGTGTTGCAGGCGTCCATAGGCTACGGTGGCCGCTTACCATCAGGCAGGCCGTATGCTTGTTTGTCACCGTCGTAGTATTAAAAAAAATATCGTCCGATTTTCGTCGTATAGACCCAGTTTAGGTATACCCACAAAATTGCAACTGTTGCAAGGAAATAATAGATTGCATCACCATACATGCAGCAAAACACGGCACTACTAGCGCCACCTATTGATAAGTAGAACTGAAATCAACCGCATGTAGATAAAAGCAAGAAAGAATTAAAATTTTAAATAAAGCACAAACCTTAGGGCATAGCAGAATAATAAAAGCCTGTGATTTTTGGCACGCAAAAAACAAACAAACTTTCAAAACCCTAGTGCAAACACCATAAACAGGATTTGCTGGCGACCTCTAGGTGCCAGTAGCGGTCTAGTGCTACCATAAAAGTTGGCTTCATTCCTCAGAAGATGTCGCTGTCAGAGTTGTATTGAAATCGCCTGATAAATCGCATAATGTATGAAGCCCTACTTAAGGTTGCCAGATCAAAATTTATTTGACGTTTCACCGCGCCCGTGTCATTGTGCCTACTTACACGTTGACAAATTTCTCGTATTTACGCTATAATCTTATCAGATTTCTACCTTTGCAGTGCATTTTGTAGAACATTTTAAGTAATTTACAATGTCTTCCCCCGATGAAAGTTCTCAACTGAAGGCAGGACACCCTCCTGCAGGTGAGTTTACCTGTTTATAAAGTTCTTTGTTTACATGTAATATCTTTGCATACATATTATTTTGAAACGTGTTTATTTTGTGTCCATTGCTTTAAGGAAGCATATGGCGGCATTACAACAGGGCTCACGATGTTATGTGTTAGTTAATTAAAGTTTTGGTACCGTAATCTGTTAGTACCTATGTTTTGTTTGGGAGACTTGATGAATTTATATAATGACGTAATTTTTACTACCTGCTTTGTTCCTATTATGCAAAGGTTACTAATAAAGCATACTTTCAAGGTCATCGAGTGGTCACCGGCGATATTTGCTTGTCGTAGCAAAACAACCATGACAATTAACTTTATGTATTAACTTATTATGAAAGTTGGTCTCCTGTTTCCATTATGGCGCAATATATGCATAGAAGCGTCTTAGATAACCTTGGAAAAAGATATTTGCTTGTAAAATGATTGTTATCAAATATGCAACCTATTTTTGATAAAAACACATAGAAATGAGACTTGTAAAATGATGACTACTTAGTTTGTTTAAATTTTATATTCAATTCAATATGAATTATTAGTTAGTAATGGAAAATAATAAACCAGCTTACAGAAATACTAAATGTGTAAATAGAATACTAACAGTACTGTGTAAAATACTGGTAATAGGTAAATGAGCATTTGCAAAGTTAGTAGGTATTTCAGTCAGTATGTTTAGTATTTTGTAGGTTAGGTTAGTATTTTTTCGAATGTTTTATTACTAACCTTTAGTAATATATGAATTTAGATACTCAAGTATAATTGACTCTTTGTCTGTAACCAGGAAGGCTAAGATTAAAGATAACTTTCCCATATTGAAATTTTAAGTAGACATAAATATCTGACGATTTTTTTTCTACAGTCAAAGCTGGAGGTATGAGAATCACACAACACAAGACTCCTCATGCAAACCCCAAAGAACCAGCAAATGAAGACTTGACCGGTCTGTCTGGACCATCACCCGTTCCGTCCAACCCCGTATCAATCGCTGGGGCACCAAACAGAGGCAACGCGGACTTCACTCCAGTAGCAGCGCAGGTAGCTCACAGTCCAAAGCCTCCTGCACACATCAATGTTGTGCCTAAGCCCAATATCCAACAACCAAGGAAGTAGATACATCCTTCGACAATGGCACAGCAGGGCATTTTCAGAAAAAAGTGTACCATTTTCTTTTTGTCGGTTTTGTAACACATTTTTTCATACATGTTGTATGAGCCGTTACAAACTGTCTCATTTTTTTTAATGGAAAATTGAGGACCCATTTTCTTCAAAATGGTACTCTTTTTTCTGAAATTGCTCATCAACACCAGTTTTACATTAGGTACTCTGTACAGAAAACATTTTGGACCGACACACACTTGTACAAACAGTACCTCCACTTTCATTGTGGCTATAGTTGCGACTATCTTTTATACTGCCAGTTTACTACAAATAGTGAAAAGCCATCATACTAACTTTCAATCAATGACCTATATCAATTTTTATCAGTTTAAACATGAAAAATTATTCATTTGTTTACTACTATATATATATTTGTTTTTTAATTTGTGCCTTATTTTAAGTCTATAAGGGCCATTTTCTAATGATATTGCTACAATTTGGACGCCTAATGTGAACTGTTTGCCTCAGCCTAGCCTAGTGATTAGATTGGTACAGTTGGTTTATAAAGTACACAATATTGAATATAAGTATATTATCCTGATCTATATAGTGAATCAAGAGTTTTATTATATCACTTCAAATATCACCAACAAAAAAAATATTTTTTGTTTGTTAACTTAAAGTTTTGCTTCAATTTTACAAAATTAATTTAAGGCAAATAAAATTTCATATTTTTAATTTATAATATAACAACCTAATCTGCTAGGCATTTGTATGTACATTTGTATTAAAAATGTTGTGTTCACTTAAATAATAAATATCATAACTAAATAAAGTTTGCTGTTATCTAACTTTAGATAATTAATTACAACATTATAGTCAACTATTATCAATGTTGTTCCAGTTTATTTGGATCCTTGAATGTATTGTGGTATTTTACTGGATCCATCAGTATATTGGATCCGTCAGTATATTGGATCCAACTAAATGTTAGCGTTTTTGTATAAGGATTGTGTATAGAATAGAAATAAAATTAAGACTTACAGTACATAATGTACTATCGCGTTGAATTGCATGGGCAGTTTATAAATTAATTCATTCGTAAATTTCCCATACATTTTTGAATGCGTGTGTATATAAACATGAGTCAAAAAAAAGTAATAAATATTTAAAAAGATAATAAAAAATCATTTAATACATTGAATTTAAGGACAGGATAATATTGTAATTTTATGTTTTCTATTTTGAATATGTCCTTTTTAGAAAAAGTTCCGTATGCGTCATAGTAATCGTGAAATCGCATACTGAGGTTCTTTTTAAGTGAAAACGACACATTCACATTTCTATTTCACTTTATTTTTGTTACTATATTGTATGTGTAAACTCATAATATTCTCTGAACTATTTATGTAAATTGTGTAAAATACGTTTGCGCGGCTTACTTTGTTTTATTCCCAAATTTTTATTCGGATTTGTAAATTAAATGAATATGTTTTACAATTGTTTAAGAGTTTATACTTATATGTACATGTATATTTATATGGTGCAAAGTACCTAGCACTGAAGATGTTGCATTTTATAAACATTCTAAAATATATTATTGTCTTTAAAACTGACATGTTAAATATTGGTGTTCGAACTTAGATGCTTATATTTTGTTTCCTCGTGTTTGGGACCATTATTTTTGTCTTTATACTTTATATTTCTTCCTAGTTAATAATAAACTTAATTATGAAATCATTTCGTTTTAATTTTTCCTTCAAGATAATTAATTTCATAATAATCAAATCTCTTATTAGGACTGAACTAAAAAAATTATATAATTTATTATGTCAAACAGTTATAATATAATAATATACTTATATAAAATACTAGTATTAAAAAAGAGTACACTGTAAATATACAGATCATAAACAACCCTTCTGGTCCCAAAAGTTGAGAATACTGAAGCCTAAGGTTGTAATGTACCGTTAGGTTCAAAATTACATGGACAAGAATTCATTCAAAATTTGTCTATGCTGTTTTGAACCTAATACTGTAAGTCTCAGTCTATCAAATTTGTAGAAATTTAATGCATGACAATACAATGTGTCTCTTTCGCACATTGTATATTCATATTAAAGATGGCTTCTCTTTTGCTTACTTAGTTACTTTTTAAGCGCTTTTGTTGAATCCCACCTTTATGGAAACAGTCTCAACTTGACTATGTACGGTAACTTCTGTGTACCTTTTCTTGCTTCTTGAGGTAGGTAACATTATATCAAAAGTTTATACACTAAAAATAATTCATTCCTCTTTTATAGTTGGTCCTCGTAATACCGTCGACTTAATCTGAAAAATAAAATACTGGTATGAATTAGGTTACTAGTTCAGTTAGATGCATATCATGAATGAAATAAACTAGATGACTCGCAATATGTAAACAAAATCTCGTAACGCTAAATCCAGGTTTAATGCTGTAGCTGAGCGGATCTCGGGTAAAATCAAGTGACGACGCGCCAGCTTTAACTAGGTTTACTAATGAGGGGAGCTGCCGTATTGTCGCTCACCAGGCGGCGCCACTCATGCGTGGGTCCTGTGTCAGTATGGAGTCCGTATAAAAGGCAGCCAAATAATCGGCAGCCCAATAATTCGTGTCCATTTTTTTGGTTGCGGATTATTGGGTTGCTGATTATTGTACTGCTAAAACTGTGGCTTCGGATTATTGGCCCGCTACCGAGCTTGTCCGACCCGATAAAAGGCAGCCCAATAATCGGCGACCCAATAATTGGCGACCACGATGTACATGGATTATTGGGCTGCCGATTATTGGCCTGCTTCGAGATTGCTCGACCCAAGAAAAGGCAACCCAATAATCGGCGACCCAATAATCCATGTACATCGTGGTCGCCAATTATTGGGGCGCCGATTATTGGGCTGCCTTTTCGCGGGATGCGAAAAAAGTCGGTTCTGGCTGTTAGGTCGCAGTTCTACCTAACACTCCTCCTCGCTTCGCTCGTCGTCGTACCTAAACCGACCTGCCTTAACATTCGATCTAAGGAGTCTGTATAAAAAGCAGCCAAATAATCGGCAGCCCAATAATTCGTGTCATATTTTTTGGTTGCGGATTATTGGGTTGCTGATTATTGTACTGCTAAAACTGTGGCTTCGGATTATTGGCCCGCTACCGAGCTTGTCCGACCCGATAAAAGGCAGCCCAATAATCGGCGACCCAATAATTGGCGACCACGATGTACATGGATTATTGGGCTGCCGATTATTGGCCTGCTTCGAGATTGCTCGACCCAAGAAAAGGCAGCCCAATAATCGGCGACCCAATAATCCATGTACATCGTGGTCGCCAATTATTGGGTCGCCGATTATTGGGCTGCCTTTTCGCGGGATGCGGATTAGTGGCACCCTCAGTATGAGAGAATTGTCAAAGTGACGTTTGAAATGTTCCCGCAGGACCCCTAGCCCCACTAGCGCCCCTAGCGGAAAATCGACTCGCTGTAATCCTCATTGTTTTGCGTAGTGCTCAAAAGGGTTTGTCTGCGCTTTTTCTATGCGGCAGATATATGTTCTTAAATTATAAAATATGTGGTCCTTTGCTCTTTACCTCCTGCTCAACGTCTGCGTCAGTATCCTCCCGCTCACGAACTCTTTCCAACGGATCATCTGAAACAAAGAAATATACATGGAGAGCCTCGTAACACCAGGGTCACTCTGCGTTTTACGTTGTATCAAACACGGACTATTTAAATAAGCTATACATTTTCAGGGTTCTTGCAACGCGCATTACCTTACCGTTGCGTTCAGCGTTCATATTTATATTTGAAACAGCATATATTTATTTATACTTAAACAGTTTAATACCAACACTGACAAACAGCTTGTGATGATGAATGATCATGAATTATTTTATTCACACAATGCAACAGAAAAGGAGAAGGTATCCCATAATAAGGATTAAATAAGAAAATTAAGCTTTATAGTTGCCATTAACTTTTGAATTGTCCACCAGACAGACTCAGAACATCGTTTTGTGTTTGAACCTAATGTCAATTTTTGCCACTTGCATGCTTGACAAGCAAAACGTCAAACGTAGGCTCCTACGACCTCTGTACTTGGACTTCCGTTTTGATAATCAAGATGGCGGGTGCGTCTCTTGAATAGTTCTTTCTTTTTTGTGTGCTAAATTTGTTTAATGTGTAATATTTATATCTTATTGTGCAGTAAACTAACGAAGAAGTGTGCAGCTAATGAAGAATTAATCCTTTAACACGTGTAATCGCGTTATTGAGTCATTACTCGTTTGTCCCGGGATCACGGCCTCCTGAGAAACTATTTTATTACGTATTGCTATAAACTTAATAAATAGCAAGGCCAATTACCGAACAACGTCGCCCAAGAGGCAATATACTATTTATATAATATATAATATACCGATATATTAATAACAGAGGCCATTATTTAAAAAAGCAGAAGACCTCTGTACTTTAGTATTATTACTTATTCTGTGGTAGCACTAACAATTCTTTTTTTTAATAATTTTATCAACGGTCGGACAAGATTCATCTAGCCTTAATATTCGGAGCTCTATCTCCGGCGATTACTTACACATTCTGACCCTCGCCATGTCTTGTTTTTCCGGCTGACCCTGAAAATAAAATAAGAAGGTATTAACATGGATGAAACAGAAATTTTAACATCCTCATACATTTACTAAAATGGGGCTTAATCGTGTAAAACTTTGAAAACTAACCTCCGACGTTTCAAGGGCGGCCCCGTGGTCCCGGAGAAAGACTAGTAAATGTATAAGGGTTGACAACCTATTGACTATTTATGCTTACACTCAGGGCTCTTTACCGATATAAGTAACTAAAAAATGAAAAATTGTCAAGCGTTCGCAGTTTTTAGGATTCCGTGCCTCAAAAGGAAAAAACGAAACCCTTATAGGATCAGTTTATTGTCCGTCCGTCTACCTGTCAAGACTCTTTATTTCGGGAACGCGTAAAGGTAGCAAGTTGAAATTAATACCACATACACAGGTTTGCGGTTCCTTGGAGCTGTGAAAACTCCAAATTTCTTCGTCAACACAGTCAAAAAATACGGCCACATGCGCGTTGCCGACCTATCAAAATCTTTTACACTCCTTTAAATCAAATGAGTGTAGGTACAATTTAATTTAATTATTTTGCAAAGGGAATCAAAATGTTTAGGATAGCTACTTCCCGTTGACCTAGAATCACGAAATTTGGCAAAAAAACAAGTACAGAAAAATCTGAAAAACCGTATAATTGCATCTCATCGAGAGTTCCGTACCTATAGGTATAGGTTCATCCTTTGTGCCGAACCCTTTGAAAGCGAGTCCGACCCGCGCTTGGCCGGTTTTTTTTATAAATTTTACATAAATAAAATTTATAGAAAGTAAATTTTATAATAAAGAGTTATTGTTTTGAAATTTGCTAAACAAATTGCTGACTTGATATACATTAACATTCGAAAGTACCTAAATTGAATACCGATTAATTTGTAAGAAAAATAATACCGGGATTTGATCCCTGCTTACACTATCCGTGCCAGGCCTGAAGTACTTAGAGCTGATTTCTTTAAGTTCCTTTTCAACTGCGTTGTGCGTGGATGCATCTGTAAATGAAACACGAATGGTATGTTTAATTGAACATAAAATATTTTTAATTATTTTATTTTACGGCAGCGGTAGTGATTCTGCCTACGAAGCAGTGAGTTCGAATCCTGGTCAGAGCATTTATTTATGTTTTTATCACGAATAGTTCGTGAGTTATGGATGTTTTATATGTATTTAGGTATTTAGATGTATCTACTATCTCTATGAACTATCTATATATAAAACTAATGTCGGCGAACGGTCTTATAGCGAAGAGTCTTGACCAACATCTCGAGAGGCTCTCGCTGCGAAGTTGTGGTTGGATCAAGGGTCAGATGCAGTACGCAGTAATACTGCGCGCATAGTCCGAAGGTTCTTCTCTTTGCGGCCATAACCACCGGCAGTCTGGACCCTGCCCTGTTGCCGGCGGCACTCTAGGTTAGGTTTATTACAATGTGTATTTGTTTGTATTG
This sequence comes from Lathronympha strigana, assembly GCA_949128165.1. NCBI lineage: Eukaryota > Metazoa > Arthropoda > Insecta > Lepidoptera > Tortricidae > Lathronympha > Lathronympha strigana. The sequence goes on along the minus strand of OX421923.1, from coordinate 6,141,554 downwards.
TTTTTTGTATGTTGTTTTATATGTTTTTTTAATATACGTATTGTAAAAATCCTAACCTGAGAAAGAAAATAAATAAACAAAATAATAATAAAATATTATAGTAAATTTTTACACTTTATCTTTCCGATGACGGCTACAGTTAATGATGGCGGTCAAAGGTTGAATCTACCCGAAATCACGATTCAACCCTTTAAATCGCGATTTCGGATAGCGAGACCGTCTAAGCTAAGTTTCCTAGATTCTGTTAGTCACAGACTGGGAAATTGTTAAGAAAACGTCATAATTTCATATATTTATTTATTTATTATTGTTGTTTTGGGCTAGTGAAGATGCCGCGTCGACCAGTTGTGATCTATTGTGGCAGCCCTTTATAATTCATTACTGATTCCCGTTGAGTCCAGAAAGTTCCAAATTCTTTGGGCTGTAATGTTGTGTATCTCACAGGGTTGCAGTTCGTGCCTACCGAGGTGGATACTTCTTTTGTGCATTAGTGGTCCGCAGGAGCAGAGGATGTGCATTGCAGTTTCCTCTGTTTCCTGGCAGAACCTGCATGCTGCGTCTTGTTTCTTACCCATTAGAAACATGTGCTTGTTCAACTTGCAGTGGGTAGGAGGGACGGCTACGTTCAGGTATGCGACGCTGAACTACCGGGCCGAACCTCAAGTCCATCATACGCGTCCCCGTCGGCCCTAGTCTGCCGCCGCGGACTTGGGTCGAACCCACCCCGACTGTTCTACTGGGTGGGTCGCACTCCCCGGAAATGCTGGTGGCCATATGGGCGTCGCACTATTTACCACCTTACCCCGGACCACCAGCAGCTAAGTATGAGGGCGGATATGGCAGAGGGCAGGAGTGTGGAATCGTGATCGGGAGCCGGGATGTCAGGTATAAACCCAGTACATCCTGGATCCCGGGTGCGAGTCCCGGCAACATTGCCTTCTCCCATATCTTTAGGTTAAGATTATTCCATATCTAAGTATAGTGTATTTATCTTTATTTTATATATGTATATATGGAGGAGACAACCTCCTTAAAAATCCCCAATCTAAGGTCTATCGTGCCGAGAGATGCGTGGCTGAGGGGGTGCTCAGTCGCTAGCGATAACCCCTCGATACCGGGCAACCTCGAGGGCGTATTTTGCCTTATTCCGGCAAGCGGGGCTCTGCCGGAATGGACCACTTTTCCCTAGCTTCTCGTGGGACTTACATGGAACATAATCTTAATTTCATATAACTTTGCCGTTTAAAATAACACTTTGACAGTTTATTTGCTTGAAAAAGGTTTGTTTGACTCTAGAAACTTACAAGGCCTACTCCACACCGACTCTCGGATGTTGACGCGGCGCACGCCGCCGCCGCGCTTGCGCTTCCGCCGCGTGATCTTCTGCCGGCTGTCGTTGTTCGACAGTTTCCTCACTGACTTGTGGTACAGGCAGCGGGAGGAGGCGTTTGATACCTGAAATTACATAAATAGATGATAACACACACACACACACACACACAGTAAGTAACACTTAAAACAACATACCACAATTAAAACTTTTACAATTTATTATTATTAAGGGTCACTGAATAGGCATCCACTCAGCAAATTGAGGATTTTATTTACGGAGTGATGTTTGCAGACAAGCTCGCCAGACAAGGTTCAAGCGCAGGAGCAACAGGTTCCGAACCTATTCTCCCAACGCCCTTTAGCAGGGTCAGTTCATTGCTGTTCGAACGCCCCAGGAAGCTCCACAGATCAAACTGGCTAAACCAAGGATTGCAGGCAGGCCAAATTGACCTTGTCCTGCATCAGGCATCGACTAACAAGGACGCTCCTCCAACTTGGCAAGTCCCGGTTAAAAACGGTAACCAACGTCGTAACAGGTCATGGACCTTTTAATAAACATCTTTTTAACTTAGGTGTTACAGATAGCTCCTTATGCCGAAGGCGTATGAAAATAGAAGAGACGGCCGGGTAAAACACAATACAGGGTCAAACAGCTCAGATCCCGAGTGATCTACCGAAGCTCCTACGGAATATCTAAGGTTTGATAGGATTTCTCGAGGAGTTGGGGTGGCTGGACTAGCCATCCTCCCTGCTACGCAAAATAGGCGCTTAGTCGTAGAGTTGCGGAAACCAGTTCATGATACAATACAATAAAATATTGCGTCAAAACTACTCACTAATCTAGGTCAGTGGAAGTAGCCTATGCTATGCTTTTGACCATTTTTTCCCAGTCCACATCCACGTCATTGGCCAGCAGAAACTAAGCTACTAGATTCTCTTCTTTCATCATCCTTGGTCAAATCGTTAAAGACGACGCGAAGATTTGTGGTCGCGCTCTCAGATTGTAAAACGGAATCATGGGGGAGATAGTATCTTACGCTTACTACTGCCAGCCATTAGACATGTCCACTTTCGAGCTGGTTTTAGATACAGGGAATTAATTATAATACACTAACTTATTACAATTAATTCTCTAATAACTTCGCGATGAACTGCATGTGAAGTTGATGGTACTGTCCAGCTCGCACTGCAAGTCGTCTAGGTCATCCTCCATGATTTCTAGCTCGTCTGTGTCCTTGGCTGGCACCAGCAGCAGCATGACCTCCGGGCACTAATCACCACCAGCTAGGATGACTTCGGAACTATCAGACATAAAGGTGTCTAATTAAGTTGATGGGACTCACCAACTCGCCCTTCAAGTCGAAGCTTCAAAGACAACCCGAAGTTTTGTAGTTGCGCTCTCGAAGTGCCAAATTTAATGATGAGGGAGACTGTGACGCGATGGTAACCAGTCAGCTCACCTAGTATTCGGTGATGGGGTGCTTGTTAGGTTGATGGTACTGACCAGCTCGCACTGCAAGTCGTCAAGCTCATCCTCCATGATTTCTAGCTCGTCTGTGTCCTTGGCCGGCACCAGCAGCAGCTTGGTCTCCGGGCACGCGTTGCTCACCACTAGCTGGGAGGACTTGGGGAATATCAGGCGGTGGACGGTCCTGGGGAAGTAGAGTGGGGGAACATTAAACGGAACCCATTTATTTACAATATTTATTGATTTATATCGATGCAGTGCGCATTAGACGAAGGCCTCTAGATTGATGCTCTAAGCCCGAAAGTGTTATCAAGTCTGACTACGTAATTACGTGTGTAAGGCAAAATGTTGAATAACACATAGGTACCTAGTTTGCATACAGGTGTAAGATAAAGTGATTCATACCTTGGTATATAACAAGGGGGTTGGAACACCTCCCTGGTGGCTGCGTCCTGGCAGATACCGTCTAGCAGCACTATGTCTTCCATCAGCTCGTTCACAACGAACACCTGAAACAAAGCGCTTGAGAGAACTAGAATCTTTGAAATCTTATCTTTAAAATCTTTTGAGGCTGTTGAAGTCAGACTTATATAAAAGTAAATAGATATGTGGGTTTTAGTGATTTAAAAATAAGCCTACATTATTTATTATTTCATCATAAACTAAACTAAAACTAAAATAAATCTCAAACAGGCCCCTGCGGCATGGTACCGAGAACGCTGGCAGCGTTTCCTTTTTATTTTATTTTTTTATTTTTATTTCTTTTATTTACACATAAGTTAACAGTTTTACACCAAAGCACTTATGTGGTAACTTAAAAATAAATTGCACAATATAAAATTAAATTAAATCACTATTCTAACTTTTAGGTACAGTACATTACTGAGATCAATAATTCAATAAAACTATATAATATTATTGATACACCCTAAAATTTTCCTAACGAATGCACCAGCACTATCGGCAAAAATATCTATGTCGTCTGACTCTACTAATATGCGGTTCAGAGTAGCTAGAGCTCTGGCGGTGGGAGCGTTGCAGCCCCGCCGCGTGCGCGCGTCGGCGACCGCGAACAGGCGGCGCCGCCGCCGCGCTGCCACCGCGCCTCCTGCGCCACCCGCCATGCCCGCTGCGCCACTGGCCCGAGGCACCCGTAACCCCATTCTCGCAAGCACAGGCGCGCCGTCTATTCCGTTGTGAAGCAGCTGGTAATAGTGCACTATATGTAATAGCTTTCGCCTGGTCTCAAGAGTGTAGAGTCCAACCATTCCTTACTGATTTGCCAAACTGATACGTTGAGCGAGGAAGCTGCCAGCTCTTGGGTCTCCTGTGGCGTCACTGTGTCTCTTAGTTCTTTGACCAGACCCAGAGCACTAGGGCCCTACTGACCAAAGACTATTCTCCCACCTTGGCTTTCTCCGTCGCTTCAGCCGCTGCCGCCGGCCTCACAGAGGTTCGGTGAAGATGAGACGGGGCTAGTGTATCTACACAGTGCATACTCGTATTACTTATATTTCATGTTTGTTTGTGCAACTTGTCACGTTTTATTGAAAAGGTACCTACCAAGATTTAAGATAAGTATTGAGTGCCCGACCCGGGTGTCATGTACCTACCTTCCTAACTGTAACTCCACCGGCGACTGCGCCGGCGACTACCGACCGACCGTACAACAAGTAACATTTGTTATTATCTGCTCTGCAAACAATAATAGTTAAACGCGTTAAAAAAGAGTTCTGAGTGATATATTATTTGAAAAAATGTGTAATAAGAAGTTCTTAACAATATTGTGAGGTGAAATTAAAGTACCAAACTTAAATAAAGCGAAATATCGAAATAAATCAAAAACTATTCGTCATACCCTGACAAAAAAACCGAGTGGCCGTTAAAACGCCTAAGCGCCGCAATCTGCACGGCGCTTACGACCTTTGTCAGACAAATTTGTGATAGTGCTGTCTAGTGTAGCCGTATCTGGTGTTGAGCAATTATATTGCTTATGTTGTAAGTACTAGAGCGCTACTTGCGAGAAAATCAGCTCGAATATGAACATGAACATGCATCGTAGTCCGCCCGTTAAACAGACAGGCTCAAATCCGGAACTACATAATATAAAACAAAGCGATCTGGATATCAATGTAACCCAACGAACAAAAAGGAAACAACCAGACAACGAGCTATCCGATTTCCGGGATGAGATTCGTGATTATTTTAAGGACTTTTCCCAAAGATTGTCAAAACTAGGCGACGACATTTCCTCAATAAAAACAGAGTTGTCCGAGATCAAAGAAGGGAACAAATACTTGGCTCAGGAACAAGTGAAAATTAAATCAGGCTTATCAGAGCTAGATGCTCGTTGTACAAACATGGACGACAAAATACAGTGTCTGGAAAAAGACGTTCAAGACCTAAAGATCTCCGCCCCTCATACCTCGAAGTCTTCATTGTGTGAAGATATAGTAGCTGAATATAAGGATCGATGCGACAGGGAAAAAAACATAATTATATGTGGTGTCGATGAAGCAGTCGGCGACACCGCCTCGGAGCGCCGCACCGTGGACAAAGAACAGGTGATAACTATCACTAAAACTATGTACAAAGACTGCCCAGAACCTGCGAGAATATTACGGCTCGGAAGTTATAACACTGAAAAAAAACGACCGTTAAAAGTAAGTTTTGATACAAGATCCACAGCAATACACATATTGCGCAACAGATCTAAATGTAGCGAAAATATCAGGATTTACTCAGATCAGACACCAGCCCAGCAAGAGAACATTAAAGGACTAAAAAAGGAACTACAACGGCGCCAAGATAGCGGAGAAGAAAACGTAACAATCAAATACGTAAAAGGCAATCCAAAAATTATAAAAAATGATCCAAAAAACTTGAAACACCCCCCGACAGAGCCGACAGAGAAGAAAGAGTAGAACAACAGTTAATATATAATTACGAAGATATAAATGTAGATAAACCGTCATTAAACATTCTGTATCTTAATGCAAGAAGTATTTTAAAAAAAGGAAAGTTGGACGAACTAAAGTGCATACTAAAAGGAATAACAGGTACAACCCATGTAGTTATACTAACAGAAACTTGGATCAAGTCAGAAGACGATATAAAATTGCTAGAACTACCCAACTATACACACTACTGTAGTTACAGATCGGACCGAATAGGAGGAGGAGTATCAATATATATAAATAACGGAATTCAACATAACATAATACATAGTATATATAAGGATGGAAACAACTATTTGTGGGTGCATGTTAAAAAATTTGGTTTAGATATTGGAGCTGTTTATAAGCCAGGAGACACCTCGATACAACCCTTCTTCGAAGAGTTCGAAACACAATTGAGCCAGAAGAGAAGATTGATTGTATTTGGGGATTTTAACATAGATCTATTAAAAAAGGAACTAAACACAAAAATATACACAGAAATAATAAAAGGATCAGGTTTTATAACACTGAACAAAATAAACGTCAACCACTGTACTAGAGAAACGCACACCACAAGAACTATTTTGGATCACGTTCATACCAATTTAAAGAAAAATCATTTCAAGATGTCTATAATTGACTCTGCACTCTCAGACCACAAGCAAATTCACTTGGAAATAAAGAAGATTAATCGAAAATCAAAAACAAAAACACAATATTTGGCTGTAAATTATGAAAAACTTTACAAAAGTGTGGAAGAAACACCGATCAATAATGATGAAAGCAGTTATGAAGTGCTAGAAACGTATATTAAGACACAAATAACTAAAAGTAAGACTCTAAAGTGGAAAACTCATAATGATCCTCAGGATGAATGGATAAATAAGCAGATATTGGATGACATACGCACTAGGAACAGCTTGTGGCGTCAAAGAAAAGCAGACCCTAATAATAAATATATCGAAAAAGACTATAATGTAGCACGAAACAAAGTGACATTTAATATACGAAAATCTAAAAATAAATTCTACTGTGATTCGTTTAACAAGTGTAAAAATAAACCAAAGAATGTATGGAACTTAATTAACACTCTCGCTTGTAATAAACATAAAGAAAATCTCACTCCTCCAAAGCTAGACACTGAAACGGGTACTTTGAATAGCGAATTAGAAACTTGTGAATATTTTAACAACTTCTTTTCTAACATAGGAAACTCGCTAGCTAATAATATACCTTTGAGGTACCATAATAATACCATCAACACTGTATCAAAAAAAATAACTGAAACCAAATTTACTACTTTCAATTTATGCACGGAAGATGAAGTTAGCAATATTATTAAATCACTAAACTCAAACACTAGTACTGGAATAGACGGCATAAGCACGAAAAGTCTTAAATGTATCCATAAAACCGTGCTCACAAATTTAACGTCATGCTTAAATGAATGCCTTAAAGAGGGTCGTTTTCCGGATAGTATGAAAATAGCAAGAGTTACACCTATTTTTAAATCAGGAAATAAACATTCTTGTGGTAACTATCGCCCTGTTTCGGTATTACCAACCCTATCAAAAGTACTGGAAAAAATAATTTACCAGGGTCTTGAGGCCTACTTAAATTCTATAAATTTCTTTTACGAACGACAATACGGATTCAGACCCAAATCAAATACACTCGCGGCCACTGTTGATCTGATTACTGACATAAAATCAAACATAGATAATAAAATGATAGTTCTTGGAGTTTTCATAGACCTTAAAAAAGCGTTTGACACTGTCAGTCACTCCCTCTTGCTTGGTAAACTTAAAGGTATAGGCATAAACGGAAGTGTACTCAAAATGCTAGAATCATACCTCTTAAATAGATTTCAGATGGTGCAAATTGGACAGTTTCAAAGCAACCCTAATATTATTAAATATGGCGTACCTCAAGGGTCCATTCTGGGCCCATTGCTCTTTCTGATTTATATGAACAATATTCAAGAGCTGGTAGTGCACGGACAAATCACATTATACGCTGATGATACATGCCTCTTTTACTTTGGTCACAGTCTCCACCACCTCATAAACCAAGCTCAAGAGGATCTAAATAATCTATCTGAATGGTTGAAATACAACTTACTCACTGTTAATACGACAAAAACTTCATATATAATTTTTTCAGCAAAAAACAAGAAAATACCAAATCATAATCCCCTTAACATCGATGGTCAGACATTACACGAAAGCAATTCTGAAAAGTACCTAGGACTACTGTTGGATCGTAAATTAACATGGGAAGACCACATTGAAAGCTTGCGTACTAAAATCATTCAACTGACTGGGTCACTTCGGCGTTCGGTGGGCTGTTTTGCACGCCAAGTTAAATATATAATATATAATTCCCTAATAAAGTCCCATCTTGAATACCTTATTGAGATGTGGGGTAACGCTGCGACTAAATATCTACACAGATTACAAGTTGCTCAAAACAAACTAATCAAAACATTATTTAACTACCCATTTTACACCTCAACATCAAAAATATTCGAGGAAACAAAAATAATGCACGTTAAACAATTGCATACATTTAAAACCTGCCTCTTAATACATAAAATAGTAAAAAAAACAAATACATACACAAACAACATTAAAGACAAAAATTAACAAATATAGCAAAAGGAAAAAATACTTACAACATTTACAAATTTCTAAATCTCGAACAGAATTCTATGGCAAGAGAACGCTGACGCATGGGGGAGTGAACCTTTATAATAAATTACCTATAGATATCCGAACCCTAAATTCTGTGCACATATTCAAAAAACGCCTTAAGAAATATATATATGAGACAGTTGATATATCACAGTGAAAAAGTTATGTATAATTATAAAATATTAAAATTATTTGAATTTTATTGTGCGCAATAGCTTCGTTTTTTTCATTTATATTATTTTGAATACAGCTGCTGCATGTTAATTGTCTACATAGACCTAGTCAAAATTTGCATTTATATAGCATATTTTAATATAATTACTGCATGTTGCTTGTTTACTTATAACTAGCTTGTAAGTTCTCATTTAAGTGAACATGTATATTTTGTTCTTATGAGAATAAATTCTTTAAACCGAAACCGAATGTACTATGCACATGACTGCAATACAATAAAGAATAAAGGTTTCTGCGGATGATCAGCATCATGACTCAAAAGGTACCTTGACATAAAGCTGAGTTAAAACCTTTTCGGTGACGCTATTGAATCTAGTTAAAAACGCTTTAACTCCAGGTTAGTTGGGTTACCCCGGTTTTTAAGGGAAACGGGAAACCCTCGTTAATTTACCATAACTGCAAATTGCCATAATTTGGCCGCAAAGTATAGGATAGGTTATACCAGAGCCGGAGCGTCAAAATATTTTTTGGGCAAAGCAGAATAATGCCACCAACTTCTTTTTTTATTTTTTATTTAAGGCCCAACATAGATACTTACTTTGATAACCTTAAGGCAGGGCACGAACGCATGCTCTAAGCGCATGCTGATTTTCTCTGCCGACCAGTTGTGGTAGGCTGGTACTGTGGGCAACACCATCATCGACAATTTAATGCCGATCTCACGCCACATCGCCGCTTCTAAACTAGAAAAAAATGTGACGAAAGAGTGTGTGATCAGTGACAAGTGAGGTTAAGAGGGCGCAGAACGTCTAGTGGCGCCCTCATTATGGGGATTGTCCCCCAAATGAAGGTGCCATGCGGGAGGCGCTCTGCGTCTCTTAAAGGGGACAAAACCAAAAAGGATCCATTGCATCAATTGTATTTTTTTATAGTTCTAGTGAAGCTATTTGTGCGTCACTAGATGTTCTTTGATTCTGATAATGTAGAAAAACGCAGTTTATGCAGATTATTAAGGTACCATTACGCATGTCCCGGCCAAATGTTTTATTTCGGTGGAATCCCCCAAAGTTTGTCTAGTTGGGGCCGACTTGTTAATCCGTTAATCGTTAATTAACGCAGTTAACATTTTCGTCAACGGATTAACGTTAACTTCCGTCAAGCCTTGCGAAAAGTAGCGCTTTAACGATTAACGAAGTTAACTTTTTTGTAACGGATTAGCGATTAACGAAGTTAAATATTTGATTAACGGTGTCCAGCTACGTACATAGGTAGGTAGTTAAGAATTTCTCCCCCTTTGTTCCCGCTGGTGCCATAGAAGTCGATTGTGGTATATGGGTTCATGTGCGCAACTTGTCACTGCACAATAACAATTTCATTAACTTTAAATTCCTTAATTGTGTGTAGGGGAGACCTAGGAGAGTTGTGTTTTTTTTACTTCAACGGAAATATTTCGCTCAAAAAACTTTCCACGGTTATAATCTATATGAATTAATGCACCATTCCTTCCCTACTCAAAACAACCAAACCGCTTTCGGTTACTATAGAAGTGCACTAAGTAAAGTAGCACGTCTTTAAAGCGACACTCGAAAGTTGCTTCCAGCACGCTAACTATTATAGGTAGGGAGAAATCGCGTCTGTCAACTCTCGCCGGTCTCCCCTATGTATTTTTATAGTTACCCATGGATCGGATGCGGGGCGATGTTGAAGGCTTCTTTGACGACAGACAGTGTGATGTAGTATACCTGGACGGCGGAGTCGCACCGCACGGTGTAGCTGTATGGCCGGTTTGTTAAGACCTGTAACATTAGAATTGTGGCCAGTTTTGAGTACGTGACGTAAAATTTTTAGGAAATAATAGGCTAGACGACTAAAAAAATCTATTTAGTCCGTCTTTTAGATTATTAAAAAATATTGTACACGTATTTTTTCTTTTGTTCGTCAAATCAAAAATCACGAAAATACAGTGCGTTCAAGTTTCGCGTAACGTCACTATTAGGTACAATTCTTACCTAGTACTTAATGACGTCACCAGCCCCCACTCCGGAACTTTGATGGTCTTTTCTTTACCTTCATAAATTTTAGTTAAATTGAAAAATTATAAAATACGTGACTAATTAGTATCATAGTTTTACAACCTAGTCGTCATCCCTACCATATAATTTTTCAAATAAATAAAAACGCCCTTTTTATTATTATTATAATTTATATGATTTCAACTTAGAAACGCGAGCTTTTTCGATTCTATTAGGAGAATCTGACTGGATTGTGGAATGAACGGTCGCCTGCGGTATTTCCGGACCGGTACGACCTTCATACCTTCAAAAAAGACGGTACTTCCACCTTAAAGGCCGGCGACGCACTTACAGCACCTCTGGTGTTGCGAGTGTCCATAGACGACGATAATCGCTTACCATTAGGCAATTCGTCTGCTCGTTTGCCGTCTATGTCATAAATAAGTGCCTCTAACTTTACATACATTTTTCAAACCTTCCGTTTCGTCACCCCCATACTACAAAATCTATGAAAAAATGGTAACAGAATAGAAAAAACTTGCTACAATTTTTTTTCTCCTACATAGGTACGTTGCCATTGAATCTTATTATCGTGTATTTTAATTAAACTTTCACGATTTTGCCCCTTGAAACGTCGCAGGTTCGTTTTCAAAGTTTTACACGATGCAGCCCCGTTTTAGTAAATTCTATAATGTGTAACCCTTTTATATAATTTGTTCGATTCGAAGTTAGACAAAGTACATTATTGTATCTACAGTCGGATACTTATGTGAGAGCACCTACGTACACTTACCCCCAGCACTCCAACAGCATTCCCAGACACGATATAGTCCTTGCTCGGCTCCCCGAACTTCAGGTCGGTCAGGAACTCATAGTTAGGTATGGCCTCGTCGATATCGTCATCCGGGGGGATGTAGGAGGCCTCTAGGAGGCCGGAGACCAGAACGTAAACACCTTTGGGTTCATCACCTTTAAATAAATATGAATTTGGGGACACAGCACTTAGAAATAAAGGAAAAGTGAACTCTGGGATACACGCCGGTCGTTACTCAATTTCTAGACCGATGTCTAGAAACTGAGTAACCTTAAGAGCTACGAATTTCTCCGCTACATCCTTACTGTCACAGATTATATAATAGATCTTAAGGATATATATTTATCTTAGAAAAATTATCTTATCTATCATAGAAAAAGCGAATACTAACCATTTTGAAACATGGTCTCACCCCCGTACAACGCTAGAAATATTGTATAATACCGGCGGCGGCGTGCACCGGCGGGCGCGGTATGTGTGGACAACCCGGGAGTCGGTACCGATATAAAACAAAAGACGATCGATTCGATTTCGCGCGGAAAGTTCACTGTATAGTTCACTGTATGAAAGTGCAAACTTCTTAAAGTAGATGGCGCTAGGCGCTTTGTTTCAATTTCCTATTTTTTTGCCTTAGTCTGTTTTTCTTATTTGTTGGATCATATTTAAGGTGGGTCTCGGTACCATATTTTGGTGATTTCTACGCGTTTTAATTAAAATGTTGCAAACTAACCTCTCGATATGAGAATTTCGTTAATATTGAAGTTAAGTATTTCGGAGTTTTCAATGAAATAATCGGCTACTCTCTCGTTACCCTGTAGCCAGGAAACAGCTCGCAATTGGGTCTGAAAAAGAATGCATATTAGTTTTCTACTATAAATTGACATACTACAGAAAAAGTGACCAAGGCCCCTGGTGAGCAGGGCTGGAATCGAAGCAGCGACATTATTATTATAACAATGTCGATATGGTTATTATTGTTCAGTAATGGAGCTAGCAGTAATGATTGTTTCTAATAGGGATGATGACTGGGTTGAAAAACTATTAAGTATTCTAATGAGTCCGTTAATATGAAGAGCGTCAAAGTTCCGTGGGGGGGCTGGTGACGTGAGCTTAGAGTAAGAATTGTACTCAGGTGTAACGTCACGCAAAACTTTAAAGCCCTGTATTTCCGTCATTTTTCATTTGACGAACAAAAGAAAAAAATACGTATCGTATATTTTTTAATAATCTAATAGACGGTGTGGAGTGCAGACTTTAATCTCCATAAAATTATGCAGGCCAGTCAGGTGCAGAGTTCAGTGACCTCCCCGGCATACAAATTTCTATGCAGGGGGTCACTTAACTCTGCAGCTGACCGTACTGTCGCGTTCAAAATTGCATAGGCAGTTTATGAATGAATGCATTAATAAAATGTCCATGCACTTTTGAACGCGTGTGTACCTCTGGTGATGAGGGAGGGACGAGACTAGCTTTGTGGCGAACGTACTGCACCTTCTCTTGAATAGCCATCACTAGTAAACGGTATTCAACTTCATCCAGAAATCCTGCAATCGCAACAAAATTAACTGAAAGCTTAAAACTAAGGTAAATGTTTATCAAATTACATATTTATTCATTCATTCATAAATTCAATCAAAAATACGACTCCATTGCATTTTGTTCAACCATTGCCACCATTCATCCCAATTCTAGTAATAAATAAAGTATAGTAAATTTATAATGTGTGAAATTCGTGAAAATTCTAATAAGTGAAATGTAGCAAGAGGTGATACATAAAGCACGATTTGACATTTGCCGCCTTAGCTCTTATCGATTAATCGATAACTAGGTACCTTCTTCCTTCAACTGCGATGCGTCAATAAGCATGTTGTTGAGGGTGGACGTCGTGGCCTGTCGGGTCTTCACGGTGATGGCAGTCCAGGGTCTGTCCCGTTGGAGTAGCCCGAGTTGTCGGGTCACTTTCAGCCTAGCACAGAAATAAGCGAATCCAGAGTCAGTTTTAAGAACCTTCGGGTTTTGGCGGTTTAGTGAAGCTGATATTGGTGTCCTGCTTTACCATGTGTTACCGCCGATACTGGAAGTATCGTTCTAAAACCCGAAGATTCTGCTTGAAACACTTCTATCAAAAATCCACTGTCGGTATTGAACCCTTAAGTCTAAGGAGACTTTACCTCCTTATGTGTTCTATCGCCTATACAGTGGGTTGTGTTCTGACTTCTGAAAAATTGTTTGACATGATGCCAACGTCAACTTTTCACCATCGCACCGCTCGCTATCGACAGGGCGCTCATCCACACACCTTGCAACCATAATGGTCTCGTACCGTGCGGTTTCAAAAGATTTCCTCCCGCGGACGCTCCGGCTGTGGAATGAGCTCCCTGCCGAGGTTTTCCCGAGAGATTACAGTATGGTGTTCTTCAAAAAAGGTGTGTACAAGATTTTAATGAGTCGGAAACGCGCATGGACCCCCTGGAGTTGCAGGCATAGGCTACGGTGACCGGTTCCCATCAGAAGGGGTTGTACCTATGCTTATTTGCCACCATCGCGGTATTAAAAAAACAAACGGACTGTATATGTTTTGTCTTCTTCTTCCTAGTGTTTTCGGGCTTATGCCACAGTTCACGAAGCCTGGGGTAAAGATTTTGCATAGGCGCTAGTTTTACGAAAGTGACTGTCATGACCTTCCAGCCCAGAAGGTAAACTAGGTCTTATTAGGATTATTCCTGTTTCCTCACAATGATTTTCTTCACAAAAAAATAACAAATGGTAAATATCAAATTATATTTTTTACTCTCTGTTTTTTTTTATGCTATAGGGGGCAAACGAGCAAACGAATCGCCTGATGGTAAGCGATTAACGTCGTCCATGGACACCCGCAACACCAGTGGTGTCGCAAGTGCGTTGCCGGCCTTTAAGGTGGGAGTACGCTCTTTTCTTGAAGGTTTGAAGGTCGTATCGGTCCGGAAACACCGCTGGCGACAGTTCGTTCCACAGTTTAGCTGTGCGAGGCAGGAAGTTTCGGGAAAAGCGCACAGTTGAGGACTGCCAACCATCTAAATGGTGAGAGTGGAAATATTGTCGCGTAGGGCGATGGCGGAAAGAAGCGGCAGGGATTAATCCGAACAACTCCTCGGAACACTCCCCATAATACATGCGATAGAAAATGCAGAGTGAGGCCACTCTGTGGGAGACGCTGGATGCAGGTCGCTTCCAACCGGTACATATGGAGGTCCAAAGGGGAGGCCTATGTTCAGCAGCGGTCGTTCTCTCATGACTGAGGATCGTGGTCATGGATGTTCTGCACGTAGATTTTATAATCTGCTTCCATCGGCGTCTGTTCATCTTGGTTGAGGATGTGCCTTTCACTTGATCGCTCCATCTGGTTGGGGACCGTCCCGATCCCGAAAAACTCAATGGTACGAGCCGGGGTTTGAAACCGCGATCTTCAGATTGAAAATCGCACGCTCTTACCACTAGGTGATCAACGCTCACTTTTTGTATAGGTCATAAATAGGGAAAGATAAATCAGTCAATTCGTTCAAGAGTAAGTCCCTGGTTGACGGTGTTGCTATACTTTCCACTCTAAAGGATGACTTATAGAACGGGACGGGACGGAGCGAGACTGGACGATCTATCAATTTGACGAGACGTAGATCACGTGACGTTTTATATATAAACTGACAGATCGGGCCGGCCCAGTCACGTTCCGTCCCTTTCTAGCATGAGTTATCCATAACGCGAACATATGAGGAAAATCTTACCTATCCTCTTCTAGCCTGGACGTGAGAGCGTCTTGTATTGTCTTGTTATCCACCAACTGGGGTAGAAGGTTACACACCTCCTGCTCAGCTGTCACAAAACCCTAAATTTAAAGAAACTGTGATGATAAAATACAGGTACATTAATAGATAAAATATAGGTACATTAAAATCCTTATGTGTCGAGAGCAGACCGCGCTGGGGCTCGCAGTATGCGTAGAGCAGCCGCCGTGGCTAGACGCATGACTCATGAATAAGGGGCACGGACTGTTCCGAAACATGTCGAGCTATTTTCGACTTTATTGACGTGAGTAACCCGATATAAGAATTTTAATATGTCTGATACTCACGGGAGTTTTCTAATTAAAATAGGTAAATTGATAGCTTAAAGGGATAATTCTGGCAGTGACGGTACTTCACCTCAGGATCGGCAAACAAGTTTAAATCTTGCTTGCAATCTTGCGTGGTATAATTTAGCAAGCTAATACTCGATCTAAATAAGTATTAGTTAAATACGAACCTTCCCAACATCATATCCGAACGCCAGTTGTTTGTCGATCATACGATCCATGTAGCCCATGATTTTTGGAACGGTCACTCTGTAAAAAAATACCCTTATTTATTATTACACATATAAATAAACCTTCCTCTTGAATTAGTCTATCTATTTAAAAAAAACCGCATCGAAATTGCGTAGTTTTAAAGATTTAAGCATACATAAATACATACAGACAGCGGGAAGCGACTTTGTTTTATACTATGTAGTGATGTGACAAGCTCTTACGGCCGTACAAAAAAATTGTGACAGATCCTTGAGAGAGATCTTCCTATAGAACCTCTCTAATTAGCACAAATACCAAGATGTCCGAGTGACTAACAAGAGTAACTATTGTATCATATTACCTTGCGAGCTTACAGAGTCGTAGGAAGCGCAGCATCCGAAGTAACTTGGTCGCAGTTAGGATGCTGGAGTTTAAAGACGCGTACTTGTTGAAATCTCTCACGCAGGTGTCTAACATATCTAGGATGAAATCTGAAACAAGTACCTACTGCAGCTATTATGTCTAAAGACGTCGGGCCTGGTGTAGACGTCTTGCTTGGTTGGGTGTCAATGAATGTGTTAAATATTAAAAAGTCCACTGAAAGCGTGGAACCCTACAGCAAAACGGACTTCCAACACGTTGGTGGGTCACTTTTTTGCACTAACAAATCTTGCATACTTCGATTTATTTTTGTGTACGGTACGGACTAGTGTTAACACCAACCCACGTATGCCCATTTGGGCTTGCACTTCAGAAGTGGGGAAAAGGTGCTTTACTCGTATGCCGAATAATTGCTATTACGACTAAATCTTTCATAAATTGAAAGAGATGTCATATACCAAAGAAAAGGTGACCAAGGTCCCCGGTGAGCAGGGCTGGGAACGAACCAGCGACCTCCTGCTTTCGCGGCAGACGCCCTAACCACTGAGCTACCCGATCACGGCGGCCAGAGTCCGAAATTTCCTAAGTATATGCAATCCTTTCACCTCCTTTCACCGGGGACCTTGGTCACTTTTTCTTTAGTAAGTATATGACATCTCTTTCAATTTATAATTTATATATATGGTAGTATGTCTACTTAAAAAAAAACATGAATCAAAACATTTATTACATTTAATAAATGATTTGATTCGTGCTTTACTATTGGACTAAATCTTTCGTCAAAAAACATCGTGAGGAAACTTGCGTACCTCCTGTATTAGAAACGCAATTCAAAGGTAAAATAACTAAACAAATGTCAGACAGTCGGCACTGTCGGCAGTTAGGTATTAATAAAATTGTAATCTAACCTCCAGAAGCCATAACCACGATGAAGAAGTCCAGCTTGTTCCAGTGCGAAGAAAAGTACCCTCGGAATCCAAAGGCGCATATCTTTATCACCATCTCGAAGAAGTATATGGCGAAGAAGAATCTGGGAGAAAACAAATGTATTTTTACACCACCTATTCATCATAAAAGGGTTTTTCTGTTCAAGCTAGAAGGGATCAAAGAGGCACTTTTCTGTTCAAGGACTACACACTTTTACGTTTTCGGGCATTAAATAATGGCATTGTGGTGTTGGTATGATGCTGTTTTCGGTTTTGTTTATTTCCATTTATTTGGTGTGAAAGGCAGTATGTGTCACACGGTATCAAAATTATTTTCGTCTAGGGTGTTAACGCTTGCATCTCTCATTACGCTCAGGATTCTACTTTAGAACTCCTCACTGCGTTCGGGATTATATAGTACCTAGAACCCATCGCTTCATTCTTTCAGTCTAAAACTTACATATTGAGTCCTTTTATGATGTAAACCATTTTAAGCGGCGGATGCGACATCGCCACCTCAGCTAGAATGACAGGCGTGTTGCAAAGAATCATGACGTATATGAAGATGTCGAATCGCACGTTATTGACGAAACGGTAGCAGCGTTGCCGCCAGGACGCGCGCGGGATGCGGGCGTTGGCGACTTCGGGGGTGATCATGTGCACGAGGCGGCGACGGAGCCAGACTGCGTGAGGCTGGAAAGGACAGACAGTAGATAACGTAGAAAGAAAATAGAGGCATAATGTCTAAGTGTAAGTGTAAGGCCCAAATGGGCCTATTACATAAACTTGTGTTTAACATGAACACGGTACGCCCCACTCTAGCAGTCACCATACGTCGATTTCCTTCAAAATAAATCAGAATATAGTGAGTGATGAAAAATGGATGTCTCCAACACCTGCTCTCCACAACGTGCCGAGCTGTTCCAGATTAATCCACCCATCATCAGCCGCAGCTAATACAGTCTGACCTAGTATCCTCGCTGTCCTTGCTGACGTTACCCTCGTTCGCCACAACGGGCCCAGCTGTTCCAAATTAACCCATCCATCATCAACCGTAACTACCTTCAAAAGACCTAGTATCCTCGCTGTTCGCTGACCTTACCTTCGGTCGCCATAACGTACCCAGCTGTTCCAGGTTACCCATCCATCTTCAGCCACCTCTACCTTCACCATGACATAGTATACATAATACTAAAGTTTTTTTTCTCTTGTTTCATAATAAGATCGCACCTATAAATTTTGATCTCTGTTTGGCCCAAAGGTTAACTGGTAGAGAATGCCTTCTGGCATTAGGTTCGCCTTTTGTACATTATTTACTGAGCAATAAAGTTTAAATAAATAAATAGTATCCTCGCTGTCATCTCTGGCCTTACCTTCGGTCGCCACAACGTGCCCAGCTGTTCCAGATTGATCCATCCATCATCAGAATCCGCCGCTACTTCTACAGCTTGGACAAGTATCCTCACGCTGTCCTTACTGATCTTTCCGTACTCATACTGACGCCAGAATGAAATTTTTAGAGCTTTAAGGACTCGTTGGTTAGCTTCTCTGTAAAAAAAAAAAATTTGACAAAGAAATTTTTAGGCAAAAGTTTTTATCGGCTGTATTTTTCTTTAAGAAGTCGTTTATTTGTAGCTGCGACTAAATAAGTATCTGTTCTAGTTGACACCTCTATTAGTCCACTCATTTTGATGAATGTATACAATATATACCTCATCATCTCAGCGAATTCTTTCTTCGTCGGTTCATTAGGTATCTCTCTCTCGCAGTCCGGGCATGTAGTGTACCGATATCCCATGTATGTTTCATCATCACTCTCCTCTTCGCGACCAGAGACAATTTGGGTTTGATATGGGTGCTTTATTGTTGTGCCTGTAATGTATAGCTTTTTTTAAAAATACTGTCTACTTAGAATAGACTTTTCAGAGAATAGTTTTTTCTACTCAGAATCATGAGATCTTGCGATCTTTCTCAGTAGGAAAGAAGCATCCGTGTTTTTGAAGCGTACATTTTAATGGGATAGTCGTTTTACTCAAAAGAAATTTTCGATAGCGCGAATCATTACTGTAGCATCATTACTCGAACATATTAAATAATATTTAAATTTAAAACGGGTCACTCACGTAATTTAATCGATTTTCGCTCGACATGTTTCGTTCTTTACGAAGAACGTCATCAGGAGCGACCACCCGCACGAAACATGTCGAGCGAAAATCGACTAAATTACGTGAGTGACCCGTTTTAAATATTATTTAATAGTGCCACCTATCGTGTAATTGCTACACTATGAGCTTAGTTTCAAAATGTACCGCTAGGTGTTGCTGTGCCAGGCGCTGCATCGCGTTAAAAATCTTCAATACAGAAGATTATTGTCGGCTTTACAAAGGTCGCGCTAAGGACATTAACGTCTTTCCCGTTTTGCAACATCTGCTGCCGACTGTAAGACATAATAACTCACTATCTTGCACCAAGTCCCAATTAGCATCAGCTAGAAACTTGTCCATCTTCAGCATCGAAATACACCGGTCTCTGGTCATCATAATCCTCTTCACGCAGTTGGTCATATTGGCTTTCTTGGCTAAGGATATCTGGGAGAGCCCAAGGACCTTAAGGACCTTCTGCATGGTGGTGGCGTTGATGATTAGGGATAGGATCACGAGGCCTGTGGTTTGGACTATCATTACCTGTGGAAAAAATATGTAAGTACCTATTCTATATGTGAGCTTGGAGTTGTCACGTGATTGAGGCAAAACCAAGGGTCAAGATTTTTCATACCTTCTATAAGGACTAGGTACCTGGGGCGGAGCGTCAAAATGTTATTTGGGCAAGCCGGAGCTGATCTGGCCTCCTTTTTCTTGAAGTTGTTAAGGAAAAATCTGCTAGAATGGCTCACGCAAGGGAAGCAGGCAGGAATCGAGTTCTATGAACGCTCCGCCACTGGTGGGTACCTAAATGCAAGTTTGATACAAGTTTTTCTTGCTGTCTTGAGCAATACTAACCAAAACACAATCAGGTTTTGTTGTTGTATCACAAAGTTCATACGCCCACCTCCTGCCTATCGGATCAATTCGATGGTACCATCACATTCTCTTGTCACCCAATATACATAATTAGTAAAATTACATATGTGAAGTGTTATATTTAATTCGAATAAAAGGAAAGGGAATCTAATTTAGCTTCCAAGATTTGACTCAACCAAACTAATTAAAGTAATTTATTCTGGCGACATTGGCGACTTATAAGTTCCATCTAGTGACGTTACATTTTCTTTGGTAGGCACAAAAAAAGCTTATTAGTAGGTACATAAATAAATTAATAGATACTTACGTCTCCAATTTCAGCGATCTCAGGCGTCTCCCTTACAAGCAAGGCCAGGCACAACGACAACGGTCCCCTTAACCCTCCCCACACACACGCGGCGCTCTGCTGCCACGTAATCCCAAACCCTATGCACCTCAGAATAGGCGTCATTATCCCATACGCCAGCATCCTCGACACATAAACCGTCGTATAAGTCACAAAAACCAATGAGATCTCCCGAAACGTCAACGTATCCGCCATAGTTTCAAATATAACGACACCGATCATAGTAAAAATCATCGTGTTCGCCGCGTGCGATAGAATTATCCAGAAATTAGTAACAATTTGCTCCACGTCCCCAGCTATAGTCGCTTTACGGTTACTTATAAGAACCCCAGCTATAACTGTCCCTAACAAACCGGAGACATAGA
This sequence comes from Lathronympha strigana, assembly GCA_949128165.1. Classification (NCBI taxonomy): domain Eukaryota; kingdom Metazoa; phylum Arthropoda; class Insecta; order Lepidoptera; family Tortricidae; genus Lathronympha; species Lathronympha strigana. Next base: position 6,120,784 of record OX421923.1, on the reverse strand, counting down.
AAAACTTCTCACCAAGATAGTACGTCAAATACGCGCCAGCGCATGTCACAGTGACAGCGCAAATTAGATCGTAATACGTCAAAGTTACTAATGTACCGACGATGTTTCCCATCACTATGCCTAGTATAATACCTCCGCCGGCAAACCGGAGTAACATAAGCGATATTTGAGCAGGACTACTTACAGCCTCAGCCAAAAAACCGAATATAAGTGTATAGAAAATCATAACGGTAGCATCTCCTATAACGCCCTCGCCAAGTAACAAAACACTTATGAATTTGCATCTAGAAGCCTCCTTCAAAAGCCTGACAACCTCCATTGGATATATCGGCGAACATATAACGCCGAACAGCATAGCTGTACCAAAAGACCACTTCACCTCAATGACATAAAAAGCCATGAATGCAGCCATAGTGCTTGTTAACAACACACCCGGAACTGATACTAGAACTATTTGTGGAAAGCTTTTCCAAAACGAATGAGCATCTACCGAATAAGATAGATTAAAAAGTATAATAGGTAAGAAAGTTAATAGTATATAGTCGACATCTATGAAACAAACTGTCACTATAGGTTTAAAGCTTGGGTATAGAAATGCTAAATAGCCAAGTAAGGCCCCAATAGCGAACATGAAGACTCTGTAAGGTATACAGCAATTCGTCCATAACATAAAAGCTCTTACGAAAACGCCGAATAACAATATAGCGAACACGAATAGGAATGATGTAGCGATAGGGTACGGTGGTGGTGGCTCGTTAGGATCGAACCCCAGAGACACATTTCCGGTAACATTTGTTTTGGCGTCACATAATTTGATTATTATTATCAAAAGTAGTAACCGTGCCATTTTGTCGTGACCAACTGGATTATTGACAAGTGTAGGCTGAACCGTTTTTAACTTTAGGCATTAAAATAGTTAATTATTGAAAAGAAATATACCCTAAATCTTTTCTAAAATTCAAAATACCTCAAAGATTTAAAAGTTTCTGGCAATCCCGACGCCATCTAGTGAGTTAAACCCAATCTAAGAACGAAATCGATATATATTATGCACTCTCCATAATATTCGATTTAAAAAGTCTGAAGAGGCCAGGATGCTGTGCAATCTATATCTTAATGTAATGTAATTATAGCTTTTATCTATACAGTAATAATGTATAAATTGATCTCAATTACGGGGGTGACATTGTCATTGTGTGACAACACCCCTTTCTAATTATATTTAATAAAGATTTAAAAAAAAACTGCACTCAAATTTATTCATCCTTAGCACGGACACACACGTTACGTTACGCGTTGAAAGATATACGTTAAATTTATTACATGTATCTATGTATGTTTTTCCATCGGAGATATATATGAAAAAAAATGCCTCAACTAAAAATCCTACTCTTTTTCAACTCTTAACCAACTGGGTTACCAAAACCTGGTTACTAACGAAATATTTTTAAATTATAATGTACGCTCGGCTTCATAAATATATATGGCATATATAAATCTTTATATGAATCTGTATTCGATTTTGACCCTTCTTCCCCTGTAATAAGTTCCGAAGTGTATAGATATTTATAGACGTGACTGTACAGGCATAGATATAGAAAGAACTGGATACCCAATCAGCCAATAAAATTGACGCCATTATAGTGCTGCAATTGCAGCACTTTTTCATATAATCTTGTTTGGAACAAGACGTTTCATTAAGTACCAAAAGCTTATAAAGTTTTAACCGTGTTGGTAGTTCTGTGTATGAATTTGGCACTTAATTCTTAACGTCAGTAAGCTTTTTTTCTTACGAAACATTTATCGTTTGTATCAATATCAATGCAAAATTATTCACTAATTTCATTTTGACCCACATTTGTTGACCTTTTTTGTTCTGCTTGGTGTGTATTTTTCTTTTAAAAAGTTAATGTGTACAGGAAAAATAATAATTAAAAGTCTAGATATTTAGGCACTCAGTTACTATAATTACAATAATTTAACAATAAATTACATTACATTACAACAGATTTAACTAAACTTAAAAAAAATACTATTTAGCACTTTTACTTAGGTAATTAAAATGTTTACAAGTTATCAGTCGACATTTAGACATGTAAGATAATTATCATTATTTTAATAACGTAGGGACACACATACATAACGCACATAGCCAAATGGCGGATGATCGTAGTCCATACGGAGATTTCCCCCTAATTCATATAACTTAAAAACCAGCCAAGAGCATGTCGGCCATGCTCGGTGTAGGGTTCAGGGTTCCGTAGTTCACCGTTCGTCACATTAGGCGAATTTAAAAAGGGTATTATGCAATAGCGATGTGTCAACCCGGTTTGCTAACTCGGTCCAAACCGAGTTAGGCTCAACTCGGCCCGACCCGGTTTGTGAATTCACTAACTCGAGTTGAACGGTTTGGCCCGCGAATGAAACCGCGAGCGGGTCGCACTCGCACTGCGACTCGCGCGAGCGGGCTAGAACGGAGCGGGTGAACCGAACCGAATGAGGCGCCGAATAATCCCGACTTCGCCCGAAACAGGTGCGCGAGCGAGGTCTGTCTTGACCTTGACTGACCATTAGAAGACCTTATCTCGTGGCAGTAAGGTTCACTAAAACTTATTAAATAGTAGCGTCGTCGTAATATGACGTTGTCCTTGAACTTAATTAGTGTTTTGAATTTAGCGTAGGTACGTAATTTCAAATTTTAATAGACAGTTCGTGTATTTGTTTTTTTTAAATATTTGATTGGTGTTTTCCAGACTAGAAAGTAGTGTGTTACCATTTTTTACCATTGTTTTGGTTTATTAATTAGTGCACAGTATATTATATATTCAGGCAACACAAGTAGTAGGTACATTCATGAATGAGTTTGAGTAAAATATATTTCATTAGTAAAATATATGGCATTAGCTGAACCGAACCGACAAATCACCTGTGGACAGGTTAGGTTTGACTCGTCTGATTGACTCGATCTACTAAGACGGGTTCGGTCGGTCCGATCAAACCTAATACTACACCGGACCGTCATGGCAACTCGGTTTGATCAACCCGGTTTGAGCCCGGTTTACACAAAAAGTCAAACCGTTCAGTTCGGTTTGGTTTATCTTCGGGTCAAACCGTTCAACTCGGTTTGCGATATTTTCGGGTTGGCACATCTCTATTATGCAATACCATGCTCAACAATAACAAAAAGACAACCAAGGACATACGACTTCAATGTTTCAGTATTCAGTACAAATTACCCACCCCGATCCCATCAACTCAGGAAAAATCTTAACAGCGCGAAGTAGATCACGGGCGTTTGGGGTACAACGCCATCTCGCGGGAAATTGGGAAACTAATTCGTAAAAACTAGACTGGATATCTGTTGGTTTTTCGGGGGTAAAACTTGAATGCGTGAACCGATTTCAATTATTTTCTCTTTATCTGAAAGATACGTTTAGAGTGATTCTATAGACACTTTAAGAAAAAAATGGTCGCAAATACTCTTACATTGCAAACGTAGTTTTAATTATTTTTTTTCAGTAATTCAACAATCCGATCAACCGATCAAGTCACTTTCGGGAAAGTATCCTAAAAAAAGTTTTTTCAACTTTTTATTTTACCACTTTGTTGGCGTGACTGATATGTATATTCGTACCAAATTTCAGCACTCTAGCACTAACGGTCACTGAGCTTACCCGCGGACAGACAGACATGGCGAAACTATAAGGATTCCTAGTTGACTACGGAACCCTAAAAAGGGCCTCATATAAAAAAAAGTCAGTAAAAATATTTCTAACTTAGTAAATGTCAGTCATATTACAAGTCAGCAATAACATTTTACATTACAAAGGCACCTAAACGCCTCACTGTACTATAATCCATAATTCATTTGTGTCAACACTTTCAACTAAAATAGGATTATCTATTTAGTAAAATCACATAAAATTAGGGAACAATAATCGAACCCCTCCTCCTTTTGTAGGTGTTTTATAAGGAGAATATTTAACTGGGGTCTTCCTAGGCGACTTCCTAGGAGTTATTTCTTTCATACTTATATCTTGTGTGTCATCTTTCTGTAACCCTTTTTGGGGGGTACCTTTATGTGGGGTATCTTTTTTAGGAGTACCACGCAGCTCTCTTTGAGGCGTACCGCGTGGAACTATGGATTCTTTTTGTAAAACAACGCGTAATTCTTTTTTTGGTGTACCACTTTGAGTTTCTTTTAACGGGGTTTTCTTTGGTGATTTCTTGTTTTCTTTCTCTTTATTTTCTAGTTCGCGGTAGGCCGTTTCTAGCATTCGCCGTCTCCAGTCTTCGTATGACTCTGTCTCTGTCTCTGCTGGTGTGTCATCTTTGGAATCAACTTCCATTTCTTGGTTTTCGTCTGAAAATGAAAAGCTAAATGTTATAAACCTGCCTACCTAAATAGATTTAATTACTTAAAAAAAATACGTATACAAATTCATATAATTATTCAACAACGGCCTCCTAGCCTAGTTGGTAGTGAGGGCAGTGACCCTGCCTACGAAGCAGGAGGTCCTGGGTTCGAATCCTGGTCAGGGCATTTGTGTGTTTATCACGAATATTCCTGATTTATGGATGTTTTCTATGTATTTAAGTATTTATATGTATCTATATACTATATATTAAATATATACATTGTCGCCTAGTCCCCACATCACAAGCCTTATTGAGCTTACCGTGGGACTAGGTAGGTCGATTTGTGTAAGATTGTCTTACAATATTTATTATAAAAAAACTGCCGTTCTCAATATCGAGCAAAAACGAGCAAAAAAATCACATTTGTTGTATGAGAGCCTCTCAAACATTTATATTATACTATTTATTAGTATTTTTTGTCATAGCGGCAACAGAAATACATCATCTGTATAAAATTCATCTGTCTAACTGTCACGATTCATGAAATACAGCTGGACTTGTGCTGGCTTTAAAGGACAATTTACTCGACCAAAAACATAATACTATCTTACCAGCTATCACCGCGTTTTTCGCGGGCCGTCCTCTCTTCCTAGTCGCCGTCGCAAATTTCTCGTTGACGAACTTTGTCCAGTCTGCTTCTAACATCGCCCACTGTGCAGGCTTTAGGCGACACTTTTCGTTTATTTTCACTTTCGACACTTTCACTTTGTTTATTCTGGAAATAGGTATAATAATACAATTGTAACGCAGGAAACAAATTATTTATTAAATATAATAATTGTTTTTAAGTAGTCACGCTACTGTATATAAATAATACATTGTAAGAGATGAGATGTGATCCGTGATCGGGTAGCCCAGTGGTTAGGGCGTCTGCCGCGAAAGCAGGAGGTCGCTAGTTCGATTTCAGCCCTGCTCACTGGGGGCCTAGGTCAATTTTTCTGTAGTATTTACGGCCTCCTAGCCTAGTTGGTAGTGACCCTGCCTACGAAGCAGGAGGTCCCGGGTTCGAATCCTGGTCAGGGCATTTATTTGTGTGTTTATCACGAATATTTGTTCCTGAGTTATGGATGTTTTCTATGTATTTAAGTATTTATATGTATATATCTATTATATATATCGTCGTCTAGTACCCGCAGCACAAGCCTTATTGAGCTTACCGTGGGACTAGGTCGATTTGTGTAAGATTGTCCCACAAATATTTATTTATTTATATTTATTAAATGACATCTCTTTCAATTTATTATTGGTATAATAATAGGTATAATATCAGCCTTCTTTGGAAGTTAAAGAAAGAGTGTAAACAGGAAAATAACACATTTAATTTGTACAAAGGCCAACTTATCCCTAAGGGATCTCTTCTAGACTTGGGTTAAGTATATTATAATTACACTAATGATGATTTAAGACAAGTTTCAAGATAGATAGCGTTGTTATAATTTACTCCTGTTACTGTTATAATCACTATCACTACATACTATAAAACAAAGTCGCTTTCCTCTGTATGTATGTATGTATGCTTAAATCATTAAAACTACGAAACGGATTTTGATGCGGTTTTTTTTTTAATAGAGTGATTCAAGAGAAAGGTTTACATGTATAATAATAACCCGTGCGAAGCCGGGGCAGGTCGTTAATACCTAATAAAAAAACTCTATGTACGAACTCATCCAAAATTGCATGGGCAGCTTATGAATGAACTCGTTCATAAATTGCCCATACACTTTTGAACGCATGTGTACCTTCCAGCTTGATAGACGGCCATGCAGACATACTGTGGAAGAGTCAAGTCCAGCTCCTGAAAGTGAACAAAATACGTAGTAAGACTTCAAAATAAAAATAAAAATGTTCATTTTTATATGCGCTACTAACTGATACATTTGAAGTTGGTGCCAAGCTAAATCAGTATTGAATGCAGTATCGTTAGGAAATGCATGTAATACCGATGTATATTAGACATTATTACAGATAAAAATAAAATTAAATGTTAATATTCAATGCGTTGAGCCACGCAATACGAGTAGACTTGGCTCACGAGATAACCGCCATGTGGGATGTTGACTCGACGATCATTGTGCCGATAGTCGTTTCAGCGAACGGTCTCATAGCGAAGAGTCTTGACTTGACCAACATCTAGAGACTCGCTAGGTGGCTGGATCAAGGGTCAGATGCAGAAGGCGGTAATCTTGAACATGGCGCGTATAGTCCGGCGGTTCCTTTCTCGACGGCCTTAACCACCGGAAGCCTGGGCCCTGCCCCGTTGCCGGCGGCACTCTAGGTTAGTTTTTTTATAACGTGTTTATGTTTTGTATCTTGTTTTATATTTTACTTTTATAGACATATTGTTAAAGCCTAACTTAGGAAAGAAAATGAATAAAATAAATAATAATATTAATATAGCTTTATATTTTCACCTTTTGTACATATTACATTCTATATTTTTAAAGTTATACATTTTATAGTTAATTATACGCGGATCCCTTTTGGGTAAAAGCCTCCTAACACTTTTTACAATTATCTTGGGCTGTTTTATCTATTCTATGCCAGCTATGGTGGTGATATCAGCAATATCAGGCACAGAATATAAACATATAATTACAATTGATATTTATGTATCGGCCTATTCTTGTACATGTATGACATGATAAAAAAAAGTTTGACCCTGGGCTAGTACCACGAAAATCGATTGCGGATTTGTATCTTCATCTTTGTCACACTTGCATGTTAGAGTAACAAAGAGGTTTTTCCGTCAATGCTAATTTTCCATGTTCATGGTAGGCATGTAATCTTTGAGTTTTCACCACTTTATAGCAAGCTCTATGTCTAAAGTACATGGACAAAGTCTAATTCAAAATTAAAACCTACCACTTTAGCATGTCTCCTATACTCCTCCAGTATTTTCTCAGCAACCTCCTGTACACCGGTGCACTGCAGCGTTACACATATCTGTGCCACCGTCAACTTACTGCTGTTTATTTCTAGAAGGTTCTTAACTGTATTTCGGTTGCTGCTGTATGCTATGGGCTTCAGACCGGAGTACTTTATTGCGGTTTTCTGTAAAAATTTGTAAGTATGGTTTGACAGAGAGAGCCATTCTGTATTTTTCTTATGTTTGTAATGCCTCTTCAAGGGCAGAGATATAGTCTGACAACCACTGGTTGCAGTAATTTTTTATTTTTATTTATGTACATCCCGTTTTTTTCTTCATTTTTCTGAGTGGAAAAAAAAGGGAAGTATGTAAATAAATAAAAAATCTACTGCCATCTGTGGTTGTCAGACCATATAAAGTTTTATTCTGTGATATATTTCTAGTTATGAAAAAGAACTTTTTTCTTAATTTTTATATGTATATATTATAAACTATTTTTGCCTTTATTTTTTTTATATCTAGAAGGTTCTCAACTGTTTTTCCATTGCTGGTGTCCACTATGGGCTTCAGACAGAGTTTTTTTGGGAGATTCAATGGGAGACATTGTAAGGAAATAAATGTAATTCTTTTGTTGGTTTTTTTTTCTTTTTTTTTTGTTATTCTTTTTTTTTCTTTGGTGTTGAATAAAACTTTTCTATGTCTATGTCTATGTCTAATATGTATTATTTTTTATTTTATAATCAGTGAATAAATTCCAATTCAAACAAACAAAAAAAATTGCTGATCTATTACTACCCAGGATCAGAGTTTTCTTAATGTCAGTATATTTATAATTTTTGTGGTTTTGTTGCTGTTTAACAGATGTTCCCTTGTCTATCAACTCCAGGACCACCACACATATTGTTGTTGACCAAGAAAACAAAAAACTAGGAACAATAAATAAAAGATTCTGACAAATTGAGAAACTAAATAAATAAAATAAATAAATAAACTCTTCCTTTTTTTGAAGTTTCTGAAAAATTCAGGAAAAGCCTATATAACTTCCCAAGATTCAGACTTTTTTTTTAAATCCTGGAGTTTGGAACCCTCAGTTGAGAGTTCTAAATACAACTTGTAAAGTTACATAACCCTTGGAGTGCCTGAATGCCGGCAAACGGTCAATTTAGTAAGTCAAATTTGACATCTGGCACCTGAACAGTTATAGCATCCAATGAAAATAATCAATGCTTCATCATCATCATCATCATCATTTCAGCCGAAAGACGTCCACTGCTGGACATAGGCCTCCCCCAAAGATTTCCAAGATCAATGCTTACCACATCCAAATCAACACCAAAAATGCCTGCAGCTAAGTCCAGGCAGATCACAAGCTTACTCGTGTCACTTAAGTTGCTCCCGGCGACGGTTTTAGTCTGCAGTAGCCGTTCAAACTCAGCAGCCTTGCTGACACCACAAAAACAAAATGCTAAGTTAGCAAAACATTCCTCAGCCTAATACATGATTTAACCTATACATCTTAGGTAAATAGTGTTAGAGCAGTTTCATTGAGAAATTTAGGAATTACAGCCAAAATTCGTTTGAATATGGTTATAATCTATCCACTACGAAAAACGATATTTGATAAACTTACCTCAGAACCTTTTCCTCTTCACTTAAACCTAACTTAGAGGCTAGTAATTGTAAAGTCTTGTTGTATGAAGACATTATTTCAGTTTATCACAGATAAGCCTATCTAAATTAAATTTAAAATCATAAAAAATACTTGTTAAATTAATAATAAAAATTGCGCGCTGTACGGCGTATTGACATTTGTATGACGGTTATTTTAGTGTTGCCAGTGGAATAGTTTGACAGCTGTAGGTCTATATTGTCAATGGTATACGGTTTGCCATTCGTCAAAATTACCCTGCCAAGTATCACATGCACGGGCCAAGCGCCAAGTATAGATGTTTGACAAAATTTTGAACAAATTCTCTTTAATTTAGTACTAGTAATATACGCTTTAAATGTTGGTATATATATTTCAAAACATTATCATCGGATACGCTAGTTTTTACGTGTTGCTCCTTAAAACATGATTAGGTGTAATATATACAGGATTTTTGTATCGGTTATGTCTGTTGGAAAAAGTAATTAGTTTTTAATAAAATTGATGTTGCTTTAACTATTAAAATATAATGTAGTGATTAAAGTCATTGACACTTTTTGACAGAAGTAAATTATCTCGATTATATTTGACCACGCCCCTTTATCTCGATTCCGCTGAAATATCAACGATAAAACACCTTTTGGCGACATGTTGATTTTTTCACAGGTTCTGTGAAGCCGATACGGATTGCTGTCATTGCTACAAAATGTCTTTGTAGTTATCAGGGTGTAGGTCATTTAATTGTATTCTTATTAACTAATCCGTGCTAATTTTTATATGTTGAACGTATTGTAAAAAGAAAGAAGAGGATCCACTCCGCCCGAATCGAGGGTGTGTATGCAGTGATGCTAGACTAGACCGAATTAGATTTGTATCAAAATAATCTGAAGCTATTTATAAATATTATTTTCTCAGCTTTTACTTATGTTCAAGCGTTAATAGTAACGTCTGGTCTATAACTAACCTGTGAAAGTTTAAATATTAAAGTATAACACAGTGCTAGAGTGTGATGTGTCCGTACAAAATTTATGAAGGTTGCCATTTTTTCGTGGTAGATATTGTAGATCAGTGTTGTTGGGCGTGATCATGTCTCTCAGAGCTCGCGCGGAGAAGCTCAGGAGCACGCTATAACGCGATATTACTATTATCGCAAGTGTCAAGTCAGTGGTCCCCCGTAAAGTTTCCATTCGGACCGTTCCGAGAGTGCACGTCGAGTTGCCAAGTTTTACCAAGTTTTTGAGTGGTCTGACGTGATAAATGGTGGTTTCAGGTAGCAATGCGATTGGTATCGTATTCAGGGAGGTAATATCTGTGTGGTTGTGAGTGAAGATGGCCCTGTGAACGGGCACGACGGCTTCGTCAGTGACCGGCGGAGCGCGGGGAGCGGAGTCTCCTTCGCAGGCCAACCAAGACACCGTGGATAACGCCACCCCCACCTGCTGGTGAGTACTCTTACGACTCGAACGTGTTTCTGGTTGCCTGGTACAAATTTGTCAAAACTGGTGTAAATGAATTGGAATAGTGAAAGTATGTCCAAATGCTTATATCTGGTACTCTTGGTACTACTAGACCAGGAAATAGCTGCTTGTTAGAGGGGTCTAGTAATACCTACTTAGTGGAACCAGCTTGTATATATACATAGGTTAATATTACAAATTTTTACTTATATAGATTAGATTTACATCAGTTTTGGTGAACTACCAGTATGGTGAACATCAGTTTAGTTGATTGAACTCTCCTTGTTATAAATATCTTTTCAAATACAATATAAGTACAACTTGAAAATGTCAATAGTTAGAATGCCAGCGAAAGTTCTTATAACCAAAGACATCTTATTATCTTACTGCATTTTAACCTATCCGGCAACAATAATTTTTAAGTCAATAAATTATAATCCATATTTGGTTGATTTAATCAACTATAGGTAAAGGAACAGCATCTTGTCTAATATTGAGCAAGTAAAATGCTGCTTGTAAGAAAGTAAACTAACTATTTATACCATATAATTATAACCTACAATTTAAAAGCACAAACTATTTTACCCATAACACCTAGTTTATTATAAATAAGATTGCCGCTGCTCTGGGGGTCCCCAGATTTGTCTTACTTTGCAGCCCTAAGTGTCAGAGCAGGATTTTCAAAGGCATCCAGGGAAACCTGGATACTTTAAGTCAGAACTATCTGTACAATTAATTTTATTTCTAAAATAAGGATTGGATGAAAATGTTGGACAAGTTATGATGACTGAACCTGACAAGCTATGTTGGAAACTGCACAGTTAGGTATATAGTTTGACTATGGTTGCTATTTTCTCATGCTGAAAAAGATATTTTTTTTATGAAAAAAATATTCAAAGTTTTGTACAAGTCAATCTTACTAGACTTACCTTAAATCAAATGGTTGTTAAATTTGATACAGTTGCTAGTGTCATACACCACAACTTTATTAAGATAAATATTACATATTATATTATAGTACAGAATATTGTTGTAACAGTAACTTAATCTTACTAAAGGTAGGCTACACTTCACACAATGAATAAACTGATCAATGTTAAATATGGTGTAACTGCCATCCCTCATAGAACTCTCAAATTTGTCATGCAAGCAAATTTTTATATGACCAGCACAATGTGAATGAATTTTATTAAAATATAATGTAGCCAACATTATATTTTAATAAAAGGTACAACTTTGTTGGTTAACAATATGGTGTTAGAGCCATAAAAATCCATTTATAAGTAAACCTCGGCAACAACTAACAAAGAACAGTCAAGTGTAAAAATATTTATTAACAGAATCAACTCATAAAACTCACTCTTATAACTAGAGTTGGGATGTTTGGTGTCAATGGCTGAACTAAGTGCAAAGAAGTTGTTATATATTTTTTGATTGAATGAATAAATGATTAAATCAATAATATATAATAAAAAAAATTTTGTTCCATACAACTAAATTGATACTACATACAAATATATTGATAAAATGTATAATGTTGTACCTATTCAAGTTCTTGAACAATTTTTAATTGGAATAAGTTTCAGTAAATACTCAACACCAGGTCCTGGTAGAAGGGGTAGGCCCAATAAAAGTTGGCTTGATGTTAAGGGAGAACACATGTGCTAATTAATTGAACACCAATAATGTGGATGATTGTGTTGTGAAAAGTGGAGTGGGAAAAGCCAGAAAGTTGACCCTGGGCTCCAAAGCGCCAGCAGAGGATGCAACTGGGACATAATGCCTGCATGATAAAGAGAGAGATATATCATACTTTGATAGTCATACACCAGAGACTTATTTCTTGAAAGATTGTAACTTGTAATACAAGGCGGAAGTCTCTGTTTAACTTCTTTCATTAGACAGAGATGTCTGCTTGTATTAGCTACAAGCTATCGAGAAACGGGTGCCAAGTATATTTTAAGATAGCAGGCATATTATGCACAAAATGACACACAAAGTCATTGAAGGAAAATATGAAAAGGGACTTAGTGTCCGCCTAAACTGAGTCAGACTAGTCACATTGTTATATACATATTACGGCAGTATTTAGCAATAAATCACTTTTATATAAGGAATTAACAATGTAAAAAATTTTCCTTAAAAACGGTTTTTTGGTGTGATTAATTGCAAATCATAACCATATCTCTCATATTACTATCTTAAACAGGGTTTTTCTGATCTAATTGCATTTTATTTGTGATTGTATATTAGTGATTTTCCGTTGAGAAATCTCGATTCAAAAAGCAGCCGAATTCGCCAATATAAACAATATGTGTAAACATATTATTTTTATTTCCCTTTTTTTATAATTTTTCGAAATTAATTAAAGTTTTGGCCTAGTTTGTCATAATTTTGGTTGAAATATTTTTCAAAGCTGTAATGACTTAAAATACTATATTTTTTTACAGGCGCTGTTTTATTAAACCTTTTAAGTTGCGATTTATATTTTTTTTTATCAGTTTTTAAATAGTAATTATAAACAAAGTTGTATTTATGAAATTATGATATATCATTGAATAACCGTTCTCGAAAAACACATCTTATAATAGTCTAAGGATTAGTTTTACACTTGTCCTGTGGGCTGTGGGGTACTTATTAGTAGTATGCCAATGTAGGTCATTTTGTAAAAGTTAAATTGGGGCATTCAACGAAAATGTCCCTTACAAAATGCGATTCTTCTAATACTTCAGAAAACGCTAAGAAAGCAAGCTTTGTGTCTGATAATTAAACATCGCTATCAACGTTTGAATTTCATGGCAAGGTAAGGGTAGCAAAATAAATAAATCCATTGAATATTTTAATTAAATTAAATTAAATTAAATATTCATTTATTTCAGATTAAAAATCCATATAATTTGTTAGTTTGCCTTAACTACTTATTAACTAATATTAGTAACTTAACTAGGTACTATCTTATCTAACCTTAAAATCTAAATACATAGAGGTCGCCCTGTCAGGGCTACCCAGTGCCTCCATATCCTGCTGTCACACCTGTCAGATAATGCTTTCAGAAGGCTGTTGGAACTGCATCTCACTCTTTGCATCAACGATGCTGCTCGTTTGCGCAAGATAGCGTGGAAGCCGTCTGTACGCGCCTCTGCAAACATCGTTGAAGCGCTGCAGAAGCGTGGCAGCCCCAACAGCATTCTGAAAACATTATTATACTGGACGCGGAGAGCATTTGCGGCGCGTTGGGTATACCTCACCCACAGGCTGCTCGTGTAAAAAGTTTGACTATAGGCTTTGAAAAGAGTAACTTTAACCTCATTTGTACAGCGAGCAAACCTGCGAGCGAGCATATTACCACGAACCGCCAACGCTCTCCGTTCTCTTTCTAGGTCCAAGTCATCTTTAAGGTCCGCAGTAACAATATGACCAAGATATTTAAATTGGTACACCCTTTTTAAGTCCTTGCCATCTAACTTGACCGGCGGAACATCGACAGGACACTTTGTACCGGATTTAAAAATCATGAGCTCACTTTTGGTGGAGTTATACCGCAGCCCATGAGCCTTAGCATACCTCTCGCATATACCAATTAGTTTCCTCAATGCACTGATTAATGATAATGTTTAATTTATTATTGTTTTTACACTCTATTATATGATAAACTGGTCATATAGTAAAAGATATTTATATTGTAAATATGTCATAAAACTTGATGTGGCATTCGAAAAATAATACATGCGAAATTTATCAATGAATGTTAATTTAACTTATATACAAAATAATCTGTAAAATCAAATAATATTTAATCGAAACATTCATAACTGAAAATTAGTCTTACTCATTTAAAATGGATACATTCTTGCAGACGTCAAAGATTGACAGTATAATCCATGAAACAAATTAAGTGATTATATTCTAACCCTTAGGATATTCTCAGTCCTTTTTTATTTATACGAAATAAAGGCTAAAAATATACTAAGTGTATTTGTATTGGTTTTTTTGCTAACCATAGATTGACATTCGAACCATGAAATTCGAACGTTGATAGCGATGTTTTGCCGGTCATATACGTTCGGGCAATCCGTCAGATCTCCATAGTGAGTTTGTCCACCGGGGATCCGCCAAATTTCCCATACATTTATTGGCAGATCTGGCGGATGTGTCCGAACGTATGTGACCGGCAAAACATCGCTATCAACGTTCGAATTTCATGGTTCGAATGGCAATGTATGGTCGACAGATAAACTGATAAAATTCCATGATTCGGCCAACAAATAGGCAGTATATTCTCGATCATTACGGATTTGATGGAAAAAACTGCCATATAAGGCAAAATAATTTTCTAAGGGACATTATTGTGTGTGTTAATCAAATGTTTGTACCTTGTAAATGTTTTTTTCTTTCTCATGTACTGAGGTGTGCAATAAAGAGTATTCTATTCTATTCTATTGTGAAATGGTTCCATTATCCTAAAATTTCTAAGTTAGTTTTCAAATAAAAGTCACTAAATTTATTCGTTAAAAACTGAACTTAATTAACCTCTTGACTCCCCGCGTCCTATACGTAGTACATAAGGAGTACCAATGGAATTTTGACTCTTTGTCAATTTGACAGAGTTACATTTCAATTGGCAAATTTTGATACCCAGTCGTAAGGAGGTTAACATTAAATTTTATATGAAAATACCTACTCTATAAAATGCCCAATTTTACACATAATAATTATCTTTCTAAAATTCTTATTCATTAAAATTCCAGGATAATATGTTTCCGGTGTAAGTATTTCCCATAAGAAACTTCCTGTGTTATAATTGACTCATAGTATTATATAGATAACAAGCAAAAAGCTTGAATAAAACTAAAACCGTAAAGTTTAAATTTCGTAAATTTCCTCGTTTTAGAGCCGGTCAAATATATAGCCTATGTCACCCGCGTCATAAAAGCAAATCGTTTTACATATAATTAAAAATAAAAATGTTAACTAACACTCCCTGCGCCAAGTAGTGAGGTTTTTTTCGGCTATTTATGAACTATCGTGATCAATGCCTTGTTTTTATCGATCGAGCGAAGCGACTGAGTCCTCCCAATTTACTTGGACACCCCGTCGTTTGTATGTACGTATGTTTGTTCGACGATAACTCTATTATCGTTGATCGGATCGTCGTGAAATTTGGCAGGTGGTTAGATGAGATAAATATAAGTTTTAAGTTCGAAGCCACATCGGTCGAGGAGTTGCCGAGATATAGGTCGCGAGTTCATGTTCGGGGCGAACCACTAGTGTTGGGGTAAGGCCCCCGACCAGGTAGACTGATGACCTGGTGAAGGTCGCAGGAGTCCGCTGGATTCGGGTGGCGCAGGACCGGTCCTTGTGGAAATCTTTGGGGAGGGCTATGTCCAGCAGTAGACGCCTTTCGGCGGAAATGATGATGATTGACTAGTGTTTTTAAATTTTAGTTTCAAAATGTTCTTTTGCAAGTTGTGTAGATCCTTAAGAAACATCGCCCAGAAATATTGTAAAAAAAAGCCGCAGTTAAACAGTGATTCATCCATATAGTAGGTACGGTGACACAGACATGTAGTATGTACACACGTGAAAAATACTGATTGTTAGGTAAGCTACATCGCTTACGGACACAGCTCGTCACCGCCTGGAGCTATTACAAAATCGTGACACGCGTGGACACGTTACGTCACATTAATATTGAAAAAACAGGTTAAGAGCATGTCCGGCCATGCTCAGTGTAGGGTTCCGCAGTTTACCGTCCGTCACAATAGGCGAACTTAAAAAGGGTTTTATAAATTAGATACCATGCTCATATCAATAAAAAAAGAGTAGTATATTCGCAGCTCTTACGAGTTATACGCCCTTTTAACCGAGAAGATACGTTTTTTTGCAAAAAAGCAAAAATGGCTTAACTGAACAAGTTCAAAACAATTTTCCTTGAAAGTCTATAAAGCTCTATTTTCATGAATTTTCTCATATATTTTGGACTTGTGGTTCAAAAGTTAGAGCCGGAGACACATAACTTCCGGAGCGAATATTTTCGAAAATATTCACCTTATCAAAAAAATATTTTTGTTAACCCCTTTTCTTTTTCAAGTACCTATCCAACAATGCCCATGGACGGGGACGGACGGACAGACAGCCATGCACAGCTATAAGGTTTCCTAGACTTCCTAGTAAAGTCCGACCGAGATTTCTTTTTTTATTTAAATACGAAAAACGCGCGTTTTCCACAAAAAACATGTAATAGTCAACTAAAACACAATATATACAGTCAAATCTTGAGAAAAAAAAACGCAAAAAGTGGGAGGAAGGAACGACCAAGGCCGAGAATCTCGGCCCTTTTTGGCCGAGAGCCGAGACCGAGATCTCGGCTCGAATTTTGGCCGAGACTGCCGAGACCGAGACCGAGATCTCGGCCGGACCTTAGTTCCTAGTTGACTACGGAACCCTAAAAACGGTTCAAACTCGCGTATTTTTATCGTGTATAGGCGTGACATGTTATGACTGCATCGGGCAGTCATTGTCGACGAGTACGAAGACATTGTGACCTAAACTGAAAGAGAAACGCTCCGCTCGTTCAAAAATGCGTCATAAGAAGATTTCAAGTCTAGACCTATCTCCCTTATCAGTCTATTCTTCCTAGCCTTTTCCCGGCTTATGCCACAACTCAGTAAGGCTGGGCTCCGCTTTGACAACTAATCCCAAGATTTGGCGTAGGCGCTAGTTTGCGACAGCGACTGCAATCTGACAATTCAACCCAGAGGGTAAACTAGACTTCATCGGTCACCTCACGATGTTTTCCTTCACCGAAAAGCGATTGTTAAATATCAAATGACATTTCGTACATAAGTTTCGAATAACTCATTGGTACGAGACAGCAGGATTTGAACCTTTCTAGAATTTTCGCAGACACATAATTCAAACGCCAGTAAAATTGCTCTGTGTAATCAAAAAGTAACAAATGACATTCTAGTCTCAAAGTAAAGGTACGAGCCGAGGTTTGAACCCGCGACTTTCGGATTGAAAGTCGCACGCTCTTACCGCTGGGCCACCAACACTCATCCTTATCTGTATTAAATGTTAAGAATAGCCAATTTTTGTACTCTTTCAGCACTTATTGTTATCAATGCTGCTAAAAATAAACTGTCTGCTTACTAAGCATAGTATAGTCACACATTAAATAATACGGCCACAGACACGTTTCTTAATAGATAACGCGTGTACCCAGAATGGATTTGTAAGTGTAGTGCATGGATTTAGGATTAACTAGATACCGCCTGAACAAGACTAGCGCGTGTTTTAATGTGTGTACGTTTCTGTATAAATTATAAAGTGAGAAAGAGTAAAGAATTAGTATTTCATTTCGAGGTCATTCAGACCACCTACGATCACTTTTTCTGGCAGACATAAGTCAAATTGCAGAATTCCTATGTCGAGGCGTCCCTCTAAGGAACATACGAAGGATGTTGTGGAAGAATTTTCAAACATCGGGTAAGTCTCACTAGCTCAGTTAATAGAGAGATGGACATGTCTAGCAAAATCACGAGTTTGAATCTCTTCCAACGCCCTGCTTCATTTTTTTTACGGTACTTAAGTTATACAGTTTTGTAAGTTAATACGAAAGCAAAACAGCAGAATATCGCAGTTATCCGAAGTATCTATATTTCTCAAATCTAGAGTACAGACTGTACTGAAATCGCTTTTAATTTTTTGCCCATAAACTCGATTTATATTGGATAACAGAATCGATAGAAAATCAATTCGCCTTTGAATCGGATCAACATGGCGGTAGCGTTGCACATAACATAACTAAATCGCTTGCGTGACGTCAAAGTAGGCATAATAAAACTGACACGCTCGGTTCCCATACTATCGAGCAGGTTTGCGGCGTCTAGGACGTCTAGGTGGTCTGTGGTGTAGTGAACGATTTATTTTCATAATATTTCTATCAAAACACTTGTATAGGGTTGGCTACTCAACACAAAACATGTTTCGGATCGGTTCGCGACCCTTAATCATGCGCGCGCGACTGTCTTGCGCACCGGTGTTGTAAAACGTGTTTGTAGACGGTTTTTTCATTTATTTTTTTAAATTTAAATCCATTACGTATACGCCTCTACACTGCTATCAGCTAACATGACGTCTGGATTTTTACGTTGATACGAGTAACTCATTAATGACGGATACGGAAAATGGTCAATGAAAAAACCTGTTACGATAATTACGTACTTATTAGTATAATGACGTATGACTTGAATGACGTCACGAATGGCCTAATTTCCTTAAACTACGGTACAGTAGGTTTACGGTGAAAATAACCAAAACGGAGTTTTTTTTAGAAAGCATGGAATTGTAGTAAATTCATGACCTCGAACGGGACCGAACCCGCGACTGTGGAAGACACGCCCATCGCGCTGCCAACTTAGCTACCGAGACTACACCCATGGCCCCAAATTTCTCCACCATCCTCTATTCGGGCAATTTATGAATGAACTTACGAAAAACTCATTAGCAGACCCCGTTATCAGTGGTGAAAATTTATTGAAACGAGGGTTGCCAAAATTACATGAAGTCTGAAATACTTAATTCGCCTGTTGTACATATTTTCGCCTTAGTAAAATATTTAAATTGTAATCTATGTAAAACACATAACAAATACTATATTTCTAGTTAAATGTAGTGAAACAAGCAGTTTTAATGTTAAAAAATAAATACCGTCATATATCCTTATTTCGCCTTTGTTTCCCAATTTCGCCTACTGTAATAAAATATGATCAAGAAAATTGTGTATACATTTATTTCAAATTGTACTCGTTGAATGACCTTACTTGTATTTTACGATTTATGGTAAAAAATTGAAATTAAACACTTTAGAATTAATCGCGTTTATAAACAGTATCAACACCGTGACCCTACGTTTCTAGCCCTTTGCAGCATTCGTTTTCACAGGGTTAAGATGATGACTGAGAGAATGCGAATTCCCCCGTCAATCAACAAAGTTACTTGTGCAAACTACCTAACAAATTCACAAACTACTACTAAAAAAAATATTAAACATTTGTTAAGGCGAAGTTATGTACCGAAGGCGATTTTAGGTTAGGTAGTTTTGCCAACCAACCCTTGGTTTCAATGAGTTTTCACTACTGATAACGGGGTCTGCTTATTGGTACGGTACGAGCCGGGTTTGAATCAGCAACGTTCGGATTAAACGTGGTACTGTACAATAATAAGCGCTGGTGGCTTATTATTTTACTATAGTGTACAGATTTGAAATTGTCAGTATGTCTTTCCCCCGTGCGTGCATGCGGGCAGGCGTGCGTGCAAACTTGTGCGTGCGTAATACCGTACTCACATGCGTGCATGCGCACGTATGTCTTTAGAGTCAAGCCGCGTTATCTCTTCCAAGAAAACGAACTGTCAAATATTTTTAGTATTTCATACGTAAAACTTCTATGAAATTGCGACTTATTTACCGCTTTCAGTCTGTGCTATCAAAAATCTATGCAACTTAGCTTAGTCGAGCTCTAACCCCGGCTTCTCTAGAAGCATACCTTGAAAACCCGCCGTGTTTTATTTAGTGGCTCCTTTAATTCGCCAACTAAAGAAAGAGAACACAAATGTTTGGGCAAATACATCCAATTGTGTTGGCACATGCATTGACACAAATAAGAATACTACGTTACGTGTGTTTACTAACAACACTGGCGTAACGGGATGAATCAAGAGTTGTTATGAATAAATTTATAAAATCCTATGAGTCATTATAATGAGTCGTTTTAGAGTTTCACCATGTGTGTTCATTTACAGCGTGAAAAGTCTAGAGGATTGACAATGTCCGCTCGCCACTGAGGCCTTACTTGATGTGTGAAGTTGCGCTTCTTTGGGCAAGTTATGCTAAGGCGGGGACGGTGTTACTGGCTGGGTCGATCGCCATGTAAATTTGAAAACCAAGTATAATCGCTCACAGCTAACCCTGATTGGTACAGTCGGCTACGATGTATTTATATCAATATATAAATACAGCCAATGTGTCAAAAATATGTATGGACTTTATCGACCGAACATATTTTTGGCACTTTGGCTGTATTCATCTTTGTAGCTGACTGTACAAGTGGTCAACCTGTGTATGATTTTCCCGAAGATTTTATTTACAATATGTATTGGTGGATTTTTACCTCGCATATTTACTAACTGCCTCGCTAAACGCTGTCTTAAATATCGTTCAGTATTAATTGACGTCTTCGGTTTCAAGCAAAAATAAAGAATGTTGGTATTTCACTCGCTCTTCCAATAGAAAGAAATAGCTAATTCAAGACATCCGAAATATATGTGATGCCAGCAGTGAATGTATTTAATTTAGCAACCGCACTGGGAAAACCGGAGAAAATGAATCACTGCTCTGATAATGCAACTAAATTGCTATACAACACTTACATATTGATATAAAAATATGATGGAATTTTATGATTAAGTAGTAATGTCATTTTATTTAACATGAATTGAAGCTCAAGTCGTGTGTGTATTACCATAAATAAAGATTTTTTTATTCAGTTTGATTTTATTCTTTTGTTTATGACGCTAATACTATTCGTAAATTGAAGTGTAACCGTATTCAATTATTTTGTGTCTACAATAGCTGGTGAGTAGGTATGTGAGTTTCAGTTAATTTATGTTACGGAGTGCATTTAATTAATAAATAGCCTTCTGTAAGTCAGCCAAAAATAGTAATGTATACTATTGAAGCATTTGTATTTTGGAACGAACGAGCGAAGTTCTTCGGGTTTACTAGAACAATTCGGCGTTTGTATATGTATTTGTATATTTGTTCGACGATAACCAAGGGGGGTGTCTCTCCGCGCTATACGTTGTATCAAACTCACCAGTGAGGCCTGGGGCCTTACCTTGACGTCTTAAGAGTCCAGGGATAGACCTAATTGCAAGAGCACGCGAAACCTGAAAAGGCGATAGTAGGCGGGCGCGTCAAAATACACTGCATAATCAGATAATTGCTGTTTACACGTAAACTACAATTTCTGTAAATAAAAGCTTTTACCAGATTTAAGAACTACTTATTACTTAACTATTTAATTAAGAATCATGTTTATAAATTCAAGGGTTTCGACGTTCTAACCAAAAACATGTAAAAAAGGACCTATGTTTGAAAAATAAAAGTATCGAAGCTTTTGTTAAAAATCATGTTTTCACGTTCACCCGTTTGAAGGAAATATGTTGAAGTTTTATGTGTATGACTATCAGATACCTAGTTGTTATCAATATTGAGATCGTAGACGTCAGAATGATAAAAATTTGGCCACTGTGGCCTCTTAACGCGATTCAGTTGACGACCTAAACTGAGTCGCTTCCATAAAACTGAACCTAAACTGAATCGCGTTAAGTCGTCATGGTAAGGCCCCTGAACACCTACCAGGAACATCGAAAATTGTCATTCACGGGAAAACCTCTTTGTCACTCTAATATGCAAGTGTGACAGAGATGGACATTCAAATCTGTAATCGTTCTATTTTCGTGGTACTAGCCCTGGGTTCGTACAACGCGCATGGTCTTATGCATGGTCTGCGTTGATGTAGTTAGCGTCGAACGTCAATGCATTCTTGACACTTGCATGCTTTTTCCTATACAAGAAATAACCGATTGCATTCCCTTCAGCCAAATCGATCAAGGGGTTTCCGAGATAAAAGGGTCGGAGTTCACATTCTCGGCGAATCACTAGTATCATATGCTTAAACTAAAAGCATATCATATTTTTCATATATCAATATGTATACTTAGCAAATTATTTACTTCTAACGAAAGTCATATCCATAAGGGATGAAATGTAGTAGTGAAATGACAAGATTGACAAGTTGCGCAAGACCTTGACAGACCACAGCCTTGTGTCGCTTAGTACTTGCGGCTGTAATACCAATACATAAATACGGTAACTATAAATAGATAGGAGATATAAAGGACTTTATGTCCGGATTTCGGACCTAGCTCAGTAATATAAAAGTAATGGCTTGCTGGAGACCTCAATGAGACTGATTTCCATTCTGTTATGTATTTATATCCTGCTACCATAAATGAAACGATATCAATTATTAAAGTAAAATTTTCTTCGACTCTCGTACAAGGTTATGTTAAGATTTTTCATTCCTCGTATTCGACATGAAATGTAGAGTGTTCAACTCGGGTGAAAGGCGCTATTTCACTCATTCGCTGTCACTACATTAGTAGTGACACCGCCGATAATTCGACTGAAATATGGTACAAATGGGTGCCTTTAACCCTTTGGTTAACAATCGACTTGGTTAAGTTATAACTTAGGTAGATAGTATTTCCAGTGGCCGCCATTTTCTTTTACATCTCATTCCATTCTTAAACATCGATGTCTTCAAAGACATAAAGTAAATAATACCCACCTATCATAGATGTGCTCACATCAGCTGGTATAATTACCTACATAATAATTAGATCTATATATAGATCTCTTGAGGCAACAGTGTCCCACGCTATTGTTTTGTTTTTGCCAATCAATGCATTCAGTGGTAATCTTGTGATTGACATCGATTGGTGCGAGCGAGCATCTTAAGAGTCCTTATTCATTTTAATTTAGTCTGTTTTCGGTGTGATTTAACGAGAAATCCTCCATCTTTCCCGTGGACTATCTATAAGTTAACGGCTATAAAGATAGATTTTATTATTTAATAAAATATTTAAGTCCCTCCGCCAAAATTCAGCAAAATAGCAATGTAATATAGTGTAAAATCGTTTCTTCTTGTCCGAATAAGCATAGCGAGCCAAGCGTCTTGGTTTCAGCTTGGGCAAAAATGCTTTCGTGTGTCTGTCCATTTGTTATCCTCTACAGATCGCATTTATCAGTTTTTGGAAATTTTTAAAATGGCGGGAATGGGTACAAATGTCCAAGCGTCATATGCCCAAAGGCACTTAGGACCTTTATACCAATACCACTACCATGTCGCGAGGTCTACACTACAGCTCCACCAGTAATAAAAAGCTCTCAAATGAGTTCATCCGTTTAAGGACTACCTACATACACATTTACACATTAAACTTATCGAACGAGCGAGTGAAGCAAGCGTT
Source organism: Lathronympha strigana (assembly GCA_949128165.1). Lineage (NCBI taxonomy): Eukaryota > Metazoa > Arthropoda > Insecta > Lepidoptera > Tortricidae > Lathronympha > Lathronympha strigana. Next base: position 6,097,296 of record OX421923.1, on the reverse strand, counting down.
TTCCGAGTTTTGTTCGGATTGTTTCAAGTATTTGTATGTTTGTTTTTTCGACGATCGGATCGTGAAATTCGGCCACATTACTTGCTTTAGTAAATTAAACCTTAATGTCCATCAATTAAGTTCAATTTGGTAATTCCTAAAAACCGATTGAACCGAAACAGTTAGGGCCGCTATACTTGTACGACATTTGTTCAGTGTAATGCAACGAATATGTTAATTAGTCTATTATGCTATGGCCTTTGTGACCGCGAACGTATGCTAAACGATCTTTAACCAATTTGATCTCGCTTGTTTCTGCTCTAGAATTTTTAGAGTTATCTGAAATGCTCGTAAAAAATGATTCGGCAAATCGAAAGACTCCGGGTGGTTAGGCGCTTCACACATTGAGCAGTGCTATTGGTTTCAGTTCATGTGTATCGGTTGTTCTCTAGCAAACGGCATCCAAGTATGAAGTCGCATGAGGTTGATATGTAGCCGCGATAGTTTCTCAGTGTGTGAATCGCCTGCGTGTAGATAGCTGATGGTGAAAACCCTATTAACATTTGAATCGCCATCTAAATCGCAGGTGACTGTACAGTAGCCGTCAAAGATATATGAGCATTTTTGCGAAAAGAGATTGTTTTTTTTTAATAATGTTTTTCCAGCTCTTTTAATCTAGTAGAAAAAAATACGAAAAAAATATCTCTAAAATTGCACACGTCTTTACGTAGTCTCCATTTTTTAACCGCTGTAGAAAGTGTTTGAAAAATGGTAACGGAATGGAAAAAAATTGGGGCTCTTTTTGCTCCTAGTATTCTGAGTAGGAAAAACATTAAATTTACCTGTTTTAGAGAAAAAAGTTTGTGGCACTCTTCTCGCGAAAATGCCCATATTTATTTATATATGCTGAATTCTTTGGGATAAGGTGCAGTAGTGTAAACATTACCTCGACTGTCCTCAAATGATTGAAATATCCTGCTTGTTATTACATAAGCAAAATAAATAAGCCTATAAAAACACCTAATTCCTCGTTTGTTCCATTTTCTAAACACGTCTCTCTTTGCCCACAGGTGGGCAGCTTGGTCTGCCATGGGGTGCTTCGGGTCGCCCAGCGGCAAAAGCGGAGCCGACGGCGGCGACCCCAGAGAGCAGAAGCGGCGCAGCGATGCCATCACAAGACAACTGCAGAAGGATAAGCAGGTCACTATAGACCTTATGTCGATGGGTTAAGGTTCAAATTAAACTGAGTACATCTTGCTGGCTTCTTATTATGCAAATAAAACTATACGACAACGTGCAACTACTACATACATACAATATCAAACTACAAAAACTACATACAATATCAAATAAACATACGTACACAACAACATACGTAACTACACATACAATATACATACTGTTAAGTACCTCCAACTGAATTACTACGAGCCTTAATTATTAGCATTATCCATTAGATGCTTTCGAAATTTGAGCTTGAACGACAATTTGGACCGAGCCTGCCGAATGTCCAGTGGGAGATCATTCCATAAACGAATAGCCTGCACGGTGAAGGAGCTGGACACAGAGCCAGAACAATGGTGAGGTACGCAAAGTAATAGCTCACGTGAGGAGCGGAGCTCACAGCCCGTATGGGTGGCATAGGTACCATGTATGACGCATTATTTTTTTCAGATATCGCTTGTGTTTTAATTGCAGGGCAAAATCACCCGCGTTTATCTGCTTATTTTGAATCATATCTTGATCGTTTCCAGCTTTACCGGGCCACACACCGGCTACTCCTTCTAGGCGCCGGCGAGTCCGGCAAATCCACGATAGTGAAGCAAATGCGCATCCTCCACGTCAACGGCTTCTCGGACAAGGAGCGGCGCGAGAAGATCGAGGACATCAAGAAAAATATACGCGACGCGATACTTGTAAGTATACATTTCAAGTATCGTCACATGGCGACCATGCCATGGCGAAATTCTGCTTTGAGAGGAGAGTACTATAGCGAGTCTATGACAGTGAAGCAAATGCGCATCCTCCACGTCAATGGCTTCTCGGACAAGGAGCGGCGCGAGAAGACCGAGGACATCAAGAAAAATATACGCGACGCGATACTTGTAAGTATGCATTTCAAGTATCGTCACATGGCGACCATGCCATGGCGAAATTCTGCTTTGAGAGATTACTATAGCAAGTCTATGATAGTGAAGTAAATGCGCATCCTCCGCTTGAACGGCTTCTCGGACATGGAGCGTCGCGAGCTGATCGAGGACATAAAGTAAAATATACGCGATGCGATACTTGAAGTGTAGGATTACATCAAAGTATTCAAAAAATTGTATCTCTTAATCACATGGCGACCCTGCCACCGCGACTTTCTGCTCTATGAGGAGAGCATTATAACGAGTCTACTATAGTCTAGCAAATGTGGTTCCGTCGCGTTAACGCCTTCGACAGGAAGCGGCGCGAGAAGATCGAGGACATCACGAAAAATATACGCGACGCGATACTTGTAAGTATACATTTCTAGTATCGCCACATGGCGACCGCGCCATCGCAAATACTAGGCTGCTACTAGGACCGCCGTGTCATACTCATACCTATGTACAGTAACTTTAGTTACATTATCTACGCGTAACAAGTCTAAATTGTAATATTTTATTGTCTTTACCTGTCTACAAACCAAGTTTTAAATTTATTTATCAGTTCCTCTTGCAAGCTTGTAACAAAATGCGCGTCACTCATAGCTTGTAGAACTCGATTTCTATCGGCTTTCCTTGCGTAAGCCAACATGGCACACATTTTTCTTAACGGCTCAAAGAAAAGCAGGCCAAATCATCTCCGGCTTGCCCAAAGAACATTTTGACGCTTCGTCAGAAAATTTGATTTGATTTTACTTGAGAGACATGAGAGAGTCTAGCAAATACGGACTGACATACAATTTCTACTTTTAGAAAAAGGAACAAAAAATAAATGGATGGCGTAATATTTTAATAATTTAACAAAATGTTAAAACATAGTTATAAAAAGTATTGATAAATTTGATAGTAAGTAACCTATAATGTATTCGAACGGCCATCAGATAAACTATACTAAACGTCAATGTTAATTTCTTGAGGGAATTCCACGTTACAAGATCGTAACATCTTCATTATTGTAACTCTAATTTGACGTTGATTTTCCTTGCAGACAATCACCGGTGCCATGAGCACCCTTACGCCGCCAATACCGCTGGAGAAGCCAGATAACAAGCACCGTGTCGACTATATACAGGCAAGTATATACAATTGAATCCCTTCAGTGACTCCGCTTATTTTATAATTATTTTTTAAAACGAGATATTTACCATGTATATTTTTTTTACCTCCAACGAAAAAAGAAGGGATATTTATGGGAGGCTCCCATACAACAAACCTGATTTTTTTCCGTTTTTATATATAATTAAGAGTACGGCTACGGAACCCTTCGTGCGGGTTTTTGTATTTTTACTTTGGTCCTCTTCCTTACTTGCCATCTTCGTTCCCAGGACGTGGCATCCCAGCCAGACTTCGACTACCCTATGGAGTTCTACGAGCATACAGAGGCTCTATGGAAGGACCAGGGAGTCCAGCGCACGTACGATCGTAGCAACGAGTATCAGCTCATCGACTGCGCGAAGTAGTGAGTAACTTTTTTGTGAGATTAAAATACTTATATCGGGTTACTCACGTCAATAAAGTCGAAAGCTCGACATGTTTCGGAACAATTCGTGTCCCTTAGTCACGAGTCATGCGTCCGGCAGCGGCGGCTGTCCTGCGCACACCGCACACTGCGAGCACCAGGCTAATCCGCACGAGTAATTAGCGCGAGGGGTGTGGGCCGCGCAGGCGCCGCCAAAGATGCCCAGTGGATAGTTAGAGTACCCTCCACATCTGAGGAAAGCAGGAGGAAAAGGGGGAACTTTTCAGTTTTGGAAGGCGCACGCATATCGATATTAAGTAATTCAAGCATTTCAGAACCCACGACTTCAGAAATCACCAACTTAAAATTGAAGTTGGTTTCGTTTTAAAATTATAATTATCTCAATGCATTTTTACGTTTGTATCCATATACTAATTATTCGTTCCATCCGCGTGTTTTAACAAACAAGATCTATATTGAAATTAAACACTTTAGAACGGATTAATCGCGTTTATTAACACCATGATCCTATAAAGGGCTCGAAACGTAGGATCATGGTGTTAATAAACGCGATTAATCCGTTCTAAAGTGTTTAATTTCAATGAATAACAATCGCGGTAACAGAAGACAAGATCTATATTCAATAAATTCAATTCGTATTCGTAATTCGTAAGTACTGGTGGCCGAGAGCGGTAACGAGTCGGACTTTTGAAAGTCTGATTCCAACACTGCTGGCTCATACCAATGATCTTTTTCGGAACTTACGTACGAAATATCGTATCATATTTACCAGTTGCTTTTCGGCGAAGGAAAACATCGTGAAGAAAATGTATGTGAAGTCTGCAGACTCCAACCCGCTTTGGGCCAGAGTACAGGGTGGTTTAGAATATTTGTTGAAATTTCACCTTTTTTTTCAGTTTCCTGGACCAGGTGCACACAATAAAGCAGCCCTCGTACACGCCGACAGAGCAGGACATCCTGCGGTGCCGAGTGCTCACCTCCGGCATCTTCGAGACGCAGTTCGTCGTCGACAAAGTCAATTTCCAGTGAGTATATAACCGTAATATGCTACTGCCTATTAATTTTTGCAGTCGATATATTGGAAATAACTATTGTTAGTTCTAATTAAGAAATATTTACAGTAGAGAATTACTAAGATTTATTTTATTTATTACCGTTACAAACCATAATACACATTGTTGAAACAGCATCGTTTAACCAAACAGGTTTGTCTCGATGCTGCAATTTGTCTTGACGCTGCAAAGATTTAGGTCTCATGTGAGATTTCGGGGTTTGTCCAATGGCTGAGGTTACCCTGTATAATATTTTCAATCGCAGGCAACCCAAGTGTAGTACGGAGGTAAAGCGATAATTTCAAACGGTTTGTTTCCGCTTTTTTATGAGATAAATTAATAGTAGATTGTGTTACAAGGGATCAAAAAAAAGTATATATATATATATATATATATATATATATATATATATAAATATATATATAAATAAATAAAAAAATTAAAAAAAATATATTTCCAGCAAGGGCGTACATTGAATTCCGAATGAAGTGATGTATTCTACAATATAATCCCAAACGTAGTGAGGCATTCTAAAGCAGAATACCAATTGCCAAGCGTAATGAGGAATTCAAGCGTTAACGCCCAAGACGAAAATAATTTTGATACAGTGTAACATATACTTGTCACACCAACTAAGAGGAAATAAACAAAACAGAAAACAGCATCATACCAACACCAAGATGCCACTAGTTAATACCCGAAAACGTAAAAATGTCCTTGAACAGAAAAGTGCCACTTTGATCCCTCCTAGCGTAACACGTTGATGGAAACTACTTTTAATTAATGATAATTATCCATAGATCGTGAACGCCTACAGGCTACTGTCCCGCAAAGTGTTAAACATAAAAAACATACAATTACTATATAAAACGAGATATCTACCATGTACATACATTTGTTTTTATGAGCTCCCGATATTTCGGCACTGTTACAAGTGCCATGTTCACGGTTTAACTGATTTGCTGCGAGTTTTTATTTTATTTGTGATCTACCCACACCCCAAAAAACAAATGTACATGGTAAATATCTCGTTTTAAATAGTAATTATAGTGTAAATGACCATGTTAGCTGAAAATCGTATATAAAAAACCTATTCTTGAATAGGTGGTGTGAAAGAACTATGATATATAATGAGCGGTCGAACCTCTATTCCAGTATGTTCGACGTGGGCGGGCAGCGCGACGAGCGGCGCAAGTGGATCCAGTGCTTCAACGACGTGACGGCCATCATCTTCGTGACGGCGTGCTCCTCCTACAACATGGTGCTGCGCGAGGACCCCACGCAGAACCGGCTGCGCGAGTCGCTCGACCTCTTCAAGAGTATATGGAACAACAGGTGCGGCTCGATGAAGATTACCGCGAGTCGATTTTCCGCTAGGGGCGCTAGAGGAACGTGGGTCCTGCGGGAACATTTCAAACGTCACTTTGACAATTCTCTCATATTGACACAGGACAGGACCCACGCGTGAGTGGCGCCGCCTGATGAGCGACAATACGGTAGCTCCCATTAGTCGTATAAACATCCATCGAAAGTAAACCTACCATTTATTTAAACTTTCACGATTTTCACACATTATAAATTTACTAAAACGGGACTTAATCGTGTACAGATTTTGAAAACAAATCTCCGACGTTTCAAGGGCGACATTGCCCCCGAGGTCCCGGAGAAAGACGTCGGAGGTTTGTTTTCAAAATCTGTACACGATTAAGCCCCGTTTTAGTAAATTTATAATAGGGCTACCATCTCGTACATTGCCTAAACCGGGCAAAAAAGTTAAAAAACCCGGACGTTTCATTAAAATCGCGGTTCTCTCCGGACACTAGAAAAAACAATTTTTATTTTTAAAATATATGCCAAACTCACGAGCGATATCGAACCCTTAAGTCTAAGGAGAGACTTCGCCTCCTTATGTGTGTTCTATCGCTTGTACAATGGATTGTGCTCTGAGGAATTGTTTGGTATGATGCCAACGGCTGCATTCTACCACCGCACCGCTCGCCGTCGGCAGGGTGTTCACCCGCATACCCTGGAGCCTAAATGGTCTCGTACCGTGCGGTTTAAGAGGAACTTCCTCCCGCGGACGCTCCGGCTGTGGAATGAGCTCCCTGCCACTGTTTTCCCAAAGGACTACAATATGGGGTTCTTCAAAAAAGGAGTGTTAAAGTTTTTAAAGGGTCGGCAACGCGCATGTAACACCCCTGGAGTTGCTGGCGTCCATAGGCTACGGTGACCGCTTACCATCAGACGGGCCGTATGCCTGTTTGTCACCGTCGTAATATAAAATATAAAAAAATATGCTTTGCTAGGGATTGACCTGAACTCAAAAATGACGGATGGCAGCCCTCGGAAGCGACCGGGGATCGAATCCGATTCAGCTTACGCGGCTGACGCATAACCTCTAGGCTACCTGGTCTCAATGAAAGCCGATTTATACTAAAATTACGTTTTACGTAAAATTTCGTTATTCTGTCCCGTTAGCCAGGGGACAAATGCAGCGCAGTTTGTTAGAAGAAACGCTGTAATATTATCTACTGACTGACATGTTTGGTAGATGGCCCTGATATTTTGTTGTACATTGTCTAAGAAAAATTTTTGTTTAATCACCAGATGGTTGCGCACGATATCCGTGATCCTGTTCCTGAACAAGCAGGACCTGCTGGCGGAGAAGGTGCTCGCCGGCAAGTCGCGGATCGAGGACTACTTCTCCGAGTTTACGCGCTACCAGGTCTGATCTACTTTGTGTTATTCATTCAGCTAATCAGTCGCCATCGACAGGGCGCTCATCCGCACACCTTGCGACCTAAGGGCTCATTTAAAAATCATGTGATCGTTTTTGGCCTTATTTTGACCCCCCCCCGTCCCCTTTGGTGATAGTTGGTGATTTTAACGCTGCCCCCCCCCCCCCCCCCCAATCAAGATGACATGAAGTTTTCGAGTGATTTTTGAGTCGACATGTTCATGTGCGCCGATGCGAGATTTTTATGTATAGATTGTTATGAAATTTGGTTGTTCTGGTCTGATTATGCTGTGTGAAAAACAGTACACGTGATGTGGTTTTGGACACCCCCCCCTCCCCCATCGTGATCAATCGTGATATTTCTTTGACCCCCTCCCCCCCCAAAAACGATCACATGATTTTTGAATGAGCCCTAAATAGCCGCGCACTGTCCAGTTTTAGAGGAATGTAGGGGAGAGCGGGGCTACAAGTTCCGATTTTTATTTAACCTCGAAAAATGTTAAGAACACTCGACTTCAGAATTAATATAATGCAATTAAAATCAACATACATATCTTACTTTGATATTAAGATAGTTATTTAGGGCATTTTTTGCGAAATGTTTTAATTATTAATTTTTTAATGCCTAAAGTCGGAAAGCAACAACTTACCCCGACTTGGGGCAAGTTGTTAACAAGCCGGGGTAAATTGTTACCGTTCCTGTTGAAGCTGTTATTTGTTAAATAAAAACCAATAAATGACAAAACTGAGCCTGTTTATTTAAGCACTAATCAACAGTATCGTATCATTCTTGACACTGAACCCATTCTTCTCCAGAGCGTGAAACAGAGTAACTGTCACAGCACACTAGACAAAAATACTCCAAACTGTCCTCTTAACTTTCAGAACTTTCACTACTCGTTTGTAAAACCTGTCGCTTAACAAATTTTCCTTTTCCCTTTCCTTTTCAATTTCCTTTTCCCTTTACTTTTCTTTTCCACTTTCTTGCTTTGTTTTACCCTTCCCTTTTTCTTTGTATTTTCTCACTTTTTCATTGCCGATGCTTTCTTTCCTTTTATTGCTTTGCTCTTCTGCTAAAGCTAGTTTTTCTAGAGAATCAGTTAAAAAAGTAGACTTTCTAAGACGTCTTTTGTTTGTTCCAATCCTTGGAAGCTTGGCCTTCGGAAGAAGACGAACTGTCTCTGGACAGAAAGGGCCTTGATCTTTGTGTTCTTCTATGACACCTGAAGATGCAGGCAGATTAATAACCCCCAATTTCGCGTATAAGTCCGCATGCTACAAAAGAAAAATTGCAGTATTTATATTCCATTGTTTGTATAAATCAATTGGGGCAAGTGGTTCCGAGGTCACAACGTGCCCCCAAAAAAAGGAACATCTAGCCCCAAACACACTTGTTGAAAACAGTGATGATGTAGATTAGATTATGAAACATATGTAATTTAGGCATAGTGAACCGATACAGTAGACAAATGATTTAATTAAAACACTGAAATACAAGAGGCTTATCATTAAAATTCGCGAGAAAGACCAAAAATACCAAATACGAAAATATTTACTTACGTGAACCAGTGACACACGTGCTGTTATACCGATGTTTCGGGTGCCACTGGCCTGCTTAAGATGGCGGCCGACGGTGCGCCGTGGCATTCCGTTTCACGCCGTATTTACTAAATATTGTTATGTCTTTTCCTCCCAAAGTTATTTCAATCGGAACAACTTACCTCGGTAACATTTAGCCCCGCTCTCCCCTACTTGCCTATTTATCCATTAACTAGATTTGATATGAAAAATATTGTATGTGCCGCAGGTCCCCCCGGACGCGGCGCCGGACTCGCGCGAGCACCCGGAAGTGGCAAGAGCCAAGTACTTCATACGGGACGAGTTCCTTGTGAGTATACGTTTTGTTCAGTCGGTGTAGGCACACGCTCCGCCCATTATTGTATGTTATGTTATGTTAAAGTCTCAGCTGGTGGGCAAGATGAATTGCCCCCAATTTCAAGGAAAATAATAATGAGAAAAATAAAATTTATAGCAACTTTACAGACATTTCAATGCAACATTCCTCGTCCACAATAACGGTCAACGGAAACTACCTTATCAATTTTGATTCCCTTTAAACATGTATGAAAAATGTGACATTATACGGCCGTGTTTTGTAATTGCGTTGACTTAGTGGTTTGATTTTTTACAGCTTCTTCAAAGGACCGCAGATTTCAATGTACATATTAGTTTAGTCAAAAAAATTCAAAAACTTTTTGTCAACCGGACTTTTTCGAATTGGACCCTGCTAGATCCAAATTTGCCAGTTACCGTGGCGAAATGTTGACCGGAAGTAAGATAGTATATTTGGATTTCAATTAAAATTTTTACAAAATTATAACCAGACTATGGTGTTTTCCATTTGTTACCTTTACTGCGTACTTAACCTGCGTTCCCGAAATAAAAGGATGTAGTCTAGACAGACAGACAAACGGACGGATGTTGGGACAAACAAAAAAATATTATAAATTTACTAAAACCCCGGGGGTCCCGGGTCTTAAGACCCAGGATCACAGGGACAATGTCGCCCTTGAAACGTCGGAGGTTTGTTTTCAAAGTTTGTATACGATTAAGCCCCGTTTTAGTAAATTTATAATGTGTGAAAATCATGAAAGTTTATTAATTTATTAATATGGGGTTCTTCAAAAAAGGAGTGTTAAAGTTTTTAAACGCGCATGTAACAACCCTGGAGTTGCAGGCGTCCATAGGCTACGGTGACCGCTTACCATCAGGCGGGCCGTATGCTTGTTTGTCACCGTCGTAGTATTAAAAAAAAAATCTTAAAAACGAATGATATTTTGCAGCGTATCAGCACGGCCAGCGGCGACGGCAAGCACTACTGCTACCCGCACTTCACGTGCGCCGTCGACACCGAGAACATCAAGCGCGTGTTCAACGACTGCCGCGACATCATCCAGCGCATGCACCTGCGGCAGTACGAGCTGCTCTAACTGTACCATCACACAGGCGAGTCTCCTCTCTCCCCTATCCCAAGAGCAGATCTCGGGAAAAACAAGTGACGCGCCAGAACAGGCTAGACGACCAAAAAAAACTAATTAGTCCGTCTGTTAGATTATTATAGCTATTTATGCAACAAGTGCGGAAAGTCAGTGATTTCCGACGAGTGTATAAGCCGACACGAGTAGGAAATCATCTTTACGCTTGTGTTTCATACAATGTTTTACTATGCATTGTGCGAGTAAATAAAAAATCATATCATGATAAAACAACTTAATTGTTACATGACAGTAATTTAATTATTAATAGTACATTACATACCAAGGCCGTTTAAGTGGGAAATGCCTCGGATTCCATGTAATTGTCGACCGAGGCGAAGCCGAGGTCGACTTACATGTGATCCGAGGCTTTCCCATTTACCGGCCGAGGTTTGTATACTATTTTTCAGCCCGATGGAGCCGGGAGGCAGCTATTTAGTTTTGCGTAAAGTGGCGCTTACCGGCCGGAGGACTGAAAAATTAAAAATGATATTATTTTATAGTTTTCTTACATAGAAAATACTTTTTGTATCGGGCTGATAGCGGAGCCCAAAAATAAAATAAAAAATTGAAAAGTAAACGCACTGCAATCAAACGGATTTTGGCTTCATCGGCCAAATCGTGCGGAAAAGTACACTTTTCTGAACGATTTGGCTTTATAGAAAGCGCACTTTTCGAGCACATGCATTGTAAAAAAATATTCGACACGTCTTTTTTCTTTTGTTCGTCAAATGATATACAGCGCTTTAAGAGGGGGCAGAGTGTTTGCCGCGGACACGAAATAGGCATTTAGCGGCCCCACGCTGCTCGCTATCTGTGTGCGTGCGCGCACGCACACTACTACACCGGCGCGTCATCATTCGGGCGTTAAAATGTTGTAACTTAGAATTCCTCATTTTTATAATCCTTTGATACTGATATTGTATTAATTCACCTAATATTTGTTCGGTTTTTCCAAACGATTTTATTATTTGTGTTTGTATTTAGTACTAAAGAAAGGTACCATTCTGTCGGTTGTTGATAAGGTTAATTTCTAAACTAATATTTATGACATTCGCGCCTTATCGACAACCGGCAGAATGCAAAGTGCCTTTTTCTAAATACAAGCACATTTTTTATGATTTTATATGTGGCTATTTACGGCTAAAAGTACCTTATGGACGGTCGGCGCTTACGTCGCGTTGCAGCGCATTATTATCAGCGTCTTTGTTAACAGCGTAAGCGCCGCTCGTCCATAAGGTACCTTTCACCGCAAAACGTCACATATTATGAAATCGTTAAAAAAAATTGTCGTTTTCTTGGTAAAAGTACCACATTGTCGCTTGGAGATTAACTCCGATTTAGATAAAATTCGATATCTGAGGAGCCGGCAGGGTGATTAACATGAATCTTAAGTCAAAATTGGAAAATATGGTAAGAATTGACGCCATATTGGATTTTGTGAGATTAACTCCGATTTGGATAAAAATCGATACCTGAGGATCCGGCGGGGTGATTAACATGAATCTTGAGTCAACATTGTAAACTATTGTTAAAACCGACGCTATCTTGGATTTTGTAAGATCAACTCCGATTTAGATAAAAATCGATATCTGACTATCCGGCGGGGTCCTTACCATGAATCCAGAATCAAAATCGTAAAATATTGTAAAAAGCGACGCCATCTTGAATTTTGAGAGATTAACTCCGATTTGGATAAAAATCGATATCTGAGGATCCGGCGGGGTGATTAACATGAATCTTGAGTCAAAATTGTAAAATATTGTTAAAACCGACGCCATCTTGGATTTTGTAAGATCAACTCCGATTTGGATAAAAATCGATATCTGACGATCCAGCGGGGTCCTTAACATGAATCCAGAAACAAAATCGTAAAATATTGTAAAAAAGCGACGCCATCTTGGATTTTGTGAGCTTAACTCCGATTTGGATAAAATCGATATCTGAGGATCCGACGGAGTGATTAACATGAATCCAGAGTCAAAATTGTAAAATATTGTAATAACCGACGCCATCTTGGATTTTGTAAAATCAACTCCGATTTGGATAAAAATCGATACCTGAGGATCCGGCGGGGTGATTCACATGAATCTTGAGTCAAAATTGTAAAATATTGTTAAAACCGACGCCATCTTGGATTTTGTAAGATCAACTCCGATTTGGATAAAAATCGATATCTGACGATCCAGCGGGGTCCTTAACATGAATCCAGAAACAAAATCGTAAAATATTGTAAAAAAGCGACGCCATCTTGGATTTTGTGAGCTTAACTCCGACTTGGATAAAATCGATATCTGAGGATCCGACGGAGTGATTCACATGAATCCAGAGTCAAAATTGTAAAATATTGTAATAACCGACGCCATCTTGGATTTTGTAAAATCAACTCCGATTTGGATAAAAATCGATATCTGACTATCAGGCGGGGTCCTTAACATGAATCCAGAATCAAAATCGTAAAATATTGTAAAAAGCGACGCCATCTTGGATTTTGTGAGCTTAACTCCGATTTGGATAAAATTCGATATCTGAGGATCCGGCGGGGTGATTAACATGAATCTTGAGTCAAAATTGTAAAATATTGTTAAAACCGCCGCCATCTTGGATTTTGTAAGATCAACTCCGATTTGGATAAAAATCGATATCTGACGATCCAGCGGGGTCCTTAACATGAATCCAGAAACAAAATCGTAAAATATTGTAAAAAAGCGACGCCATCTTGGATTTTGTGAGCTTAACTCCGATTTGGATAAAATCGATATCTGAGGATCCGACGGAGTGATTAACATGAATCCAGAGTCAAAATTGTAAAATATTGTAATAACCGACGCCATCTTGGATTTTGTAAAATCAACTCCGATTTGGATAAAAATCGATATCTGACTATCAGGCGGGGTCCTTAACATGAATCCAGAATCAAAATCGTAAAATATTGTAAAAAGCGACGCCATCTTGGATTTTGTGAGCTTAACTCCGATTTGGATAAAATTCGATATCTGAGGATCCGGCGGGGTGATTAACATGAATCTTGAGTCAAAATTGTAAAATATTGGTAAAACCGACGCCATCTTGGATTTTGTAAGATCAACTCCGATTTGGATAAAAATCGATATCTGACGATCCGGCGGGGTCCCTAACATGAAAATTGTAAAATATTGTAATAACCGACGCCATCTTGGATTTTGTAATATCAACTCCGATTTGGATAAAAATCTATATCTGACTATCCGGCGGGGTCCTTAACATGAATCCAGAATCAAAATCGTAAAATATTGTAAAAAGCGACGCCATCTTGGATTTTGAGAGATTAACTCCGATTTGGATAAAAATCGATATCTGAGGATCCGGTGGGGTGATTAACATGAATCTTGAGTCAAAATTGTAAAATATTGTTAAAACCGACGCTATCTTGGATTTTGTAAGATCAACTCCGATTTCGATAAAAATCGATATCTGACGATCCGGCGGGGTCCTAAACATGAATCCAGAAACAAAATCGTAAAATATTGTAAAAAGCGACGCCATCTTGGATTTTGTGAGCTTAACTCCGATTTGGATAAAATCGATATCTGAGGATCCGACGGAGTGATTAACATGAATCCATAGTCAAAATTGTTAAATAACGTCAACACTGACGCCATCTTGGATTTTGTAAAATCAACTCCGATTTGGATAAAATTCGATATCTGACTATCCGGCGGGGTCCTTAATATGAATCCAGAATCAAAATCGTAAAATATTGTAAAAAGCGACGCCATCTTGGATTTTGTGATCTTAACTCCGATTTGGATAAAAATCGATATCTGAGGATCCGACGGAGTGATTAACATGAATCCAGAGTCAAAATTGTTAAATATTTTTAAAACCGACGCCATCTTGGATTTTGTGAGATCAACGCCGATTTGGATAAAAATCGATATCTGACTATCCGGCGGGGTCCTTAACATGAATCCAGAATAAAAATCGTAAAATATTGTAAAAAGTGACGCTATCTTGGATTTTGTGAGATTAACTGCGATTTGGATAAAAATCTATATCTAAGAAGCCCGCAGGGTGATTAACATGAATCTTGAGTCAAAATTAGAAAATATGGTAAGAATCGACGCCGTCTTGGATTTTGGTAAGATCAACTCCGATTTGGATAAAAATCGATATATGACGACCCGGCGGAGTCCATAACATGAATCCATAGTCAAAATTGTTAAATAACGTCAACACTGACGCCATATTGGATTTTGTAGGATTGAATCCGATTTGGATAAAAATCGATATCTGACGATCCGGTGGGGTCCTTAACATGAATCCAGAATTAAAAGTATAAAATACGATTTTGATTCTGGATTCATGTTAAGGACCGCGCCGGATAGTCAGATATCGATTTTTATCCAAATCGGAGTTGATTTTACAAAATCCAAGATGGCGTCGGTTTTTACAATATTTTACAATTTTGACTCTGGATTCATGTTAATCACTCAGTCGGATCCTCAGATATCGATTTTTATCCGAATCGGAGTTATGCTCACAAAATCCAAGATGGCGTCGCTTTTTACAATATTTTACGATTTTGATTCTGGATTCATGTTAAGGACCCCGCCGAATAGTCAGATATCGATTTTTATCCAAATCGGAGTTGATTTTACAAAATCCAAGATGGCGTCGGTTATTACAATATTTTACAATTTTGACTCTGGATTCATGTTAATCACTCCGTCGGATCCTCAGATATCGATTTTTATCCAAATCGGAGTTGATTTTACAAAATCCAAGATGGCGTCGGTTTTTACAATATTTTACAATGTTGACTCTGGATTCATGTTAATCACTGCGCCGGATCCTCAGATATCGATTTTTATCCAAATCGGATTCAATCCTACAAAATCCAAGATGGCGTCGGTTTTTACAATATTTTACAATGTTGACTCTGGATTCATGTTAATCACTGCGCCGGATCCTCAGATATCGATTTTTATCCAAATCGGATTCAATCCTACAAAATCCAAGATGGCGTCGGTTTTTACAATATTTTACAATGTTGACTCTGGATTCATGTTAATCACTGCGCCGGATCCTCAGATATCGATTTTTATCCAAATCGGATTCAATCCTACAAAATCCAAGATGGCGTCGGTTTTTAAAATATTTTACAATTTTGACTCTGGATTCATGTTAATCACTCAGTCGGATCCTCAGATATCGATTTTTATCCGAATCGGAGTTAAGCTCACAAAATCCAAGATGGCGTCGCTTTTTACAATATTTTACAATGTTGACTCTGGATTCATGTTAATCACTGCGCCGGATCCTCAGATATCGATTTTTATCCAAATCGGAGTTGATCTTACAAAATCCAAGATGGCGTCGGTTTTAACAATATTTTACAATTTTGATTCTGGATTCATGTTAAGGACCGCGCCGGATAGTCAGATATCGATTTTTATCCAAATCGGAGTTGATTTTACAAAATCCAAGATGGCGTCGGTTTTTACAATATTTTACAATTTTGACTCTGGATTCATGTTAATCACTCAGTCGGATCCTCAGATATCGATTTTTATCCGAATCGGAGTTATGCTCACAAAATCCAAGATGGCGTCGCTTTTTACAATATTTTACGATTTTGATTCTGGATTCATGTTAAGGACCCCGCCGAATAGTCAGATATCGATTTTTATCCAAATCGGAGTTGATTTTACAAAATCCAAGATGGCGTCGGTTATTACAATATTTTACAATTTTGACTCTGGATTCATGTTAATCACTCCGTCGGATCCTCAGATATCGATTTTTATCCAAATCGGAGTTGATTTTACAAAATCCAAGATGGCGTCGGTTTTTACAATATTTTACAATGTTGACTCTGGATTCATGTTAATCACTGCGCCGGATCCTCAGATATCGATTTTTATCCAAATCGGATTCAATCCTACAAAATCCAAGATGGCGTCGGTTTTTACAATATTTTACAATGTTGACTCTGGATTCATGTTAATCACTGCGCCGGATCCTCAGATATCGATTTTTATCCAAATCGGATTCAATCCTACAAAATCCAAGATGGCGTCGGTTTTTACAATATTTTACAATGTTGACTCTGGATTCATGTTAATCACTGCGCCGGATCCTCAGATATCGATTTTTATCCAAATCGGATTCAATCCTACAAAATCCAAGATGGCGTCGGTTTTTAAAATATTTTACAATTTTGACTCTGGATTCATGTTAATCACTCAGTCGGATCCTCAGATATCGATTTTTATCCGAATCGGAGTTAAGCTCACAAAATCCAAGATGGCGTCGCTTTTTACAATATTTTACAATGTTGACTCTGGATTCATGTTAATCACTGCGCCGGATCCTCAGATATCGATTTTTATCCAAATCGGAGTTGATCTTACAAAATCCAAGATGGCGTCGGTTTTAACAATATTTTACAATTTTGACTCAAGATTCATGTTAATCACCCCGCCGGATCCTCAGATATCGATTTTTATCCAAATCGGGGTTAATCTCACAAAATCCAAGATGGCGTCGCTTTTTTCAATATTTTACGATTTTGATTCTGGATTCATGTTAAGGACCCCGCCGGATAGTCAGATATCGATTTTTATCCAAATCGGAGTTGATTTTACAAAATCCAAGATGGCGTCGGTTTTAACAATATTTTACAATTTTGATTCTGGATTCATGTTAAGGACCGCGCCGGATAGTCAGATATCGATTTTTATCCAAATCGGAGTTGATTTTACAAAATCAAAGATGGCGTCGGTTTTTACAATATTTTACAATTTTGACTCTGGATCCATGTTAATCACTCAGTCGGATCCTCAGATATCGATTTTTATCCGAATCGGAGTTATGCTCACAAAATCCAAGATGGCGTCGGTTTTTACAATATTTTACAATTTTGACTCTAGATTCATGTTAATCACTGTGCCGGATCCCCAGATATCGATTTTTATCCAAATCGGAGTTAATCTCACAAAATCTAAGATGGCGTCGCTGTTTACAATATTTTACGATTTTGATTCTGGATTCATGTTAAGGACCCCGCCGGATCCTCAGATATCTTTTTTTATCCAAATCGGAGTTTATCGCACAAAATCCAAGATGGCGTCGCTTTTTACAATATTTTACGATTTTGATTCTGGATTCATGTTAAGGACCCCGCCGGATCGTCAGATATCGATTTTTATCCAAATCGGAGTCAACCTTACAAAATTTATAAATATTAATATAATAAATATAATTTATAAATTTTTAATATAATTATAAATATCTGCTCCATCATCAGACCTTGGAAACCATGCATGGCCCAAGTGCTCGTCGAATCAAAACCAACGAGTGTAAACACGAAGGTATTCTATCAACTGGTTCCTGAGTACCAGTTGACACTTTTCTGCTCCACCATCAGACCTTGGACACCATGTATAGCCCAAGTGCTCGTCAAAACAAAATCTACGAGTCTGAACACGAAGGTATTTCCACCCACTGGTTCCTGAGTACCGGTTGACACCTTTCTGCTCCTTCATCAGACCTTATCTGGGAAAAGGGACCTTATTGTTGGTGGCGCTTACGGCGTTATGAACGACATTCGTATACGGATATCGCCTTACGCGGTTCAAGTACTAGTTTAGACAATTTCGATTTAATTTCAGAAGCACGTAAAAATAACAAAATAGACTTACCCGATTTTGCCACTTGTGTGGCACAGGTATACGTACACAATATATCTCAAGGTGAAAACGCTCCGCAACGAGACGTGGTGTCGCTTCGAGAGGTCGGGGCGGACTGGCTATTTTGGGTTTTGATCACTTGTTATATTTCAACGTCTAGATCCCATAGTAATTTTGTATGGCGGATTTTGAGGGCATTTTAAAAAAATCACAATAAAATAACCAAAGAGTATTTTGGCATAAAATAAAAATTCCAGAGTAGCTAACATACTTGAGATTGTATTTAGTATGTTTTTAAAATAACAGTAGTATATTTTTTTTTCACGAGACGTTAAACGCTAACACACGTTTTCACAAGTTTAGTGAACTTTTGCGTTGATGTGTTTAGTAAAGTATACATTATTTTCGATTATTATGAAAAATCCGGTGTAAACATGCTCTTTGAGAACCTGTTAACATACATTTTGTATATCTTTGTAAAGAATTATGACCCTGAGACGTTTAACGGCAACTGCTGTTTTCGTTGATTTTACTCTGCCCCCTCTTAAAGTTTCGCGTGACGTCACGATTGAGTACGATTCTTACTCACAGGTGACGTCACCAGCCCCCACCACGGAACTTTGACGCTCTTCATATTCGTCAATTTTAGTTACCTTGAAAAAGGAAAAAATACGTGTCTAATAATTTTGGATAATCTTTCTGACGGACTAATTAGAATAATAGTTTTTCAACCTAGTCGTCATCCCTATTAAGCAGGTTTAAGCTGACGGATCCCCCTACCCCCACAGTCGGACCGTCGCCCGGGTTTTTTTTTTAAATTTCGAACGAGAAATCTTCCTTTGGGCCTCCTCTTTCGGAGTTAGCTGTCAAATTCCCTACTAAAAAACTCTTCACTCCGGGTTAGTTCTCTAACCCCGGGTGGAGCAAGCGGCGCTTATACTGTGTCTCCGGGACCGATCATGACACACCGCGCGACCGAGGATCGATTAGCCGGCCGTATACGTTCGGGCATATCCGCCGGATCTGCCGATCGATGTATGGTGAATTTGTCTGGCGGATGCTCTGCGGACATACCCACTATGGAGATAGCTGACAATAGCTATTGTCTTTTGTCATGTTGCTCCCGCGGCACAAATTATTAACGGGCTTCCACCCATCCTCGCTCATGGGCCATTTAGACGAGGACAGACAGACTTCCAAATTCAAATTGTATGTTATTCATAGTATGGCCTGATTGTTACTAAAAATATTGCAAAAGGTTGAAAACGGCCTGGATGGCTTCGAGAGTTGGCTGGCACGGCCGTGCCTTTGCTTTGTTCGACTTGTTAATAGAAAGTAGTCGGATATGTGTGATATGGGGTATGGAAGGGGGGTTACTAATGTATCGCCAAAAATCCAAGTAATTCTATCGCGAAATATCATATTCCAACCCTAACCTAGTTAGCAAATGAAAATTCGGTGAATTGTGAGTTAGCAAATAATAATTTGGCAAACGTTGCCAAGTGCCCGCGAGTCCGATTCGAAATTTTACCTGAATGGAGATCTCTTTGGCCTGATTTTGATCGTCGGTGATGGACAAACACACGTTTGATTTATGCATGAGCCCCTAGACGGTGTGAGTAACTAACGCAACATATTTATTTATCAATTCCAATTCCAGACAAAACCATGCTGCGTGGCAGTGAAGCGCGGACCGTATGACACCAATGCCGTCTGGCACAGCAATATTTACATTTGTATTACTATTGTATACACGTATTATTACCCAAGTCCCTATTGAACTACCCAACACTTTTACTAGATACCCGTGAATCGGCTATATTGAAATATTCAAAACGAAATATAAATTTTTAGGTCGGGAAATATTTCGATCCGATACGAGGATCGTCTTCAGGAACAACGTACAACGCGAGTATGTGCTCCAACCGCTAGACGTTTTAATATTTCAATATACCCTACATTAACTTTAAAAATGTTGATATAAGAGGTCGCTCGAAGATGATTTCAAAGTGCAATATTAACGAATATTCTTCTATACTCTTTCTTTTTTTTTACCTTATAGTGTCAATGAGGTTATGTTACTTATTTTCAATGCAATGCATTGGGGTAATTCTAAAATTCGCAAATATCTTAGTAAGAAGTCTTATGCTTCTAGTTATGCATTTTGCGAGTTTTTAAATTACCCCTTTCCGAAATTAGCTATGGCTTACAATAAATATTGACAAACAAAAGGTATGAACACCACTTTGATTATTGATTAAATATTTGATTGTTTTATTGATTATTAGCCATCGTGGTCTATTAAAGTTGAATACTTGTTTTAGTATGAAATGTAAAAAATCACAACACAGCAGACAGAGAGATTAAGCGGTATAATGCCCATTTTTATTAATATATCTTTAGAAAAGTCAAAACCTAAACAATATCGCACAAAATACAAGTAAATTGCATAATAAAGAGCACATTACTTTTAATCATTTACTTATTTAATTTTCATATTAGAAGAAATACATATTTAAACATGAATCAAGTGAGTTACCTACCATGTGAAAAGTCTTTTAATCATTTTATTAGTGATAAATCGCTTTATAGAATTTTTATACAGTCCTAATTTAAACCACAAATATAAATAAATAATGCCGTCTGCCATAATAAATATAAAATTTTGCCACTGATAACCTCAGACACCCTATATGTAAATGAACTTTTACTACAAGAGCAACCTCGAAATCGCGAAAAACAATTTACTGGGAGTTTTTTTTTTCGCAATTTCCAGGTTGGTCCAAAAATATGGTTAGTCTGAGGTTTTCAGTGGTGGTGTATATTCAGTTCCTTGTATAGAGCTCAATATTTTTTTATATCTAACTGTCACATACCCTTGTTTAAAGCACAAAAAATCCTCAGCAAAATCACTTTTGCTTTTCCCACCCACAGTGGACCATCGGCAACACTAACTGACCATTTGTGACCCCTATGGCAACGATATAAGCTCTACTTCTGGTCATTTAGTTGTTGTTTGGAAGTAAAACAGTAGTTCAATTCGGACCGCGGTGTAGATGTGAGGTCGATGACCTGTGTCACTGTGATTTCCCTCTGACCCTAACCATCTGTCAAACTATAGCAGTTTATTGTCAAAGAATGTCCAAAATACACGATTTTTTTTCTTATAGATCTGATCTAGCTTACATTTAAAAAAAGTGCCGATTGCACTTGGAGCCAAACATAAAACTGTATATTGGCTTTAAAACTACCAAAGACGCTTAAAGACTTGAGGCGGTATCAAAGTTAATAATTACTGAAATAATATTTTTTTATAATAAAATGCTATAGTTTACCTTTTGCTAGTGCATATTTCAGACAAGTCGTTCCGTAACTAAACGCACGCATTATTCCGTCGGCTATATCTGTCTATATCGTTCCGTATAAAAGTGACAGAGACAACCACAATGTTTGTGTGCGGCCGGTTCAACGAGCTTTACTTTAATGTGAGACGAAACGTCACAATTATAAAAAGATAGAACAGAATTCGAAAAACGAATAGGTTTTTTATAGGGCAAGTTCCGATGCCAGTTTTATATTCTAGCATTCAAAAAAAACATTTTTTAAAATAGAATGTAACTGGGATGTGAACAGTGCATTATTATGTGTTGCCAGCACAAATATTTTTGTAGCAGCACGGTAGTGAAACATATTCGGTTTACCGGTTTTTTCTAGAGTTGTGACGTTTCCGTTTTGTTTACCGGTATTTTGAGTGCCAAACGCGACCTGTCTATTGCTAGCAACTGAAGGTATATGTCAAAGATAATATATTATTGTGTATTTTAATTTTGACATGTATCTAAGCGATTACGAATACGAGTTTTTGGCTTATTTTAGTCACATATCTAATAATTTAATCAGTTATAATCCTAAACTGCTTAAAAATTGTCGAAATAATGATATATGGCGACCAAAATAGGCCATAATACTTAATTCAACGTTATATATTCCGGAATAATTTGTACACATAATAAAGATTAAGAATGTTTGGGCTTCAGAGCCAAAGCGTGGTGTCTATTTTTCACAGGAAATGTTAGAGGTTTGACTTCATACAAGAATTGTAATCGCACAATAATAATATTACTTTGCCCGTTTTGACGTAACTTTGCCCACTGAAAAATGGAAATACTTATTATTTTTTTATTAAAAAGATATTTATGAACATTTGAATGATTTGGAAATTAAACAGATTTTTGTTTAAAAATATTTATAAACTAAGTAAATGCTTGCAAGAAGTCAAATGCCCGAACTTTATCTGTGACACTCTGTAAAAACCATTATTTATATTAAGGATCATCAATGTAAAGTGGTGTTTTCTCGAGGCTAGAATATTCCTTTTACTGTGCAAATGATTATTTAATGGAGAATCATTTTTGATGTTAAGCGTACATGCTGTATGCTCAATGTTAGGCCAATATCTATTTATTTTAACAGTTTTTAACTGTTTGCGTTATATGAAATACTTATACCCGAGCATTTTTGATGCGGTGCACATTATTTTTAACCGCAGGGCAGTTTTAAACTGGTATTACCTGATTAACTTTTTTACTGCAAATTTTGCCGATATCGAATTTTTCGTTTGTACTAAAACATAAACGTTCTAAATAGGCAAACTCAGACCGAAAACATGATTTCCAAGGTTTATACCGATGTAATTTATTTTATTACTGTTCATAGGTATTTTAATCAATGTAAAACTCAAATATATCTAAGCACACGGCTTTATTGAGTAATAAAATCTTCTTAAACGAGCAAAAGTGCGGTAAAATAGTTAACTATACGATCGCTTGTTATACGTCTGAATTCCTTATACGTAATACTTAACTTATAGATTGCGTTGTACGTAACGGCGGTCAATGGTCAGTATGAGACTGGTAGAAGAAAATATTTGCATATAAATGCGTGTGGTACAGTTCAATAACATGTGTAATAAGGTGACAAGTTGTACAATTTATGTCCTTATTTAAAGTGAACAATGCTTTATGTGAATAGGTCAGCAAATATTATAAAAATTAAACGTTATTATATTTTTTACGTTACGTCAATGCAATATGTTTGAAATGTTTACTTAAATGTGTCTTAATATACATATCCGAGTTTCGACTCTATTATTTATCTAATTGCTATTAATTTAGGTGTATGACTGAATTATTTATTATACTTTGGGAATATTGCAATACCTTATATTATATGCAAATGTTTTCTTTTTCTTGCTTCTATACGTGTATCAGAAGTGATTATAGTCAAATATATACAAGTGTATAGATTTTTTTAGCGCGATGAACCTTTACGTAAATATATTTTCTATTATAAACAAATGAATTGTTGTCTGTATATTTTTGTCTACAAAGATATTTTTCGGTATATACCTAGTTTATTTTTTTCTCAATTATTATTCGTTATTGTTTTTATTTTCAATTATAATAATATAATATTCTGTTTAACGAAGTTTTCGTTAGGATTACAAATTATTTTTTAAGTTTTTATGAATTGTACGTCTTCCAATATTATCGTATAGTTTTCTTTTAACTATTGTTTAACGCGTGGTAATTTGGGAGTTCCAAATAACATTCTCATGCACTATTTTTGACAAATTTATACAAAAATTACATAAGTTGTAACGCACAGCTTCACAAATCACACAAATCTTCACCAATCTTGTCGTGTTTTCCAAAAGAGAATTATGTTCCAATAATAAAAAAAAAAAAAAAAAATTATTTATACATAATTTGAAATTTGTGACATTATAGAATGACCAAAAAAGTTACTTTTTTGCAATTTTTATTATTCTTGAATTTGGTACGTGAGAATGTTATAATATGATGACCGAAGCCACTAGCATCTTTAGAGTATACGTTTACCTGTAGCACAATTGTTTGACTAAATCGTAACACTAGCATGAGCTTCGCTTAGTTTTACGTTAGCTTAATATATTTTTTAATATACCTATTGAGCTTTTAGTACTAGTAAGGTCCAAAGATACACACCGCATGTGATGCGGAAGGAAATAATTCTTATTATTAGCAGTATTTGATTTAAAAGAATATTTCATATTATTCGGTATAGTTGTAAACGTTTTTTCGTTGTTTTTAAGATGGACACGTTTAGCCGTAAGTACAAAATGTTACTAACAATTTTGCCCTAACAACTATTAATTAATAGCATTATCTTTATTTATATGAAAAAATAATAATTGGTTCATGTACTTACCCTTTAAGCTACTATAGTAAAATTACGTTAAAAATTATATTCTTAATGTTATTTCACTTGTGAATCTGTAAAATCTAAAATTTTTATTTGTCGTTGTTTTCCGTTAAATGTAATATTTGTTAAGTTTAACGGCAAACAGCGTCTGTTGTTGATATCGTTGTAAATTAATTGTTTAGCCGATTCAATATGGTCCTTAATATAAGAATGTTTCGGGCGAGGATTGATAAATGTGCCATACCCGGTTAACGGAATACCATCAAATGTTACCATATTTAAAAAATCGAGTCATAAAAAGCAAGCTAAACTTCCTCTGTCGTGTAAAGTAACAATGCTATTTTGCTTTTCTAAACATTTATCGTTATTTTTTTTAAATATATAACTATCGAAATTGTATTTTTTTTCTTTTTCTCTTTTTTTCTTGAAGTAGAATCGTTTTTACGCCGCGCTACCGGGGGTCGTCCATATTTTCTACCGAATTTTAGAAAAACTTACCTCTTTAGCTAAAGTTTCAGTGGCGTTTTTCGTTTAGCAACTAAGCTCGCGTCTCACTAGACTTAGTCTCGTGTCATAAGTAGTTAAACTCGCAAAAACGCTCCTGCTAGACTGAAAGGACGTGTCCGTAATTTAAATGATGCGCTTTCGGGAAAACAGCAGAACGGGCGACCTTCCTTCCGCACAAATCAACCACTTTAGCGCCATCGTGTAAAAAAACATGGCATCTTAAACTTATTGTATATGTATCTTTAAAATTAAAAATAAAACTATTTGGTAGCTATTTAAGTAAGTCCTAGAGTATCGCATGAAGAAGGCAAGAGTAACAAATATGAATAACTTAGACAGGTCATAAGTCCCACAGTCTGTCCTTCAGTCGGATCAAACCGTGAAGTGCTGTTCGCCGTTACTTTGCCTGTACGCGAATTGAGGCAAAAACTACACAAACACAAAGATTTTAACCATCGATAGATTTCAAATTGTGCGGTTTGGATCACTCGAGTTAATTTCATTCAATTGAATCGAGGATAAAGAAATTCAATTGTGCTACAAAAAGCGTGTGTTCATAAATTACAAGTCGAGTGGATCTTTAATTAATACCAAAGCCCAAGTACCTAATTATTTATGATTCCACCATCATTTATAAATTATACATAGTGCTATAAATAAAAAAAAGGTTGTATAACATTCTAGTAAGGGTATATTTTTAACTTTGCCCATTTTTTCTTTAATGCGATTCAATGCCATATTTTATGTGTGCGTGGTTAAAATCAATATGATAAATCGGGAGAAATAAGGCTATATAATGGCATTCCAATCAAACTCAACAAGCGACAAGGCATAAGCGAACAGCTTTACGAAACATACTGTCGTCAACCAGTGAAGGCAATTGGCAAATAGGTATTTTATGTATATTTAGCAAATGGCAGGTAAATGACTCGCTGCGCACTGGCGATGCGACCTGTGATGTCCAATGTCCAATTTTTGGGACGTGCTTCGAAGGTGCACAGATCTAAGACTCACAATCTACAAAATTATGACGCCGGTATAATTGGTCGGTTGCTAGCGTGCGCTGAGCCAAAATTTTGTACGAATTTTCGTGATTCGATGTTAGTTTCTGTATTTTACGATTTTTTTTTTCGTGTCGTAATAGCAAATTGTAAATACGAGTCGGTCGAAATGTGTTTAGCGTTCAGGTAATAAAGCGTATATTGCTTCGTAAACGTGCTTTTGTAAGGTTTTTCTGGGTTAAAAAACTCTTCAACTTTGCCCAATCTTAATCGTGCTTAGTTTGTATTAGGAATATGGGAGGACTCAAAAGTATAATTAAAACGTTTGTAAAGAAAGGTTAATTTGATTCAATTCGCTTTACTGGGTCAGTTTAATCGTTAGCTTTCACTAACGAATTTTAATAAGGTCGCTTGACGTAATATTATATAAGCCTTCTTCTACAGGCTCTTTTTCCAACCGTTAACCATATTTTGCTAGATTATTATGGAGGTCATAGTGAGCAACTTTTACTATGGGAGCAACCCCGCAATCGCGGATAAAAATGTTGGCTTTCCATATACGCAACACCGACATCCCAGTTGTTGTTACGTACGAAACAGCCAAGATTTTGTTCCCTATTTCGGAGTTGGTTCCTTGGCAAAAGTTGTTACTATTACCTACGCAATCACCTCGCATAATATGGCTAAAGTTTGTATAAAAACTCTGTAGAAATGTAAATTGGGCAAAGTTGTAAGTTTTCAGTGATGAATCCAAATCTAGTATTGAGATGGAATCTCAGCCTCGAGTTATAAATTCCTAGGGTCATAGAAAACCATTTGAGTAAAAATTATGTGGTAACTTAGCCCAACAAAAATAAACAAACTTGTGTGAGCAAAGTTACAACACATGAGCAATGTTCGGACAGAAGTTACAGTACTTGTTTTTACAAAACAATTCTACAATATCCATCGGTCTTAGTTATTAATGAATATTAGAAATGATCTATTTAAGACATAATAGTGCTTGACTTTGTCATTCCTGATATTCAAATCGTCGAAAAATTAGGTCGGTGAAATATTGTTGAGATCACGTACCTTGTTGAGACTAACGTTGCGATATATATTTAGCAACGCCCCGCCCTTACTCGTACAATTTAAGGAAACGCAATAACGAGTGATTCATATAATATGTATAAAGTAGTATATAGCATATCTTCTATGTTTTTCGATATTTAGATGAAATACTGCCAGTATCGATGTCAAGTTTACATGAACTAAGGTAATTTAAGGTAAAAGTGTCTCTAAAAACACTTAAAAACTTATTATTATTGCAGAGTACCTATTTCTTGATTTCGACGCATCCCAATGTTAGGCAAAGTTATAGCAGAGTGTAGCCTAGGGCAAAGTTGTATGAGCACTATTAAATCATCTGTACTATTGAGCTAAAAAATAATTAAAACTCGCTCTTATGCCTTGAAAAACTTAAATGTTGTATTGTGACGAACTTGTTCGCTCCAATATATCTGATGGCTAAGGTTCTGAAAATGAATATAGTAAAAATTCGCTCAATAATATTAGTATTCGGACATATTCACGTTGTTTTCCTGCTTTAGGATTAACTTACACAAAAGCATAACGATTCAACATTTTACAATTCACGCTGCTTCTTCGCAAACGAAAAAAACCTAAACGAACTAACAGTAAATTCAAATTACTTTACCCACTGGGCAAAGACATACACATTTTTTTTATGTCGCTAGGCCCCTAGTTATAGAACTAACAGCAAAGGTAATGGAAAACAGAAGTGGGAAATATTTTTTAAAAATCTTTTAAGGTGTCCATTTTTACCGTCAGAATGTGATGAAAAGTGCATAGATAACCTTTTGACCGCCATAGTAGGCTGTAGCCGTCGCAGAAAAGTCTTACCAAGGGTGCCAACGACGCTACAGCCGACAACTTCGCCTTACGTGGAACTTAGTAAAGTTCAATTTCGCTTAAATAATCGCGATCGCCTGGCGGCTTGGCACACAAGTGTGACAATGCTGATATTTAACATCAGTATTACAGGCATCTATGGGCTACGGGAGCCGCATAATATTGCGTGGGCTGTGTGCCTGTTTGCCACCAACATGTCATTTATAAAGAAAACATCAATTTTACCACTAAAAACTAATACTTTTGTGAAGAGCTCTTGTCACAAGAAACGAGCCATATGTCACCAAATCCGACACAGTAAGAGGATCATGTCAAAAACTACCGAAAATTCTTTAAAACACTATTACCTCGCGACAGTTGTGATTTTTGTCAATTGACTTTACCAATTTCCCACAATATTTATTATTATTATTTGTATGTCTTTCCCATCACGGAACAATGGTGTTCCGGACCTTTGGGAGGCGTGCGCGGAGCCGAAGCCAACACGCAGAGGCCCTTTCGACAATTTAATGAAATGTAAGGGGTACACCGAGCGGATGTTGCACCTGCCCGAGTCATGGGACGCACGCAGAGGCAGCATCCGCCAGGGTGTATAGACTATTGAGATTTAATGGAATCTAAAATATGCTGGACTATTAGGTGAAAGCGGTGGACTAAATACTGGGTTATGGAGAATAAAATCGGACGTCTGCCTAACAAAACGGTAATCAATTTTATTTCCGGCAGACGGTGACTCGCCCACATAAGATATTATTATTATTATTATTTATTATTATTTATTTATTAACATTTACGATTTTATTTAAATTATCTAAATGGTGGCAAACAAGCACACAGCCCGCGCGATGGTGAGCGGTTATCATAAATAGCCTTTGGACGCCTGAAACGCCAGTAATTCAGTGATTTTAGAAATTGACACGTGCAATTGGGGGCTGGGCGCGGCATATTCCTTCGCTTCAAAATTCTGTATATGAATATTTGCCGACGTACACTTTGGCAAGTGGCTTGTCTTATAACGAAAATGGCGTAACTATCTAGAATGGTCTCCTGTACTCCTGGGGACTTTATATGTAAAACATATTCGATGTAAAAAAAAACTAAACACTCAGAATCGATAAGTATTTTAAAAGTCCATGTAACCTTAAATACTGGCAACATTGGTCAAATGTTCTAACGGTTCTGCTAGAGCGAGATAGTTATATTATAGAGTCAAATCGTACCTGTATTGGTTTCTCAGTGATGATAGCTGCGTCCTGCTCTTCAAAGGTTTTGTTAAGTACAGTTTTGATACATAATTTGGCGTTAGTCAGATCCTTAAGTAGTTTCGTACGACCGTTGCTAAATGCGTCGTTCTCAGTCAAAAGGTGTATGCTGTCAATAAGGTGTACGAATAAAAATTTGAAATAGACCTTATTGAAAATCAGTTGCAACATTTTCACGTGGAAGTGTGCAAAAATAACTAGGTACTGTCGTCATCAGGTATGAGTGTAGCCAAGGTGCTGATAAATATCTGAACACGCCTCTATTGACAGTCCTGATCAAATATTTATGAGCGTTCTTATTGACTGATAGCGACTGTACTGTAGGCGCAAAACCAAGTCGTCTATTGTTGCGCACTTCGCATTGTGAGCATTTGCTCTTGTTTTTTGCTGAAAACATCACAAATATATTTCTTTTCTATATATCTCGATAGTTATAAGCGTGCACGCGAGGCGATACCCCCTTCGTTCACAAAGTGCAGGCCCTGCAAATATTTTTGGTAATACTTTACCCTTTGTAGTTACGTGGATTCTTCCTAGGAGTTGACGGCATTTATATAGCGATCATTAGGTTTCTTTTAGCACAATCGTATCGATTCTGTAGTTTTATTTGTGTCGCACTGTGAACAAAAATATACGCAAATGACAAACGTGTACCAAGTCGCGTTTACCCGAACTTGATTGGTGGCATAGGCTATCCTACTGCCGTTTTGTAGCGCCATCTATTGAGGGAATGTTGAGTAGTTATCGCGTAATTTTAAGGGTCACTCACGCAATGAAGTCGATTTTCGACATGCTTGCCTCTGTCGCGGGTTTGTCCTGGTGACGATCTTAAGATCGAGTGAAAATCGACTTAATTACGTGAGTGACCCGATTAAAATATTATTTGATATGTTCGAGTCTCACGCGAGTTTAAAGACCTACCTCCAATAGATGGCGTCACACATCTAAAGTAGGAATAGCCTGAACAAAGGATCGACTTCGCGTGAACGCAATTTTGTATGCACATTGCCAGGCGTAGTTTTCTGTTCATGGTCATACCCTATTAAAAGGGATCCTTCGGTTCCTTAGGATTGACACATAAGTATTTAGAATACACGGCTAGGCGCGCCCCGCGTCCCTCTACCTTAAGTATAACTGAGAATCTATATTTTTATCGAAATTAATTTAAATATATATTATATACTTATATGTATACCTAATTATGAAATTCCTAAAGATTAATTAATTTTTTAATATTTACGTGTATGGTAGTGCGATGACGAACAGACGCTTGAGTTGTATAATTTCCATAGATCGTGCAATGTATCATTTACTGTCCATGAAATTAATAATTATCTATAACTGATGTGTACAAAAATCAGTATGTTTCAGGCATTTTGAATCCGACTTAATGTATGTAAAAATAAATGTTGTTTTAAAATTGTGCTTTTTAATTTTCACCTCGCCTCACATCTACATACAGATGTAGTGCAAACATATTTTTTTTCACGGCACACAAGAGCAAAAAATGCACTACATTAGTACGTAATCGTAAGTATCTTATGATTTTTTTTTCCCAATTCACACCCGCACCCACACTAACTGTTATTACAGTACAAATAAAACAACAAAATCAAAAACATGTTTTTATTTAAACTGAGCACACAATGTTGTGTAAATTAAAATAAAATTCTAAAATGAAATGCAATACTTGGAATCATTGTGAAATAATTAAAAGAGTAAGAAAATCGAAAATAAAATAACTAACAAATATTTACAAGCATATGGCAATATCTTACGATAAGTCTTTGGACTTGCCTTAAGCCGTAACTTAAGTCCGACCAAAGTGGAATAGGTACGAAAAATTATAGAATGTCTTACTTTTGGGTTAAACTCGCCTTAACGCTTGGTATGACTAAGCACTGATCAGTGCCCATATAATGCACTTTAGCGTTTAAATTTCAAGGCCATCATTTGAACAAAAAGGGTTTGACAGCAACATTCCAAGGGTTAAGATCTTTTTCCCAATGACTATCTAAAAAAGGCGGAGACAAACGCCACTTGCGCCACATAGTAGTCTAGGAAGTAGTTCATTATGTGTAAAAATTTTCACTTTATTATAAGGTTTTAAGGTTTTTTAATTACTGGGGATCTACAAGCACATTTTCATACTAAAGTTATTGCAGGTCTATAGGATAGCTAAGAAACTTTTTCTTATTATTATTGATGAATATAACCAATCGTGATCATTCATTTGTGCGAATTCTAAAACATGTGCGTTTTTGTTAGGAATTAGAATATATTAAAAGTATGGAAAAATAAAAACACAAAAATAAGGCATTAATCACGATAGTTCTATCAACTTCACCAATTTTGCGCAAATAACTTAATGTGATTGACTCAATTAAACAATAATAACACAAGCATATTTGGCAATAATCCGCCATAGACCTGCGAAAACTTTTGTATGAAAAATGATTCGTGCACAAAACCTCACACAGTGAAAAAAATGTAAACATATTGATAAACTCGACTAAGTATGTACGTACCTATACATCTTCAGCCACTATCACCGCAGATGTGATTAAAGGTACATAATTTTGAAAGCTTAATGACACTCTCAAATTCTTCGTA
Source organism: Lathronympha strigana (assembly GCA_949128165.1). Lineage (NCBI taxonomy): Eukaryota > Metazoa > Arthropoda > Insecta > Lepidoptera > Tortricidae > Lathronympha > Lathronympha strigana. Next base: position 6,065,611 of record OX421923.1, on the reverse strand, counting down.
CTTACTGTTCTTAAATGAGTATGTCATAATTTGGCCGGCAAACTACTAATTCTAAGGCACTAGAATCAACTGACCATTTACTAAATAAAGATGAGAAATACTTAAAATTATCCAAAGTTAATAAGTAGAAGATACATTGACGCTCGCAAAGTATTTTATGGAATGGACCTTAGTCAGTAAATAAAATAACCCTTTAAAGCTGTTGGTGTAAAGTCTGACAAATAAAAACCTTTCTTTCATTATCATATGAACTGTGAGGTCCACACTCGTGAAAACTAAATTTTTCAACGGCAAGGGCGGTTATATCCGAACCATAGGTCCAACGACAACTACGCATGAATCCGTCACAGACCACAGCATAAGGAACATGATAGGTACATATTTATGTAATGAATGCATATTACATTTAAAAATAAATTACAATATAACTATAAGATAACACTTTAAACCGTTTAGCGTTATTGACAAAGCATATAAGCATCAAAAAATAAAAAGAATCTAAATCTTATACCTGTCATTCATACACAAACTTGCAGTACTGTAGTAACTTACTGTGAATTGTACAGTTAATATCTAATTCTTTATAAGTTATAAGCGTATCAAATTACGTTTTTAATATTATTGGAATGAGTTGAATATTTAGAATCATCCAGTGTTAAAAAACGGGGTCTTAATTAATTATAAATATTATAATTGGTATATAATTAATTAAGGCTTCTGGCTGATATTTAATAATAATTGCATTTTAATTGAATTGCGCTTTAACGCATTTGGAAGTAAGTTTTTGCACCATTATGACATTAAATTCTGTTAACAAGTTTTTTTTTCGCCAAACATTAATATTGTATTAAAATACTTACATATAAATAAAATAAATATTATGGGACAATCTTACACAAATCGACCTAGTCCCACGTTAAGCTCCATAAGGCTTGTGTTGTGGGTACTAGGCGACGATATATATAATAGATAGATACATATAAATACTTAAATACATAGAAAACATCCATAACCCAGGAACAGATATCCGTGATAAACACACTAATAAATGCCCTGACCAGGATTCGAACCCGGGACCTCCTGCTTCGTAGGCAGGGTCACTACCAACTAGGCTAGGAGGCCGTTAAACACAGAGCATATACAGAGAGCGTCATTAAAATAAGATTAAATACTTATATACCTACATTCTGTGTTATTATTGTTATATTTGCCCTCATATTCAACAACTAATAGCAACACTTACTGACCAAGTAGGTCTTATTTCGTTGACATAAGCCTTAAAATCAGTCAGCTAACTGTTAAAACTATGGTACGTTCATACACTACTCAATATACTTAACCAAATAAGTATCAATTCCAAAAATCACTAAAATTCCTATCAAAAGGCACCAAATACCCAAATATAAAATAACCTACGAAAACACGCATAATCAAAATAGAATATATTAACAAAATTGGCACATAATGTTGACACAAACTAGTAAAAACTATTAAAATACTTAACCTACCTTATAAGTAAGAGGTCAAATGTTTTAAAATACGCATTGATCTCCTATTGTGTTGAACTTTATGTAGACCACTAAAACGCTTAAAAATATCATAATAAACGAGTATTCGATGAACAGACTAACACATATGTTAAAAGAATATCACTATTTAATTCCCATGCAATAATTTCATTAGTATAGAGCCAAGGCACTTGACACTTTACTATGTATTTTAATTAAAAGTACTTGTTAGTTTACATTTCGAGTTCTCTTTGAGCCTCCACTACAATTATACTACTTAATTTAAACGTAAGTGACAATTATGTAAAACTAAAATATACTTATGGTTGGTGTAAGAATATATTGAATTATTCATATATTAAATACTTAGCTAAAAATCTTAAACTAAGCTTATTACTAGAAACTTAAACTTCCTTACCAACCGTTTAAGTTAAGTATTAGGGCTAAAACTACAGACGAACTACAGACTTCAGAAACTGACTACACAAATGCTTTACAATATTACTAAAAAGCTACAATACAATACAACGATAAGTGTTTGGTATGTAGAGTCCTACTAAGATATTGTTCGAAATTATTGAACTAGGAAAACGGTTTCCTGATAACCCACAGATAAATAGTCTCATTTCCAGTATGAACTGCAAGTATACATACCTACTTAATAGCATGAAATCGAACTACTACACAAACAAAATCCACAATAGCATGAACACTATTAGATCCATGTGGGCAATCATAAATCGCGAAAAAGGCAAGATTGTCAGTGACCGATTGGATTTCACAGACCTGGTCAGCGATTTGGGTGGACTTAAATTTAATACAAAGGAAGCCGCAGCTAACGCTATGAACAGTAGGTTTGCCGGTGCGGCCGCTGCCTGCGGCGCGGCGCCAGCAAACCTATCGCGTGCGCTTGGTGCGCTGCGCACGGCTCGTCCGCCGGCGGACCGCTGCCTCAGGCTCAAACCATTTACGCCCATGGAAGTGTTTCGCATTATAACCTCTCAGATAGCCAAGAAAACGACTAGGGATATTTTTGACATTTCAGTGGTATTGGTCCATTCAGCTGCACGTGAACTCTCTCCAATTTTATCGTGCATATTCAACAGGTGCCTTCATGAGGGCGTCTTTCCTGACCCATTGAAGGAAAGTCGCATCTCGCCAATTTACAAGGGCAAGGGAAAGAGAGACGACATGGACGCATACAGACCTGTCGCTATAATTCCGGTAATAGCAAAAATATTCGAGTACGGGTTGAGCTCGAGGTTGACGGAATTCTTAAGTACGACTAACGCGTTATCTGATAGGCAATATGCATATAGGAAAGGCCGTTCGACGACGTCACTAGCACGAACCGTGGTGCGGCTAATTTTGGAGGCCCGCGAGCGTAAGAACCAGGTGGCGGTTATTTGTTGCGATCTATCGAAAGCCTTCGACGTAGCTGACCACACGGTATTAGCTAACAAACTTCGGTACCACGGTGTCGAGGGACCCGCGTTATCACTGATGACCGACCTGCTACAGAACCGGAAGCAGGTTGTGGTTGCTGACAATGGTAGAATCCGATCTGACGCAGTTACCACCAGCACGGGCGTAGCTCAGGGGTCCTCTGTGTCCAACATCCTCTTTTCCCTTCTGTTGAACGACCTTCCAGATGCCATTGGAACCGGCGAAACTTTCATGTATGCTGATGATGTGGCTGTCGTTGTGTGCGCCCCATCAAACGAGGAACTCGAGACCAAGCTAAATTCGACCGCGGCGGCGGTATCAGATTGGTTCACAAGCAATGGCCTCATCTTAAACACTAAAAAGACACACCATATACACTTTGATCTCTCTGGTCGACCGATAAGAAATATGCCAGTGTTCATCAATGGCGACCTCATCAACCAAGTCACTAACGCGGCATTCCTGGGATTTGAGCTCGATAGTGCCCTTACTTGGAGCCAGCAAATTGATAAAGTGTGCAACAAATTATCAACGGCGTGTTTTGTATTAAAACGGTTAGCGCGAGTTCTGCCAATGGAAATCGTCCGATCCTGCTACTACGCGTCCGTACATGCACACCTACACTATGGAGTCGAGCTGTGGGCAGCGGCTGCCGATTGGGAGAGGGTGTTTCGTCTCCAAAAACGTGCAGTACGAGCTATAGTGCGCGCACCCGAAGGAGACTCCGCGAAACCCCACTTCAAAACGCTAGGAATTCTAACCCTGCCATCACTTTTCATCCTGCAAGCGGCAGTGACTATGCGAGAGGAGTTGGATGCGACGCCCAGGATCGCGAACGAGGCCGCGCTTAGGTACCCGACCCGCAGCGCCTGCGCTGGAAAGTTGTCACTCCCGCGTCATAGACTTGCTAAAACAAACAAACTTGCGCACGTCATGGGTCGGAAAATATACAATCATCTTCCGACTGATATAGTCAAAGCACCAAGTGCACCTATGTTTAAATATAAACTTAAAAAATGGCTCCTCGAGCAGGCGTTCTACAACCATAAAGATTTATACGCTCTTCGTTTGTAACACAGCCTCAATTAGAGCAGCATTATTTTTAATTTTTGTACTATTTGTACTCTATGTAAATATTTTAGAATTATTTTTTTTGACATGTAATTTGAATATTATCAATAAAATGATTATGATTATGATTATGATAAATCTGCATCGATTTTGATAGCACAGACCGTGAAAGTGTTAAGGAAACGCCATAACATCATAGAAATTTGACGTTTAAAATAATAACACTTCAGCAGTCTAATATCAAAATCATTGCAAACTTAGCTTGGTCTGACTCTATGTGCAAGAAAAAAACAGCAGAACAGAACTAGTTATCTGCTTTTTATACCCATCTATTTGTATTTTTTGTGCATTTCTAGTTTGTTATTGACGACTAGTTTTTATACGGTTGACTTTCTTTTATACCTATAGCGCGATGTTTTAAACATTTATTTTATTCTGCTTGTATTAACGTGCATAATCAAAAGGTTTATCAATCACACTCGCGATTTACCTGTCAAGTAAATTGAAAATCTTGACAATGACAACTTACCTATGCCAATTAGTGAAAGTGGAAAATTATTTGTCCATTATACATAAAAATAATACAATAATGCTGCCACCACACGACTACCAATACACGACTACATAAACAATAAGCAAAAACCGTATCAATACAGCAGCCGAACTGCAAAACTACTGCCGTCTTATCAATGCCCCTAAATGTTATAAAATGAAGAAATGTGGATGCCTAATCATCAAACTTAAAAATGCTCAGTCCGCACAATTTCTAAGCTAAATCCATCAGCCATGGGAGTGCAGCGGAAGAAGGAGAAAGGTCTGTAGAGAAAGGCACCAGCCATGATAAAAACACTCAATCGATTCATAAAATTGCTCAATACCGCATTTTTTGCCAGCTAGCAAGTCGCCGCAAGGAAGGCTCCCTGCGGCGACTCCACAACCGTATAGGGAAAAAGGCTCGAGCGCTTCCCAGCGATTCTACGCCAAGAAGTGTGTGTACACGATATACAACATGTAAACTTTCGAAAGAACGTCGAAGGTACTAGAAGGTCCATAAGCACTCAATCGAGATATACATAAAACTGCTCAGTACCGCAATATTTGCTAGCCAAAGCCTTCCCAGCCGCCGTTGGCGCGCTGAAGGCTAAGTCTTGTCGCTCCATGGCGCAGCCGTAGAGAAAGGAGGCCCGGGCGCAGTCTAACAGGCGCGAGGCCACGCCCTGTCGGCGGAAGTTGGCGTGCGTCCAGATTCGAGATACGCCACATCTGGAATAATTCACGATATTAGAGGAATTTTCATACGAGTGAGGGAGAATGTAGAAATAGAAAATGTAAGCCCTCTTCAAGATACGATATCATATGTGTGGATTACAATATATTGTCCCTTGTGTTACATTAGCTGTCTGATAAAATCAAGACTGTAATAGCCCCTAGTATTTTGTTACTCACTTGACAGGGTAGTCTTCCACGGTGCAGCAGTCAGGGTCACCAGGTATGAGCTTAAACGCCCTCGTCTTGGGCTGTATGATGGCGCAGCCAGCGATCTGCTTCTTGTCGATGTATAGGTATGCCTGTGGATAAGACCAGCGTTTTAATATTGTATCTCTATTGTATTGTATCTAATTTCTAGTACCTATTAAATATTCTTGTTGAGAAAAAAAAACGGTACGGTAATAAACACGTTATTAGGACTGAAATTAATTTTATCAAAAATCTATTACACACACAATTAAGTCACAGTTCACACTTTTACAGGTGATGCGATAAATGATTTATTGAATTATGCATTCTCGTTGATACTTGTGTTGTGACAGACTACTGACATCTATTTTACAAACAAAAAATAACACTTGGGTAAAATTATAATTTATGACTAAACCCAATTTCTGACATAAATCCTTCAGTAATCGCTCCCGGATAAAAAATAACCAATATAGATTTTATGTGGAAGAGTTCATTTATGCTAATTAAAACATCTAGCGAGTGCCGCCGGGAATGAATAGTTTTACGTGTTTATCACCGACATAACAGCATAAATCATGACATGTAATATAATGTTTTATTTTTACACTTTCACTTCGAACCAAATTTTTGACATAATGGCGACTCCGTGGATTCTAGAACCACGGCGAGCAACCAAAAGTCCTAAGGCTACATATGACAAACAATCATACTCATTGTATAGACTGACATTTATCTGACAGCTATTTGTACGTTACTTACGAATAACCATACATTTGACAAGACCTTCCTCGTAAAAAATGGCGGACTTTTTTGTATAAAAAAGTAAAGACATGGATCCAGCTGATTAAATAGTCAAAACCTATTCTCTTTATTTCTAAACATTAGGGTCATCACTTACCGTGCCAATATGTATATCGCCCGGCAAGTGCATGACATGTATAGTACAACCCTAATGAGCAGGGTTGCCACTCGCATTCAATTGGTAGTTACATATATATGATAGGGTGATCACGTACCGTGTAAGTATGTATCTCGCCCGGCAAGTCCGCGTTGAAGCCCAACTGCGCGTGTACAACCCTAGTGAGTAGGGTTGCTACTCGCTTCCAGTTGGCGTCGCCGCCGCGCACTCGGATGCAGCGCGCGTTGTCCCATCGGCCGACTACGCACTCGTCTTTCCAACCCTAAACAATAACAATGTTTTAAGAAAAATCTGAAGGCATTTTTTATAGTAGTGGGGGAGGCCAAGAAGGGTTTTTTGTAGGCGGATACCTTGTTAAGTACCTCCGCCGAATAATATGGGTTCTTAATATGGGTTCGATATGGATAATTGTCGCTAAAAAAATAACAACCCGTATATTATTTATCGAAACTTGTTTTGTGTAACAAAAACAATACTTACATTGAATTTGAGTACATCAGTCGCGTTATGATGTACGAGATGATCATGTTCGTCCTGAGGATCACCAATCTGAAAAGCAAAGCAACGCAGTTAAGACTGCTGTTTAATAGAAACATAACTGTTTAATCAAATTAACTACAAAATATCGAATCCCACCAAAAATATTAGGGTTTGTGCGTAAATCAATTAATTAAAAAATAGCCGAAAAAATGTCACGTGATTTGTCGTGACGACATGTAAAAATATACAAATCGCGCACGCAGTTTTTATTATACAAAAAAGTGACGAGATGTAACTTTTACTCGAAATAAATTAATCAAAGTCGAGAAAACAAAGGAGTGTACCAAAAACCGTTTAATAATGAATTTAAAACATCTTTGCAGTTATTTTCTATCCAATTTTGTTAATTAAATAGAAAATCGGCTCAGTCTTATGGTCTTTGATATAATTAAGATGAATATTAACTTTTATTGCTGTTTTAAAATAAATATTTTCTTAATAGACTTGCAATGTATGTTTGTTAGGGTAAAATCCTTGCAAACTGCATTTGAATAACTTCCCGTTATTCGAATAAGCTGAAACTTCACATGCTTATGTAGGTTGGATAACAATACAATCGTATGGTACAGTCTGACGAAGATATGAATACTATATAGAATAAAAATATATATAGACTAAAAAAAAAGTGCCAAAAATATGGATGCACGACCTTAATGTTCAGGAAATAAAGTCCGGTATACATATTTTGTACACTTTTTTTTTAATAAGTTGATGAAGGAAAGTACAGTAGAAACTTTTTACAAACCTGATATATGACCCCACACTCCGTGCATTGGGTGGCACCAAATTTCTTCTGCCCCGCGTCGATCACATACTGGTTACTGCCATCCTTCAGAAGCGCCTTCTTACTGCTTTTGCCTGTATACAAACACGGGATGTATTATAAACAGGCCCTTGAGGTGTGTTTTTGAAAAATACTTTAGCCCAAATTATGAAGTATAAGTAATTTTAATCAACTGTTAAATGTATATGCTACTTTGATCTTAATTTTAGGTAGCAACAAAATCAAAACTTAAATTTACTTGTATTTAAAATAAATCGCATCTGCTAGTCTATGATGGTCGGGTTTTTATCGTTTACCGACGTTGCTGTCACTTTCTAACAAGTATGTATGTGCGAAAGTGACGCATAGCGTGATAAGCGACAAAATGGCAACCATGCTAACCCGCCTGTATTGAAAAACGTCGTTCTTTACACGCGCAGATATGTCATTTTTCACTCGTCCCGAGTATAACTCGCCTCGCCCACGGCTCGTGGCACGATACCTCGGGACTCATGAAGTAATGACATACATTCCGCACTAGCATCGAAATGTACTAATTTAGAATACCTGCAATTACGTCTCATAGAACTGAAAACAGATGTCATACATGTATTTGAAATAAAAGAGGTAACATTAAAATCCGCTTGGCTTTTCTTGAGATCTATTTCCCGTTTTAAATATGAATATAATTTGACGTAGCTATTCAGAAACTATAGGATAAATAGTAAATTAAATAGCTCTGTCTGTAAAAAACCGCGCAAAATTCAAAATTTAAACCCGGTAGCTCTTCCCCATACAAATGTTGAATTTGTATGGTTTTCAACTGACAGAGCTGGTCAGGGTATTGAGGGTATACCTTTAGAGGTTGGTGTGCAGGTCCCAGGGTTGGGAGTGCTGAATATGGGGAACAGTTTAGCGGCGTCCTCTGGCTTTGCTTCAGCTTCCGGTACTGAAACAAATAAAAACATATATTATAGCAATATTGACAAGATTATTATTGTTATTTACACCGACGATGACCGTTGCTTATAAAATTGTAATATTTTGCAATGGCTCGTAAATTTTTCTAGAAAAACTATTATATACAACAGTTACTTCTCCAGATTTTGCAAAATAAGTTGTTTAAGACACGTTTACTATTAAATATATTTATAAACCTTTGATATTTGACAGTCATACTTTTAATGCCGATTTTTTTCAAGATTTAGGGGTTGCCTTTTGGTAAGGTAAAAGTCATTTAATATGACCTCCTACAATGTATATACCCTGTATATTTTCATGACAATTAGTACACGCGATAAGAAAATAAAATTTTAAGTTAACCTTTTGGCCGCCGGACCCTGTTCGCCAAGACGCTCACTCACACGCCAGAGCAAATTTTAAGTAAACAACTAATAAAAAGTTTAGGGATTGCAAATAGTGATATCGATATTCATAATTAAAGGTGGAATTCTTCTCAATTTGCCTTTTTTTATTTCCAAACTTAGATTTCTCTCAAAATTTCTAAACTAAACAGATTTACTATACAAGAAAATGTTGAAAATAAAGGACTTTATCATGAAAAACAACAACTAAACATTATCGAATCATGAAGTAATATCACCGCACTAGTCTGTACGAGTAGTCTTCTATACATGTCAACGGCGCGCAGGACTCGTCTTTAGTTCCGACTGACAAATACTGTTTACGCGCGAGTTAAGTAATAATAGCGTCTGAGTCAACGGCATAAGCGCTTGTCGGTACGTAAACTTTATAAACCATAAGATTAGGGACGCGCATCGTGTCTCGATAAATTTACATACTTACCGGAGGGTTTTCGGAGAAAACTAACAGGTGGATTTAATAATATGATACAGTATGTATCAGAACGAAAGGCAAAACAAGAAACCCGTTAATGTTTAGATCATAAATATGAGCATGGTACTTACCTAATTCATCAAAAATACGACAGGTTTTACGTGAGGTATAAAAATATACATTTATTATTATTGTGTTGCACCTCCCCTGTATTATTTGTTTACAATCTTATAAATGGCATTTCTTAAATTACCAACTGACAGACAGGCGTCAAACCTTGTTGAAGTTTGGATTTTTACCTAGTTACAAACAAATAGTTAACAAAGCGCTTGCGCGTTACCTATGACTACAGCCATTATTAAAATAATTACCTAGGTTACTTATAAACGGAACTCAAAGCGCATGTGTATTGACATAACAACGTTAATGTTAATTAGTTGCCCCTAGCTACATATCAATAGTACGCAATACGCATGCACTGTCAAAAATCAAAAACGTAAACAAACCCTATAGGATGTTACAAAAACCATTAACCGACTGCAAAAATATGGTCTTCGAGTAATTCATTTAGTAATTTTATGCCATAAAACATGTATTTAGGCACGTGAAATACACGTCATTACATTGTACTCGAGTTCCCCGTCAACCAGTTTTAAGGTTTGCTCTTCGTTGTGATACATACTGTATATATCGGTTATATATATATATCGAGTTAAAATGTAGACCTCCGCTGTCACTGCGGTCAATAATTTATTCGGCAAATAAACCGCAATGGACAATTTACTGAAGAAGCTGCCTAAACTTTATCCATTATTATGCCTTTTTTTTCTACATATACCTACTTACTACGAGTAGTTACCAACAATGACAATAATTGGCAATTAAATGTTTGAACGCTTAAATAAAACCAGATTCGTGAAAACATATTCATTTTAAAAACTTGCACATCAATTGAACTTTCCCATCCCTAGCTGTCTTTTATACATGCCAACGGCGACAGTGACACGGAAAAATGTAGAAATTATAAGCATATTTTTTAAATCCTTTATTATGAAACAATGGATTCTTATACCTGCTTAAAAAGTAAATGTATGAAAAAACAAAGGGTCAACAAGTTGACACGAGTACAAAATAATTTTTAAATTCTTTTATTTTACCATTTAGTAAGCGGTTGAAACTTTGTCTTGTATACAAGACGACGGCGTTAATGTATCGTACTATCGTTGTCTTGTATAGGTGACAACGGCGGTCAAAGGGTTAAAGAAATAAGAAGCACATTATTACTTTCGATAAAACTTGACATTCGATTGACAAACAAACATGTTTGAAGGTTTCAATATTCAAACGGAATACAATAGCGTGTCAAAATGTACATAATTTAGGAGAATAGGTACATTACAATACACAAAATGTTAATCATGCCTTTCAGTGTCATGCTAAAGGTCATTACTGTCACTAGGTAAATGCTAAAATTTTCGCTCACAAATATTTTTGGTGTCCCAATAGCCGGGTTTTAGCCGGTGGTGGCCCAGCGGTAAGAGCGAGCGACTTACAATCTGAAGGTCTCTGGGTCAAACCTGGCTCGTACAGTCGGTGCCCTCACATAAGTATCCACCCGCGCTACGCGCTTGCATATGTGTGGTGGATACTTATGTGAGGGCACCGACTGTACCAATGAGTTTCTCGGAACTTACGTACGAAATATCACTCGTTAAAGCAAAGGAATTTCCTCCCGCGGACGCTCCGGCTTCAGATATATTCTATCAGAGCGGTCAAGATGCTCACAGATATCTGTACATGCCTATATTCTAAGCGAAGTTAAAAACCGGGCAAGTGCGTGTCGGACCACACATAACTGAGGGTTCCGTGCGTCCCGTCACATGAAGAAAAATTGTGCAAGCAAAAAGGCATAAATGCCTTTAAAATATCATGGCACTTACGTCCTTTCGTAAAATATGTTTTTTACAAAAACTCAAAAACGGCTTGACCAAATTTGTTAAAAATAATTTTCGTGGTATGTTTGTCTTATATCCTATTTTCCTAAATTTTTTCACATTTTTGGACCTTGGAGCCAAACAGTCCTCTTTGGCTTATAAAATTAAGGGAAAAATAAAAAATACAATGCACCTTCCAACAATTGTACATATAAATGTACAATAGCCGCAATAATATTTGACACAATTTTAATTTCTACAGCATTTTCCTAGCGACATTGCGTGAGCCAATCTAATAAATTTTTCCATAACGACTCGAAGAAATCATCAGCCAAATCAGCTCCGTTTTGCCCAAAGAACATTTTGACCATCCACTGGTACAGTCAACCAATTGGAACCCTAGGTCGGGTGACCTAGAAACCATGATGCATGATAAGCAATTAGAGATTTCTTACAATCTGATTTAAAGCGTGACTATGACATAGTCCTACAGCTTAGGATTCCAATTGGTTACCTACCCTTTTATTTTACAATTTGACCTACTATCCGACTCCCCTTGACTCCTCTTCATCCACTGCAGTATGATCCCCCTCACAACACTATACTGAACCCGGGACAGTCTAGATGTCTCCATCGCCGCCTCTGTTACATTTCCTCTCTCTTCTAACACCTTGTTGTATATGTTTATCACTATTTGTTGAGCGTCCATGGGTAAACACATTTTCTTTCGCAACATTATTAATTAAAAAAATTATTAATATCTTTTTTGTTTAAATTGACACTAGATTGTATTAGTTTTCGTTTAGCCACACCTAACTTTGCGACTAGTAATTTTATAATAGACATTTGGTTGAAGGTAGTTTATGTTTTCTATTGACGACATACTACCCTCTTAAATGTAATTGTAAGAATTGGGCGAATGAAATTTCAGTCAGTTTAAGGGCATTTAAAAAAAAATTGTCCGTTTTGTAACGGCCCATATAAAATGTATGAAAAAAAGCGTTACGAAACTGACCAAAAAAACGGGACACTCTATTTCTTGTTTTAAATAATAGTACTCGTGATTCTGGTTATAAAAAACCCAAAACTTCTTATATTTTCAAAAAAATAAAATCGTACCTAACCTACCCTATTTTTGAAAATGCTTTTATATAACCTTCGCCTTGAAGCATTTCCATATTTCTTAAATAGAAATTGCGGTTTATATTTTAGTAGTGCTTTATTGTATACATGATTGTATGAACAGGGTGCTAAATAACATATTTACAACGAAGGCGTACATAAACGTGGGCTGAATTGCCAATCCTTCAGGAGATGGGCCGAATATGGACATTGCCGAATACGAATATTCGGCCGAATATTAGGCCCATCTCTTGTTCAGATTGTATTGTTCATGCTAGTAGACTTTGGTTGTCGATAAGGCGCTAATGACCTAAATATTAATTTAGAGAGTAACTCTATCAACAACCAACAAAGTGGTACCTTTTATTACCTTATATGTACTGAAAACACATTTTATGTTTCATAATCGAGCAAAAGGAATCTATTGTCTTTTGTTTTTGCGCTGATAAGATGTTACTTCAACAATTGCGATAAAATAAACATGTCGAGAACCAACAATGACGACCGGTTGGCGTAGTTGGTAGTGACCCTGCCTGCTAAGCCTTCGAATTCCCGTTCGAATCCCGGTAAGGGCATTTATTTGTGTGATGAACACAGATATTTGTTCCTGAGTGGTGGATGTTTTTTATGTATATTATATATATCGTTGGCTGAGTACCCGTAACACAATAAGCCTTCTTGAGCTTACTGCGGAATTTTGGGTGAATTTGTGTAAGAATGCCCTATAATATTTATTCATATTTATTAAAAATGTGATTTTTTCCGATACAGAACGGGGGCGATACATGCTTTCAGGATGAGATGCAGTTTGTATGTTAGTTTGTATATTTGGTTGTTCCTACAAGCAAATGTTATGGTTGCGGGTTTCAGTTTTCCAACTTACCAGTGCCTGGCGACCGGGCAGCGCTCTGGGCTCGTCAGTTTGCGTCATCACCAAAATTTACCCGTCTCACATTTTGCCACACCATGTGCTATAGCACAGATTATATAATACTTCTAAAGAGATATTTACCTCTAATAGGTAAAGCGAATAGAAACAGTTTTGAACACTACCCAAAACATATGACGCTGGGCCACTCCCTCGCATAAGGCTAGGGTTGCCTACGATTAGAAATATTATACCGTCGCTATACTTACTCAACCTCATATGTACAGCAATCATTTGATGGAAATGTCACCTTTCTGTCACTAGGAATACGGGTGTTTTCTCTATCAAATGAGATTTGTAGATACGAGGTCGAGTAATTATAGCGACGATATAATACTGGCGGCTACGTGCACCGGCGGGCGCGGTATATATGCCCAGAGGCCTATTGCATGACTTGTAGCTTGTAATATTAGCGGAAGTCTCTTTTCAATCCCTTTTATTAGAAAGAGAGTTCCGCTAATACTACAAGTTACAAATTATGCAATCCCCAGGCCGTGAGTCGGTACCGACACAAGACAGACGACGATCGATTCGAGAGCTCCATAGACCTGCTAAAGCCAACATCAGTAAACTTACCGGTGGCAGAAGTGGTGGCTGCCGGCAGCGCTCCGGGCACGTCGGTTTGCGTCATCAGGAGAATCTGCTCGTCCAGCATTTTGAGTTCCCGCTCGATTTCGTCCAGGTCTGTCAGCTCCTCTTGAGGTACTGTTGACAAATAAATGTCAATTCATTCATCTTTAAGCAGACGTCTGCGAAAGGAAAGTTGGAAAAAATAACTATGTCCCTAGGCGACTCAAACTCGCGACTCTGGGATACACGCCCATCGCTCTACCAACTGAGCTACCGAGGCCCATTCGGTGGCCCCGAATTTCTCCACCATATCCCTTGTATGTGCCTCAGGATCGCGGCAGTCGCGTCCCATACACAAAGCTTCAGCAAATTTCCCTGAATTTACAGAACTGATTGTTATAAAATAATGCATTAAATCCTAGATGTAAAAAATATATTTTTAGGAAATAAACCATCATGTTTTCAATTATATTCGAGTTTTAAAAGTGCAAATAAATTTGGTCCACTCTGTACTTACTTTGGCGTGACAGTAACCCAATCAAATTAAGTACTACAACTTCAAAGGACAATGGATTATGACCCATGTAATAATAAATAATAAAATTAAATAAATATTGTGGGTCTATCTTACACAAATCGACCTAGTCCGACGGTGGGTCAATCCGCGGCAAGAGTAACGCGAGTCACCATTTATTGCATGTTCCCTTTATTCATGATGCAAATTCAAGTGATAATGTATCTTTAAATGGGTGTGACTTTCCCTAGGTATATATTGAATTATTGAATCATACATTTTCACCTGTAATTCAAATAAACACGCAAAGTCGTGACTCACGTTACTTTTACGTGGAGTGACCCCGGTAAGCTCAATAAGAGGACGATATATAATGCATAATAGATACATACATACATATACATAAATACTTAAATACATAGACAATATTGGTGGTAACCGCACAAATAAATGCCCTGACCAGGATTCGAACCCGGGACCTCCTGCTTCATAGGCTAGGTCATTAAAAATGTACTTAAAAATGGTTGCTGAAGGTATAGGTAATTATTACCTGCTGTTACATTATCCTGGACAAGTATGAAGCCCCCATCAACAGGCAGAAATTGTCCACTGGGCACATCACCATGGTCAGCCTTGTGTAGCTCCACCATTGCTACGTCCTGGCCTGCTTCTGTCTCGCTGGGCGTTGCTGGCTTGTCCGTGCCTAAAATAGTAGATTGTGTTAGAAGGGACCAAAATGATATATTTCCGGCGAGGGCGTACATTGAATTCCGAAAGAAACGATGGATTCTACAATAGAAAGTAGTGCCCTCACTCACTCACTAGACCAGGGGTCTAGAGTAGAATCCTGAGCGTAATGAGGGATTCAAGCGTTAACGCCCAAGATGGAATTAATTTTTATACCGTGTGACACATACTGCTTTTCACACCAACTAATAAGAAATAAACAAATGCGAATCAACACCACGATGCCACTAGTTAATGCCCGAAAACGTAAAAATGTGTAGTCCTTGAACAGAAAAGTGCCACTTTGATCCCTCCCAGCACGGAAGAAAATTGCCACTTTGATCTATTAGATTAAACAGAAATTAAAAAAAAAAAACATAAAAGCAAGCAAAGTTTTTATGAATCTCTTGTGCTTATGTGTGACTGGTGGTGAAAGGTACCACTATGTCACATGCTGATAAGTTGCGAAAGCTGAATATTTATGATATTGATATAGAAATGAACATTATCAAAAAGCGACGACGCTCATGGTCCAATAAGCGGATTTTTGAGCGCTCCGAGAGTCTCAACGAACGAGAGGTGAAGAAACTTAAAATTTGCCGCACATGTGGATAAAATGCAATTTTATTTGCTGCTATTAGGCGCGTCTTTCCGATCGGATGTCGTGAAAAATTGACACAGACGAACCAAAGGGCCTACAGTGGTTCATTTTCTGCAACAAACATCGTTAAATTCTAATAAAAAAAAACCAGCCAAGTGCGAATCGGACTCGCCCGCCGAGGGTTCCGCACAAAGGACGCTCTCCCTATTTATAGCTTAGGTACTTAAAAATCCTGGAGGCACTGAATGCTCAGTGTGCGGCAATTATACGGTTTTCGGATTTTTCTTCTCTACAAGCTCTTGCTTTTTGTCGTGATTGTAGTTCAACGGCAAGTACCCTACATTTTGATTCCCATTGCAAACGTATGGGAAATGCGACATAAACGGCCATATGTTTTGATTGCGTTGACGTAGACGTTTGGTTTTTTCACAGCTTCAAGGGACCTGTGTATGGGGTATTATTTCAACTTGCTACCTTTACACGTTCCCGAGATTAAGGGTCTTTACAGAACAGAAGGACAGATAACAAAGTGATCCTAGGGTTTATTTTTTCCATTTGAGGTACGAACCCTAAACAGCGCATGCATTTGCTAGATCTATATTACATATATATATATATATAATTCTATGGTAGGGATGGTTAGGTATATAGCTATACCTAATTCTATAATAACTGCACTGTCTTGTGGCAAGGCCTGGCCGGAGACAGGTATAGCGGTGATGGGCTGGAAGATTGGATTGGTCTCCTCAATCACAGTACTGTTGAAACATGGTAATTCGGGCCTTGGGGGTTCTGGTTCATCCTCTTCTTCCCATTGGCTGAGTAACGCTTCTATGGTCAGCTTTTCCTTGTCAAAAGGGTCCGCTTTATCTGTAAGAAGTTGAAATGGATTAATAGTAGATAAAGTAAAGTAAGAAATGTCTCAGGTCTCGTGTAATTGCCGTTCGAAGCGAAGCATCGACAAACATGTAATAAATAAATATTATGGGACAATCTTACACAAATCGACCTTGTCCCACGGTAAGCCCAATAAGGCTTGTGTTGTGGTTCCTAGACGACGATATATATAATAGATACATATAAATACTTAAATACATAGAAAACATCCATAACTAAGGAACAAATATTCGTGATAAATACACAAATAAATGCCCTGACCAGGTTTCGAACCCGGGACCTCCTGCTTCGTAGGCAGGGTCACTACCAACTAGGCTAGGAAACCGTTAAAACATGGAACATGAACAACACGGACAATTTATGAATGAATCCATTCATAAATTGACCATGCACTTATGAATGCGTGTGTACATACATAATAAATGCGAAAGTTTGTGTATTTAAATGTTTGGATATCTCAATGTTTGTTACTATTTTACACAAAAGGGCCTGTTCTGATTTAGCATACAGGTAGTTTATTATCTGGAAAGGGACATGGAATCGTAGAATATTTTAGTTCCGAGACGGATTACAGAGTTGAAAGTTTATTAAGAATGTGCATGCAGTGCATGGGTTATTTCTTATACATAAGTTTTTGCAAGTTTGTGACGAATTTGCTAAATATGTTTGTGTTATTATTTATTGTTTCATTTAGTCCAAGGGTCGGCAACCTTTTAGCAGCCAAGGGCGTTAATAGTAGTTAACGAAATTGACTCGGGCCGCACTTAGTTAATAGTGTATTTAATAACTTTAACATATGTACATGTCATACAAAATAGTCAAGGCCCTCCCGCCCGGGCTGGGACGACCGCTGATTTAGTCGAGCACATCGCGAAGTTGATAAAATTAATAGAATTAGGTATCGTTATTAGTGCTTTGTTTATGTGTTTTTAGATTTCCATAGAAAAATACGGAAAATGCTTCTTTATTCGCGCAAATGAACGAGTACGATTGGTTATATTCGCCAGGAATAATATGAAAGTTTCCTAAATATCCTAAAAACCTGCAATACATTTAGTATGAAAATTTGCTTATGCAGATCTACTTTAATGGCTGGTCCACACCACAATGGGCGAGACGAGACGTAGCTATACCTACTGCAGAAAGGAAGGGGAGTATTGCGTAACCCCTGTTACTCATAAGTCTCATAACTGCATCCCTTATCATCGCCCATCATATTCATGACCCATTGTGTGGAGCGGTCATAATGAAATAAACACTAATAGACTGGCGTCTCTTGCTCATGAAATTTCCAGTCTCATATGACTTTAGTCACATATTATTATATTTATTATGTAGTCACAATCAGATGCCGATTAAACAAAACGCGTTCATTGACCTGACTTACGCAATTCATTCAAATATTGTTTGCGCATTCAGTCTAAAAATACTAATCATAATTTGCAGTGCAAACATAAATATGCTTACCTTTATCCAATTCCTGTGAAGAATTCTGACTCGTCATAGAAAAATTATTTACACTCAAATTATTTGTAGACACATTTGAAACTGTGCTGTTATTTAGTATTGCTGAGTCAGATTTGTTCATGTATTGGTTGCCTTTAAATATCTTGCGTTTCAGCACTTTAGGCTTCCTTATTCTGTGTCTAACTCCCATGTTTATCTGACCTGACTTCTTCTTGCGTCTATGAGAGTGACTCGTAAAGAGACGGCGGCTGTGGGATGCTGAAGATTCAATCGCGCTTGAAATTTTATTTGAGATGCTGCCGTTTAAGTCAGGATCTGATTTGCCGTAGAAAGACTTGGCTGTTAGTATCTCTTTTAGCTTATCGCTGTTGAAAAGAGATAGACGAGCTTTAGGAGCTGAGTTAGCATCAAGTTTAGGGTATTTAGATATTGGTCCATACTCCGTAAGGCTGTTGTTTCGTAGCCTTTTGTGACTTTTCTCGCTTTCACAGGACTCTGGGCTTTCTGCAATTTCCACTACAGAGCGTCGGTGACTTAGCTTTGGAGGTGACATAGTAGCTTCAGCAGTATGTGGAGTCTTTAACATTTGCGTAGGAGATAGATTAGTAGCTAAATCCATTTTAGTCAAGCTTACTACAGGGTTCTTATTAGGTGGCGTAACATTTTTCTTGTGTTCAATTAATATGCCTTTGAAGCTTAGTTTTGGAGTCAGTTTGTTCCGATTGGACCTCCTTAGCGCTTTAGTTGGTGTGTTCTCTTTGGTGTCGGTACCAGAGTCTGTATCAAAATTGAGGTCCTTTAGAGAGCTGCTACAGCTCTCTGTGTCAGCTATTAAGGAAGCTAGACTCTTCCGAGCCTTGCTTGAGGTAGAAGATGTTGTATGGACGCTGTTGCATGAATGAGTAGAGGATGGTGTTCCCGGATGGTTCTGCATGTGCGGCGTCACCGGAGTTGAGTGGGAGCCGGTACATTTTTCTGGACAGGAGTACCGGGTGTGGTACTTGTTGAGGGTGAATGGGGACTTGATGAAGCTTTTTAGATCATGGTTTTCTTTGAGCAACTTTGAGCTTCTAGTGCCACCTGTTGACAAATTTAGTGTTATAAACATATTGTCAGATTGTCCTACATCAAAACTTATATCTAATTGCCATTGCACTAATAATATCCTGTAATGCATTTGTCAATGAAAGAGCCTATGGAATAGAGACAGTATGTACATTTAATACATAAATACTATCTCTAGAATAGCCTATCCAATTTGCTTGGGGTTGTGAGCTTTTGTGATATTCCAATAACAAGGGTTCTTAGATAGACTTTAATTCACTAAATAGTGCTTCTATAATTTTGTCATGGTTTTAAAGCTTTTAGTTTGCAGTAAACGGATATGTAGAAATAGTACCCTGGACACTATGTAATTTTCTTAACTTCTTTCTAGTTTTAAAAATATATATACAAAACAGTAATGCTGTTTGTTAAGAAATAAACAGATGTGCTGTATTGACAATCTTGTTAACCC
Source organism: Lathronympha strigana (assembly GCA_949128165.1). NCBI lineage: Eukaryota > Metazoa > Arthropoda > Insecta > Lepidoptera > Tortricidae > Lathronympha > Lathronympha strigana. Next base: position 6,045,831 of record OX421923.1, on the reverse strand, counting down.
CTGTTACTTAGTTATGTTTATATGTTCCAGTTCCTATAATAAAACCTATTATTTGGTTAGGGGTCTGGCCCTTTGCATAAAGCTTACAAACGAAAACACAGGGAATCATATGACTGTTTTAATTATTATTATGCTTTTTACCAATGCCAATTGTCATTGCATTGACATTGAATGTTAAAAGACTGGGACTTTTCTTCTGTTTTATAACAAAGAAATGTACATGTTATAACCTAATGTTAACCTTGCATTATTATCAAAATTTTATATGAAAGACTTCTAATTTTTGCTTATTAATCTCAAGTACTAGCTAAGGTTAAATAAATGATAAATTCATCTTACATAGCAAGGTTTAATTTTAGGAGAAAAATGAATTATACAATATTGAAGGACATATTAACCTAACTTTTAAGGATCAACATAAAATTGCCTGAAAATCACCATAAAATAGAAATAAGTTTGAAATTAGTAAAGCATGTTCTTAATCTGATTATAATATAAGTGAGAATTTATACTCTTTCTTGTATTGAATATCATGCAAAGTACAAGAATGATATTTAGGTGTTACAGATTGTAACAACAAACATCTGGCTCCAATCTCTATTGAGGTCAACCAGACAGTCATTGACTTCTAAACTAAACAATCATAGGCTCAAGACAAATTGGCGATTAAATAAAACTGTTTGTTTTTTTGATACTCACGCCATTGGCGTTTAGGCGTCTTCGGGACGCCTTGGTCGACCTCGTCTCCTGAGCTCGAGTCCAGGGTCCCCATGATGCCCAGGTCGCAGTCATCACTGTCGCTCTCGCTGTTCACCACCGGCAATCTTCGATGTTTCGTCAGAGACTCTCTTGATGCCTCCAACTCACTTTGAAACAACCCCTTCTTCCTTTCACTCATTTTCGGCGTATGATTGTGGGGAAGCCGTGTTGAACGGCGAGGAGTTACCGCAGACATTGTTAATGTTGATATAATTCTACTTAACTAACAGAAATCGTTATAACCCGCGTCGAGTTACACATGACCAACCGACGATGTATCTTGTTCAATCTAAATATCTGACTCAAAATACACACGAATATCATACAATCATATGCTCAAATAACGGTAAGCGTATGAAGAGTAATAACACGATGATAAATAGTGAAAAACAACACAAAACTGCATCTAAAAATCGTGTAAAGGGAGCGCAACGAAACGTTGGCGGAGCGAGTCAAGCAACCATTGTTGTTTGGCGCGTAAACATCTGTCACCATTAACGGTATTGCCATGTGTAATGTTAACATCGTCGCGGCTTTTCGGAACAATTTTTATTATTTCATAAAATTTAATATTTACTTTAACTGTGTTCAAATAAAATTGAAATAATGAAATATAATAACATAGTTAACTAATTGCTGGGTGGGTTAGAGCTGGGGGAGGTGGCTTCCTCGCACAATGTATCAGCATTGCGATTTGATTGCGATACAACAGGAAAATGCCGCCAGTATCCTATATAGGTACAATGCCTCAAGGACCTATTTTAGATTTAAGGTAGGTAGAGGTAGTAGGTAGTAGGCTAGGTAAGGTACACTCCCTGTATATATTTTGAAAATAAATGTTTAAGTCATGTTGCAAAGTTGCAATTCATTTATTTTCAGGCCTAGTACCACGAAAATCGAACGATCGAAAATTTGTGACTCTCTCTCTCTCTGTCACACTTGCATATTGGAGTGACAAAGAGGTTTTTCCGTCAATGCCAATTTTCGATGTTCGTGGTAGGCCCTCTGATCATCAATATTTGGTATGGCAACAATAATAGATTTTCGCGCGCTTTTTTAAAACCGTTTTTAGTATTAGGATCCTCATTTGATACTCATATTTTTTATTGTTCAAAACCGTGTTTTTTTTACCGATTACAATAAATAAAGATTATAAAGAATGACGTGCGAAAATAATATATTTTGATTTGTTGATTGGCTGAATGTATTTTCTTCAAGCAAAAGCTAAAGCTAATAAAGTACCTACCTAAAGAGTTACTTTAAAATTTAGACTTGTTTTTGATTGTGTCTACAATTTGACTTTTGACCGATTATTCAAGCCATTACCTACCTGTAGATTCAATTAAGCGTACTGGAATTTAGATAGGTATGTATTTAGTTTGCGAAGTATAGTATAGCAATGAATCTTTCAAGGCGTAGTAAAACATAATACCTAGTTCTGTGTAGTAAAAGTGTTGATAAAAGCGTAACTTGATTATGACCACCACGGCACCTACTTTACTGCACCTAGGTAGGTACTTATTTGTGTTTGGCATCCGTTACTCCGTGGTTGTTTCCAAAACTTTCCTCTAACACCGCACCATTCCGTTAATATTATCTAAGTACTTAACTAATGATTTATTACTTCATTATCATTATAATTAATGAATTAAACGTGCTAAGTTAAAGTGAGTTAGAAGCAGATGATGCTGCTTGCTTTCGTTTATAAAAGGCATCTCTTCGGTATATGCAATACACGAAATCCTCGACTGTTAAATTTTTACATTTTGTACCTATAGTCTGAGATTTAAAAAAACCGGTCTTCGACAACTTCCTTTTTTGAGATTGGCAATACAATAAAAAGGCAGTACCTATAAAGGTGCTTTTACATGCTCGGACTCTCGGCCGAATGATTCGGCCCACCCTAGTACACGCTCATTCGAGACAGACTATATAGATTAAGTTTAAGCCAGACCATAGACAATTTAAGCTTTTTCAGGTAGTTTCAGTGAGTTAAACTGGTTATTGAAACCATTTAAGACACTTTTTAAATAGCTTCACCCGAAGTGAAATTATTTAAGACACCTTTTAACTCAACCAAACTACCTGAAAAAGTACTTAAATTGTCTCTGGTCTGGCTTAAGTTTTCTCTATATAGTCTGTCTCGAATCATCGTGTACTAACATGGCCGAAACATTCGGCCGAGAGCCCGAGCATGTAAACGCACGGTAAAAAACGATTGTTCTAATTAGTCCGTTAGTTAGATTATCTAAAATTATTGGACACGTATTTTTTCCTTTTTCAAGTTAACTAAACTTGACGAAGATACGAGTAAAGCCCCTCATTCACGGCAGTCCGCCGGCACTCCGGCATGGCTGGATATAAGCCCCTCATTCACGGCAGTCCGCCGGCACCTCCGGCACGTAATATAGCATCGTGAATGTCGTTGCCGGATGCGTGCCGTACGGCAACATCCTGCTAGCTCCGCCCACCTCCTTGCAGTCCGAATTGCACTAAATTACGGTAATAAACAATTGAGAAATGCGGCAATGCATAAAATATTAATTATTCATTATTAAAGATGACATAAGAGATGGCGGCATTTTTTAAATTCGAGGACAGTCTATGCGCTACAACGCAGCGCTGCGCATCTTTCAACGAATAAGTGCGAATTGGACTGCCAGGCTGGGCCACTTGCACACCGTGTGTCCGCTACATCCAGCCATGCCGGAGTGCCGGCGGACTGCCGTGAATGACGGGCTTATGGTTTTTGATCGCGTGAATCGATTTGAAATTTTTTTTTCTTATTAGAAGGAAGATACGTGCGGGATGATAAATTAAGTACTCAAGATAAAAGAAGTGCTTGCATATACAGTTAAATTACAAACTTAATTCCAAAATTAATTTGTACAATTTTTCAAAAACTATTCAACCAATCAAGTTCAAAATAATTTTAAGAAAGTTCTTATTAAGTTCTACTTTTGTAATTTTTTTCATATTTTTGTAACTTATAGTTCAAAAGTTAGAGGGGGGGGGGGACACATTTTTTAAACTTCTGGAGCGATTATTTCCGAAAATATTAACTTTATCAAAAACTAGTGTTAATAAACCCTCATTATTTTACAAATACCTATCCAATGATATGCCACACTCTAAGGTTAAAACGAAAAAAAAAATCAGTACTCTAAAAAATAAATTATTACCACTTTTTATTTTACCACTTTGTTGGCGTGACCAATATACATATTCGTACAAAATTACAGCTTTCTAGTACTTACAGTCACTGAGATTATCCGCGGACGGACGGACAGATAGACAGAGAAACTATAAGGGTTCCTAGTTGACTACGGAACCCTAAAAATATGTCTACAAACGGAATAGATTTTTTGTCGTTTGGCCTATTGCCTCTCTATGATTCTTGCATATTCGAGTGATAAAAAGGCGAGTAGACGAACGACCGAATGAAGTGCTGTATCCTATTGCAACTTTCAAAAACCCTCTAAAATTCTTCGCTTATTATATTAGTCTTAGTGGGATCAGCTAATACTTGTAGTCCGGTTTTTAAAGCATGAAATTATGAGTTCTCGTAATTAACAAGCTATCTAATGTCAATTTCGGCGATGCATGACCCAACCGGCCCTTCCCCGTCACGGCTCGCCTCGCCCGCTTTTTACGTCTATCCATTGCAATGCAACTCGACAAGTGTACCTTAATGTTACCGGCAAAATGGATAATCAGGCATTTTGTAGACTAGTGGTTCGCCCAGAACGTACTCGCGAGCATGTCTCGGCTACCCTTTTGACGCATTTGACTCATTCAAACTTTAAAATGTATGTAAGTAGTGTATTTCTAAATCGTTCAGGCAAACTATGAAATAAATAAACATTTTATTTCATACATGTATGTAGGCAATGTATTGCCTAGACATACTCGTAGTTACATTGCCAAATAGCCAGCGGGAAATGTGTAAATTGCAATCATCTATATCTACAATTTCTAGCATTTTTTTTGCTTGTAGGTATATGTCAGGGTAAGATCCGAGGGCCTTACTGCCCCTGAACTGCTACTGCTGCTTATAGAAAATTCATAATTTTCGGGCTCCATCTCTTTCGCTCGAATATGTAAATGAGATAAAGAGGGAGATACCAATATTCGTTCGTCCGATTTTTGCGGTAATAGGCCAGAAACTTTACTTATAACTAATAATAGTAAGTTATATTTCGGGTAGTTACCCGTCGGGCGTTTTTCATTTTTTCATTTCAACCTAGTCGTACCTTTGTTAGCACCGTGCTTTTATTAGCAATAGAGAGTTTCATACTTTGATTGCAGTGATTATATAATTATTAGTAGGAAATGTGTAACATTCAATCAATCCATAACAATATAGGAGGTCCCGGGTTCGAATCCTGGTCAGGGCATTTATTTGTGTGTTTATCACGAATGTTTGTTTCTGAGTTATGGATGTTTTCTATGTATTTAAGTATTTATATGTATCTATCTATTATATATATCGTCGCCTATTATATATATCGTCGCCTAGTACCCACATCACAAGCCTTATTGAGCTTACCGTGGGACTAGGTCGATTTGTGTAAGATTGTCCCCTAATATTTATTTATTTATTTATTATTTATATCATATAAATGTTTTGTATTTGTATTCATTCAATGTCTAACTCTATTATATATATCGTCGCCTAGTACCCACATCACAAGCCTTATTGAGCTTACCGTGGGACTAGGTCGATTTGTGTAAGATTGTCCCCTAATATTTATTTATTTATTTATTATTTATATCATATAAATGTTTTGTATTTGTATTCATTCAATGTCTAAATGGAGTTCGTCACTGTAGAGACTGCCTAGGCAATCTAGGCATTCTATATAACTCCTGAATTATACACATTGCCAGTAACATATGCATCATGAAACTTGGCAAAACTAGTAGAACCACTATCATTCAGACTACGCGCGTATTCCGTTTCACTCTTTTTATTTTGTTATAAAGGGGACACCAATAGACTATGGTCCGAATTGTAGTGACGTCAGTATTCCTACCACGAACATCGAAAATCGGCATTGACGGGAAAACCTCTTTGTCACTCCAATAGGTATGCAAGTGTGACAAAGATGGAAATATAAATCCGCAATCGTTCAATTTTCGTGTATAGGCCCAGAGTTGTAAACGCTTGATGGGCTGTATGATAAAAGTGCCCTATGGATATCACACACGAGCTATCCGGTTCCCAATCTGTCAATACATGTGGCTGACGATAAATTTCAATTCCTAGTTCCACGGAACCCTCGGTGCACGAGTCCGACTCGCACTTGGCCGGGTTTTTTTAAATCTACTGAGACGCGTGCATATATATGCACTTGTTTACATGCGTCTCAGTCAAGACTCTCAATTCTGTTGAATAAAATTGTAGGCAAGCGTGTAAGTGGTTTGGCCTAGCTAGACAATACATTACTTCCACTACGAAAAATGGAACGTAATAGATCTCGATCTTCTCCTATGTTTTCGCGATTATGCAACTTAGGTTTTGTTAGTAAATAAAGTCTTATTCTTATTTTTCCCTCATTCGTTCTCATTGATCTTTTGACACAGAATTCTCCTTGACGTAGATACTTGTACGTCTTTGTCGACCTTCAAAACAAGATTCTAACTACTTCGGTGGATATTAATAATCTTAAAACACAAGTACGATATTTTATTTTGTACAATAAATATGTAGCTGTCAGTTACCCTTTGTGAAATATGTGTGGCTAGGTTTAATTTAAAGTGGTATTATAAAAACTTATCCATTTAGAATTAGAAAGAGTTGGTACTACTTGGTACGTCACCAGCAATAGGTACACTAGAACGGGCGGGGACATGACCGGGCCGAGCCGATCTGTCAGTTTCTATAGAAAACGTCACGTGACCTCCGAGGGGGTGCCACTAATCCGCATCCCGCGAAAAGGCAGCCCAATAATCGGCGACCCAATAATTGGCGACCACGATGTACATGGATTATTGGGTTGCCTTTTCTTGGGTCGAGCAATCTCGAAGCGGGCCAATAATCGGCAACCCAATAATCCATGTACACCGTGGTTGCCAATTATTGGGTCGCCGATTATTGGGCTGCCTTTTATCGGGTCGGACAAGCTCGGTAGCGGGCCAATAATCCGAAGCCACAGTTTTTGCAGTACAATAATCAGCAACCCAATAATCCGCAACCAAAAAAATGGACACGAATTATTGGGCTGCCGATTATTTGGCTGTCTTTTATACGGACTCCTCCGAGGGCTTAAACTTTAAAGCTTCCACGTGATTCTTTCTGAAAATTACAGATCGTCTCGTCTCATCCCATTCTGTATGAGTCATCTTAGGTACCTATTCCTACACTCACAGGCCAACTACCTACTGTACCAATCTACCTGGGAGAACTAGGAGATCTGTGTTTGAAAATCAATCTTTTTTTTATCGGTTAGGTAAAAGTTTGTCTCATCACTAACCGGTAGGTATACCGCAAAATTTACAACCGTCTTTTGTTTGTACATTCGAAAGAAAATACAAAAGGCATTGTAAAAATAACTGGAGGGTAGCAATACATTGTATACAAGTTGTAAACCACTTCGGTTTACAGCTTTACTTGAAGATAAGAACTTATAAATAGCTCTTAGCTAGATAATTAGGTGAAATAGACGGTTGCAAGTGATTTTTAATAAAGGCTGTGGAGATAGAGGACAGGTAGGTTAGGTAGGTATTACCACATTGTCGGTTCTGTATAACTTGGCGCTGGAGTACGCTAACTTTGCACTGATGTGAAAGAAATAGACGCACAAAGTGGAACAAATATTGCGTTTGGCGAAACTTAGATTATAGGTAGGTACATTGTACATTGTGTTTTGATAAAAAAACTTAAAAAAACGTCAAAGAATGAAATCTTGCATTGATAGAGATACAAACGATAAATGTTTCGTACGATAAAGAACAATACAATACAATACAATAACTCTTTATTGCACCTCAAAACAACAAAAAATAACACAAACTGGTATAGATTACACATGAAAAAAAAGAGGCAAACAACAGGCGGAAAGAACTTAACTGACGTAAGCATTAAGTGTCAAATTCATATACACAGAACTACAGTGTTAAAATTTTGTAGACTGTTGCTTTCGTGGCAGAAGCCCTCAGAAAAAGAGGTCTCTTTAAGCAGAGAGAGATGGCAGTTTTTATGTTACAAATTATAATTAGTGCTAATCAAGGCCTTCCCCAAGGATCCCTACGACCGTTCACACGAGCCTCAACCACCGTTTCCTACATATAATTTGTTTATTATTATAATGAAATTACCCATTTATTACAGTGTGAAGTCAGTGTTTGTCCACTCCGCTGCGCTCGAGGTATCTGAAGGGCTCGACAAATAGTTCCTTCTGCATAATAACACAGATCAAATATACTACAGATACCCAATCCCATAGTAAAAACGCGAGCCGTCCTAAGTATTATTCTGGAGTAGCATAAAGTAAAGTCAAAATATGCTAATAGATGGCGCCATAAAATTGATGCTACAATGTCGGTTTTCAGCGACATCTATTGTAGCTAGGACACACTCAATCCACCCAATGCCTATTATGCGTTGCAATGTGTCACTAGATGGCGTTGCACCGCCCTCAGCGCTCAAAGTTGTAAGGTAGGTACTATCGCACATCGCACTACGTCTGCAGCGCAGGCGACCTTGAGAGGCCCTGCACTAGGTTGCTTGTGTCGTATTCGTATCGTATTTTATCTTACTGAAACAACTAATGCTTTAGTGATCGCGCAAATAAATGTTATTTCAAATAATAATAAATATGTTTATAGGTACATTAATAATAAGTTAAATGTACCTACATGAATGAATTGACCAAGGAGGTTTATGTTTATTAAGTGTTTAAACATAATAAAAAAATATAACTGACTTCAACAAAAGGAGGTTCTAAGTTTGACCAGTATGAATGTATGTATGTATGTTTGTTTGTTTGTTTCCGATTATTTCATGTTTGGCTAAACCGATTTTAATGCGGTTTTCGGACAAGGATTTGTTACATTTAGGAGACGGTTTCAGTACTTTAACCGACTTCAAAAAAGGAGTTTCTCCGTTTGATTATGTGTGTGGCCGCGATTATCTCACGTCTGGCTGAACCGTAAGTACTCGCAATGATTCCAGACGCGGCTGGTAGTTAGGTATGTCCGCGAATGATTCAGAACATCTTTGCGGTTGTTTTCCTTTTCGAGTCTTCTCTTTCACATACTTCTCGAACATTCCGTAACTTCCGTATAGCTTTCTCTTTCTAATAGTGCTCTCTTTCACTCCTTAGAGAAATTACGCCATATACTGAATTATACTTCAGGGGCCCATAAGGGGTCCTGAAAATGCCCGATAACAGGTTTTCAGGTTATTGTGCCATCTGGTACAGGCTGGTCTGAAACGCACTGAAGACTTGTCTCTGGTGCCTGAAAACAACGGCAACCGGGGTCAATTTTAAATCTTCTGGCATGTGAAAGAGGCACCTCTGGAACGGCCCGAAATCACTTCTCAGAAGGCCTAGTATAAAAATTGTACGCCATTAAGTTCTCGACCGCGTTAGCGTATCGAGGGGTCAAAATATGAAAGTTGCCGGATGATTTAAATAAACGGCAAACATAATTTGAACTCTCGATACGCTAACGCGATCGAAAAGTAAGTGTCGTACAACTTTTATACTAGGCCTTCAGCCTGCTGAAAACGCTTCTAAAACATTAAAAATCACATATAAAGTTTTGATCGCACCTACGACGTAAACTGTGCTATCTGGTAAGGGGTTGCCTGAAACGAGCTGAAAACGTGTTTGAGGCGCCTGAAAGCAACGGTAAATTGTGAATCGTCTGGTGTGCGAAAGTGCCACCTCTGGAATGGCCTGAAATCACTATTCAGCCTGCTTAAAATGCTTTTAAGGCATGATAAGTCACATAGGTACCTACGGAAGATTGTACCCAAGTACCTCCCTACCTACATAACTAAAAAATGTTTAGGTATATTTCGCATCTCTTAAAAGCATTAATTTAAGTATAAACGGAAGATGACTGATGCTCATAATTGTCATCACGGAAAGTTAGGCCAAACCCCACATACACTTGCAAATTCTTGCACACTGCGGTAATGTGTATGTACACAGTGCATAATAGAAATAAAATAAAATAATACGATTTACATGGTTGTGTAAACGAGCGCGCATTACACACGGAGCGACAGAAATAAACAAAAACATTCATACATGTGTGCAAGCGAGATATCCTTATATCTTACAATCACGTCTGTAAATAAGAGGCCGTGTCATTGCGATTGAAAAAAGTAGATTTCGATTTGATAATAATCTCAGTCCATTCCATTCCTCACGCACGAACATGAAAGAAAGCGAAATGGACTGATCTCAATATCAAATCAAAAAGTGCCATCGTTTTACTCCTGGGCCTATACCACGAAAATCGAACGATTGCGGATTGGTATCTTCATCTCTGTCACACTTGCATATTGGAGTGACAAAGAGGTTTTCCCGTCAATGCCAATTTTCGAAGTTCGTGGTAGGCATGCTGGTACCTAGTTATATCCCTCGCTTACCTGGTGCAGGATAAGATACGATCAATTTAACTATGTGACCTCCTATTGCCAATATCTACAACGGTCATATAGGTTTCACTTATACTGAACAGGTGGTGAATCATGGGTATTCGCGTCTTGAGTCTAATCTAGATAGCGTCAGCAAACAAAGTCAATAATTAAACAATATACTAACTTCATAATGAAACAGAATAAAATAAAATATGGTATTATAAGTTGAAATCTTCTTTGCTATTATTGAAATGTACATGCTCCACAAATAATTAAACATATAAATAATGTTAAATAATATTGAAATTAAACACTTTAGAACGTATTAATCGCGTTTATTAACACCATGACCCTACGTTTCGAGCCCTTCACAGCAATCGTTTTTACAGGGTTAAGATGATGACTGAGAGAATTCGAATTCTCCCCGTCAATCAACAACTTTGTTGTTAAGAACGGTAGGGTCATGGTGTTAATAATACTCGTAAACGCGATTAATCCGTTCTAAAGTGTTTAATTTCAATGAATAAAAATCGCGGTAACAGAAGACAATGTTAAATACATAATATGTTTGTTTCGATGTGTATCCAATATAAGTCCATTTCAATTATTAACTTATTAAAAGAAATAGACTTAATAGACACACAAAGCAGAACAAAAAAGTCAAGTACGAAAAGGAGCTTATTGTCGCAAGCATTAAGTGTCAAATTTATACACAGAACTACCAACACTGTTAAATCTTTATTAGGCTGTTCGCACTTAATAAATCGTCTCGTTTCAAATAAAACTAGTTTTCATATAGCCCGCATAGTGCCGCAACTGCAGCACTTTTATTGCTTAATATTTTTGGCTGATTGAGTATCCTTATTTTATTTTATTCTATGTTAATGATTTTAATAAACCTAACTGAAACAGTAGATACCAGTTTTTTTAAAGTTTTAAATGTGAGAAATTTCAGTTACGTTTTATGAAATAGAGTTCAATATGACTGTCAATAAATGGAAGCAATGAAATAATTGTTCACCACTGCTATTAACATTTTAATAACAATATCAAAATCAAAACTCAATCACTTTTCTGCTGAGTGAAGTACAACGTTTTTCATCACACAAACGCGAGGAAAATGACATCAAGTAGGTACACGTTCAAAATCATGGGATATTATAAAGTCAGATCTACAAGTTCATGTAAATGAACAATAAAAAATCACGAGACTTTTGTTCTATTCCTTTAAAAATTTCAGCCTTATTACGTATACGTAAAGGCAATATGGTAAACAAACTTATTACCATACCAATTATGATCTAATTAATACTGTCACATTGTCGTGTATACAGTGTGTATCTTTTGCAACCGGCAATATTTAAGAAGGTTATTATACAGTGTGTATTCTGTATATTACCACAAACTTTAACCAGGCCAAGGTTTTAGTGCTAAGAACCCATACAACAAGTAATTATAAGTTTGGTCCTAACTAACAGAGCGAGATTATTTAAAAAATAATAATTGAGCAGCAATGTATTGCACGATCAATCCGTAAGTTATCGCTTGTTTGTGACAGTTCTTCTTACGTCAAGTCAGCTAAACCACAGCGTAAGGATGTATTCTATACAGTGGGTTAACTCCGCCGATTTCTGGGTCATCGATGGGGGGCGCGCGGGGAAGGAGGCGGGGAGGAAATGCCGCCGGATTTCTATGAAAATTTGGCGGTCTATTTTAAGGGGTGTAAAATGGAAATTAGTTTGCCAATCAGACTGTAATATCTTTCGCATAGTTTTTGACAACCCTGAGCCTCAGCACGACCACCGAGCCGAGCCGCTGGCCGTTTATGAAGTAACCTCACTGTATGGAATACATCCATACGCTGTGGCTAAACTAAGTACGACGTATTGAACAAAAGTAAAGTAGCAATACATTGCGTGCTAAATTATTTTGTATAAAAAAATTAAAGTAGTCATATTTAATTGAAACATATGAAAATAGATTCTTTAGGGCTTGGACTAATAACCCTTTACATATGCGGTAATATCAAAAATACACGCTGTATAGCTGATGCAGAACCCAAATAAATAAAATAGTGTGCCTTAATTTTACCCTAAATTTTCATAAATCATCGATCGATACCGAGCGCGCGGCGGTGCATCAGAGTACTTACCTAAACAAAAGGCTTGCAAAAGCGACAATGACCTTGCTGCGAACCGATAACGTCCCGCCCCGCCCCTCTAACTCATTCCCTAGTCCCTTACAAAAAAGGTGTTTCCTACTAATCATCAGTCATGCCCACGCGGCATTATTTCGTGATACTAAAGGCCTAGTAGGTATAAAAATAGTACGACATTAACTTCTCGACCGCGTTAGCGTATCGAGGGGTCAAAATATGAAAGTTGCGGGATGATTTAAATAAACGGCAAACATAATTTGAACTCTCGATACGCTAACGCGATCGAGAAGTAAGTGTCATACAACTTATACTAGGCCTCTGGGCTTGTACCACGAAAATCGAACGATTGCGGATTTGTATCTCTATCTCTGTCACACTTGCATATTCGAGTGACAAAGAGGTTTTTCCGTCAATGCCAATTTTCGATGTTCGTGGTAGGCCCGCTGGTCCCAAATGACCACGTTGTTGACTCATTGGCCGCCATCACACGGCTAATTCAAGTTAGGTCCCAAAACCTGTATTTGATGGCACACGAACGTGCGCCTGGTACCATATCTTCTACTTTTACTTAGATCAATGCTTAAAAGTAAATCAGAATCTTGAAGAACTTGACCGATTTTTTCACATGTAAAGATTTGCTTTAAAATAAAACACTTCTTTTGACAAAAATCGTGTACTTATCACATTCCATTCCCTTGCCGAGATCGGGTGTTTGAGGGCAGTAATTCCGTATAAACGCGGTACCCCATCATGCATAAATATTGCAGATCTGTAGGTCAAGTTATACTAGGCTGACGTGCGCTTGCAACAATACCATACTGCCCGTGCCCACCCGCGGGGGCCCACCGCAAGCCCGACGTTCCAAATATTCCAATCACACATCAAGCATAAGCGAGTCAAACATTCTGACGTTCCAAAGTAAGAAAGTTTTCAAACCGCATGATACTTGTGGCTCCCGAGGTCTCGTAATATTGACAAATGTTCGACTCACCGCGTCACCGCGCACGTTTAGAACACGGTACGGCTGACTAACACAATAGAGTAAAATATTAAGTAAGTTATCTCAGGTGGACAGCAACATGGGAACTGCAAATTGAGTGTAGCAAAAATGTTGGTGATCCCTTTAAGGGCGTTATCATTATGGTATATTACTGATTAGGAAAAAACACATCCGAGTGCACCGAGAGTTCCGTACAAACTCTAGTTATCGCATTCATCCATAAACATGACGGAGAAAAATATTTATTATTTATATATTATTAAATATTTATTTATTTATCTATAGAAAGATTGGGGTCACTCGAATGCACGGCATAGAGTTAGGCTGAGTTTGTTTTTCATTGATAAATCTTTATCACGCTAACCGATATTATTCGACGAGAGAATGAAGCGCGTGAGTTTTCCCGATTCTACTTGGATAGTCCATCGTTTGTATGTATGTATATATGTTTGTTCGGCGATAATTCGAGTACCATTGATTGGATCATTGTGAAATTAGGCAGATCATTAGATGAGATAAATATATATTTTTTAAGTTTGAATATGATATCAGCTAAATTGATCAAGGGGTTGCCGGGATATTGGGGTCGCGAGTTAACGATCGGGGCAAACAGTGGTTAGTATGCGGTTGATTTTCAAATTTACTTAGTTCGGAAAAGTTTTTTGAATATAAAAAAAGATATTTCTACATAAACTTCGGAGATAGGTACAAGCCGTGGGAATGTTATATGTCAACATTTCCGTTTATTTGTAAAAAAATAAAATAATGATAATCAATTAGTCCCGGAGAATAACGTCTTTCTCCGGGACTACGGGGATAATGTCGCTCTGGAAACGTCGGAGGTTAGTTTTCAATGTTTTCCGCGATTAAGCCCCGTTGTAGTAAAAAAAAATGGTACTTATCCCAAAAAATATGTTCTTCCCGCTTATATATTTTTTTCCTCTTTTACCAGAACACACGATACCTAGTAAGTAAGCTCTTAAAAGGCTGATCAGCATTTTTACAGCCTAATTGTTATGTTATTTATTATAAGGATATCTCTTATTTTATATTTAGAGTTAGGTACGTCAAAATAGCGGTTTATTACGATATCTGTAAAAGATATTATATTATCTAGTACACATCTCAATAGAGTTGGACTAAGCTGAGCTTGCATCGATTTTGATAGCACAGACTGTAAAAGTATTAAGTAAACGTCATAATTTCATAGAAGTTTGACGTATACGTACAATAACACATGCGCAGTATGTGCTATCAAAATCATTGCAAACTTAGCTTGGTTTGACTCTACAAGAAAGCAATAGGTATAAACACATACGTACGCGGATACACGTAAAAATGATCAGGCACACAGCAGGCAGGCAGGCAGTTTATTGCGTCAAGACTTAAACATAAACTTTTTGTGAATTTTATTTTAATGCAAATAATACGTTAATACTCGCTCTTAGTGTTACAAATTAGATATTCCAGAACATATATAAGTTACAATACTCTACTAAGTTATATTACTGTTTTATTGTTATACTGTGGTGAAATAGGACAAGTAGACACTTGTGTCTCGGGCGCAAGGTCACAGCAGTACAAAATGAAAAGTTTTGACGCGTATTTAAACATCAAATCTTGCAATAATGCGTTATTTACACAATACTTCATTCATTATGTAGGATGTTCTTCTGTATTGATTTATGTTTATTATGTTTGGGCGAATATTGACTTATTTCTCGTGCAACGCCATCTAGATTTCGTAATGGGTAACGTTTGTGTTATTAATTTTTTCACAAGTCAAGTAAGATAGCACTGTTGTTGATATTTTTAAATGTGGTAACATTTAGTTTGTGTTTGCATTGACTAAAGATTTGTTTAATGAATGATTTTAGAATAATTATTGCGCCGCCTGGTATCGCTGACGTTTTAGGCGGTCGTATTTTAATGAATGGAGTTGAGCCTAAATATAACTTAATTTAAGTAGCCTGTGCCTAAATATAACAAATGCCTTTCAGAAATCCGCATAAAAATCGGTTCAGTCAAACACGAGATAATCGGGAACAAACATACCTAAATAGATTTATGGGTACGGGTCAAACTGAGAACCTCCTTTTTTTAAAGGTGGACAAAAACGAAACGCAGACATAAACCTGCAGGATTTCCCCGCTGTGTTTTACACTCAAAGGCAATGCAAACGGGTCAGTTTCCTTCCATACACGCCTCTGCGCAAAGCATTCCAGCGGTGGCACCATCTAGTGATAATACAAAATATTACTTAGACAGCTCGTTAACTCCTACGGGCTGCTGCTCGCGAACTAAGCGGCTGCAATATAGGTGAAATTTACAATAATGTACAATAATGCATTGAATTTGAGTTATTATGATATATTTTTTTATTATATGACATCTTTAATTTATTACACTATAAATATCACGTAATCTTTAAGGGTAAAGATTTCGTAATGGTAAATCGAGACTTATAGCGCCATCTATGGCATCGATTTAACATTAATTATATTGAGTACGGGTTGGGAGGACATGATAATAATTTAACGTCGCTTACGGAAAGGTCACGATGACAACGGTCAATAAAATAACTACGTGTATACCTATGTATTATATTTACAAATTTATATACCTTTCTACATGTATTTCATTATAATATGCTGTTAACTGTAAACTTATAAGTAAGTACCTACCTTTTAATCTTGCATAAGTTTAAATTTTGCCTAAATGAATAGTTATTTATTAAACAAGGCGGCAAAGTTGTTGTTTAACTTTAACTCTCGGGTTTATATTAGGGCTTGTGATATACGTGTTACACGCGGAACCGTAGCTACGTAGCCTTAGCACCGGCGGTGCTAAGATCCCGTACTACACGGTCACGTCAAAGATACGTATCCGTTTCTGGATTCGGCTACGTTCCCGCGAATCTCGGCTTCGACTCCGCTCGGCTTCTTTTAATACACATCTTTTACAATTTGTACTGGTCTATTATTTTTGCCTCCAACATAATATTTGCATCTAATTATTTTTGATCTCTTAATTTTTTATTTAAAATGCAAAAGTATGGAAACTGAAATTAAAAACTCGCCCCTTGCATTACATTCGGGGGTTTAATAACACGCATAAAATCTACACTTAACGTCACGGTCACGACTGGATCCGATCTACGTATAAATAAGATACGTATCTCCGTGTACACGTAGCTACGTATCTTAATTACACGTAGCCGAATCACACGGAGCAAACGGAGCGGATCTCCGTTGCCGCGGAACACAGCAACGGAGATTCGGCTACGGGTTCACGAAACACGGTCACGACCAGGAGCACTAGTTTATATTGAGACCCGAGCAAGCAAAAGATTCCAAAATTAAGCCACGAGCGTAGCGAGTGGTTCAATAAATAGAATATTGAGCTTTACGAGGGTCTCAAGGCACGAGAGTTGAACAAACTTTGCCGCTGAGTTTAATACATAACATCTTTCCCCTCACTATCGCGAGGAAAATAAAGTTTAACATACGATTACTAATGAATCAATAATAACAATACAAATGAATGATAAAAATGGACTGAGTCGCACCATAAGGGCTCCTCTTTAGGTTTCCGTACCAAAATGGTAAAAAAGGAACCCTTATGGTGCGACTCAGTCTGTCTGTCTGTCACATCGTTAAATATCTCGAGAACTACTTGTGCTACCGATTTGAAATTAGTAGTTTAGTTACTGGGTCATGATCATTTGAAGGGCTTTTTTTATTTATATACGAAAATGTAAAAATAAAAGGGGGGGGGCCTTTTATCTCACAAAATTAACATTGTCATAAACAATACAGGAAAAATATAAAATTGACCCTAACTTCATTACCTTTTTTTTTATTAAAATAAAACTTTTCGGAGCAAAAGTTGAAATTTAACCAACTGAGATTGATTTTTTTTTCTTTAAATTTATGTGATATTATCAAAGAGATTGGAAGTCGTAGGGCGACGCGCCTATAGAGAGACGGCTTGAGAGCCAAAACTCGTGTCTCGCATATGCGCCCGGCGCATATGTGACAGTTAGTAGCAGTCAGTACCCCTTGGACCGTCATGGAGTAATAATAAAATGAAAATACTTCAAAAATGCCACATTGCTCAATAATCGGGTGCCGCAACCAAAGCAAATTTGTAAATAAACAAAATTCAAACGTTTCGCATCACAGGTAATTAAATAATATGTAATTAATTCAATATAAAATTAGTATGGGCAAGAGAAATAGGGAAGAGACACGAAGCTGCATTTGTTATCGATAGTGTATGTCATATGCCTTACTAAAATAGTAAGATGAATTTTTATTGAAATATTATTGAAATACTAAAAAAATACACAATACAATATACAGTGTGTATCAGAACAAAGAGCAAACCTTAAAATTGGTTGATGGGAACTCGAATACATTGTAATGACGCCCATTTTACGGGCTTGTGGTATGGTCGGTATGGTCGGCGAGTTCTCGAATGGCAACCACGCACCAGACGATGCAGCGTGGGAAGGCTCCCACAAGATAAACTGACGACTGGCTGGCTGACTGGTAAAGGTTGCGGGTGTCTGTGGCAGTCCCTGAGGAAGGCCTATGTCCAGTAGTTGTACAGAATGAGCTCTTCGAGCAACAGAGGCTTTCAACATGTTGGGAGACGTCACAGCAACATCTTAATCCCGTCCAAATTTTTGCGAGGGGAAACGTGCACACAGGCGCACTTCTCACACATTTATACATACAAAAAGCAATCAATAATGGTGAAACTGACACATAAACAATGAATACAACTACAATAATAAATTTTGCACACTTCGATCTATTTTTGTATACGGACTAGTCTCTCTAGTAGGACTTCGGAAGAGGTAGAGGTACCTTATGTATGTGGACACCACTTCCTGTGTTGCTTGAATGTTCTACTAACTACCGCTAATAACGATTGTATATTTATCTGCAGTAAGTTTATTTATTTCCTCGCAAATGTGAGGAAAAACATTGTGTGTATCACGAGCCGTACTAGAATTACGATCTCGTCTTCGACTCAACCTGTGAAATTCACATTCGTTCGTAATATCTTGTTTACTGCCCTTAATACACCTGTTCTATACCGTTCGTGTATAGCACATTACTGTAAATAAAAGTGTTGTAAAGAAAGAGAGCGCGTTAGGTTTTATCTGAAAGATAGCTGTAACTGGAGATTGTAAAACAGGCCCTTAGTTAAATTATTGTAAATAAAATATGTAGTTAAAATTGCGTCAATTCTTTATTTACTCTTGTGTTAATAATTAAATATCCTCTTCTTATGTTTTACTAAGATAGTACTAGCATCGCTTCATTATAGAATACTGATATAAGAAACAATTCACTTAAACCATAACGCAGTAATAAAATGAAATAACAATGAAGTCATTTGAGTGTCTCATTTTGAAACAGAGGTTAAAATAAGGTAAGAAATAAAAATATTTGCATAACTTTACTCCATGTAATTTTTAGTGAAAT
Source organism: Lathronympha strigana (assembly GCA_949128165.1). NCBI lineage: Eukaryota > Metazoa > Arthropoda > Insecta > Lepidoptera > Tortricidae > Lathronympha > Lathronympha strigana. The sequence continues at coordinate 6,026,818 of OX421923.1, read as the reverse complement.
CTTAATAACTGCTCCTTATCTATCGATATACAATATCGACCCATATCACAACCCTATTAATAGCACGTATGGCAGTTTTGACAATAACATGTCAAAATTACCTGACACGGTCGATTTCTATGAGAATCACAGCCAAAGGCTCCTCTATATGTAAGGTTGTCACACTAAAGAGGTCCGTGCTCTGTGGTCTTATGACTAAAGTTAAATAAATTGGTTTACGTCATTAAAAAATATCAAGGTAAAACAAACTCTCATACTAACTCCATGCCGTACAAACGACTGACCCAATCTGTCGATACATGTGGCTGACGTCAAATTTCTACTTCTAGGGGTAGGTAGTTGAAGTTGAAACATAAAGTTTATACGGAACCCTCGTTGCGCGAGTCCGACTCACACTTGGCCGGGTTTTTACAATTTTGGTACGGAACCCTAAAAAACAACTGTATTATTGTACTCGTACCTAAGCGGTGTGGTCTAAAGAGTGCGCTTTCCAAAATTACCCATGTCTCTACTCTCTACCGTCCGAGGTCCGATCCGAGTCGAGTTATTTCGAAGGATAGATTTCGACACGTTATCTACAGTTGCATCCCGCTTTCACTCGCAAGTGCGAGCAAGATGCACTGAGAGTGCGTTGACGTAGATTTCAAACTTGTGGTGACCTCACTAATGTTTTTATACCTATAAAAACAGCAGTGGTAGTTTTGGTAACGTTCTACAACTGAGAGCCTACTACGAATCACTTCAGTCGTTCGTTCGTCTACTTGCCTCTTTATCTCTCGAATACGCGAGAGCAATAGAGACGGAAATAGACGATCGAACGAACGAAGTGGTTCGTAGTAGGCCCTCAGCACGCCTACCACGAACATCGAAAATTGGGGCACAGCATGCCTACCACGAACACCGAAAATTGGCATTGACGGGAAGACCTCTTTGTCACTCCAATAAGCAAGTGTGACAGAGATGGAGATACGAATCCGCAATCGTTCGATTTTCGTGGTATAGGCCCAGGCCCCGTGAATGAGGTTTGTCCCCAAGTCATGCTCGCCCAAAGCAGAAGGCCTACCACGAACCACGAACGAAGTTTCACCTCTCTGTCGCACTTGAGTGAGAAATCACAAGTGCGAAAGGGAGGTATACTTTCGTTCGCGGTTCGTGGTAGGCGCTCAGCATGCCTACCACGAACATCGAAAATTGGCATTGACGCAAAAACCTCTTTGTCACTTCAATATGCAAGTGTGACAGAGATGGAGATACAAATCCGCAATCGTTCGATTTTCGTAGTAGTATACCAGGTTGGATACTTCTCCTAAATAAGCTGAATTACGAAGACAAAAGAAAGGGACAGCGCGACCTTAAACGCCCTTGAAGTTGTACCTTCACAAACATAAACGCACCACGACATTATCCAACCATTGATTGGCTTAGGATACCTACAGCTATATAGTATTACTCGGTACCCCTCTCCCCCGTCCCTCGACTCCCTAGGTTCCCTTTGGACCCTTTGGTCGATTACACAGACCGATTGGCCCCGAAAAATCGCGCCGTGTAATACTAGCACATCTCATACTTATTAATTACACTCCTACACGCGCCAGTGAAAATAATTTTCTATTTCTATTTATTTCTAAATGGGTCACATAGAGGGATTGATCTATAGTCCCCATCTCCCCCCGCTGGACCAAAACGAGCAACTATTCGTAAATTTAGCTGACTAATCTTGACAACATAAACACCATGAGATTATCTGTCCATTGGATTAGGTTTACTCATACCTACACTCCTACACTCGCCAGTGAAATGGGTCACATTTTAATGTGTCGACGCGAGAGGTCGGCCATCTTAGATTGCGACCAATCAGAGCGCGGGGCGGCGCGCTCAGCGGCACGGGAATTGAGAGACGAAATCGAATTAGAACTTTGGAGTTGATTAGTTGGGCTATTTGATAGGCTGGCTGAAAATAACTTTTCGCGCCATTCTATTATGTACTTTTCGAATTAGGCCATAGACAAAGTAAGAGTGTGCGAGAGATAATGATACAGGGAATTGAAGCGGTTCTAAGTCGGTTTGGTAGATGGCGTTGTAGTTCAATAGTGATTCTAAAACGTTACATTTTCTGTAGTTAGGTTAGTATATAGGTAATACCCGATTACTAAGACTCCGCTGCCCGTCCACCTGTCACTGTCACCAGGCTGTACCTGTCTCATCTCATGAACCGTGATAGTTAAAAGACAATTTTCACAGATGATGGTACCTATTTCTGTTGCCGTTACAACAAGAAATACTTAAAAATAATAATACAAATATTAAAGTGGACTCGCATACAACAAAAGTGATTTTTTTGGTGTTGTAGACAAAGGCACGGAACCCTTCGTGCGCGATTTCTACTCGCACTTGGCGGATTTTTTTTAATCTACAGAAGGGCAAACGAAACAGAATACATATAAGTAAGTCACATGAAACGTGTTTCTTTTGACCCGGGTCAAAAATAGCCGGAAAAATCCGAACGTGATTTGTGCACGACCCCTAAGTATTTTATAGACTAATAAACATCATCTAGTTTTATTATTGACGCCCCATTAAAATCAGCTTTAATCCAAGATTTATTACTTGAATTGAATATCACGTAATTACTTCTTACTACACACTGCACATAAATTTAACTTCCATCAACTTTGTAAAAATACAACATAAGTTGAACCCTGAATCACATATAGGTTAGTAACAACGAGGGATCAAGTGAAGTTAGTTATTTGTCATATCAACGTCGTTGAAGTCTTTTACATGAGGTCAAGAAAGGTCCACGGAAAATTACTGAAAATAATTTTTAAACAATGTTTACCTTCGGAATAATGTAAAACATTTTATAACAAACAATAGAACAATATGCATTTGAGAAAAAACTTTGGGATGAATTTTGCTTGAGTATTAATTCGTTTTAGTTAAGCAACTTAGGCACATGTATTGTTACTTAAAAAAGTTATTGGTAGTACAATAGTACTTTTATTTAATAGAAGAGGTAGATTTGGCACATGTCAAAGTTATTCTACCTGCAAGTCTGATGCAACCAGCGCATAACGCATAAGTCATCAAATAAGAACCGGGTTAAAACCGACAGAAAACACTTACATATATAAATAGGAATCCTACCTACTTATTCCCTTTTCATTTGCATGTTCTTAAAATGCATTTAGATATACTATTATTAATCATGTAATGCTTAAGGGTAGGTACCTACCAACGCAGGTTCATTTAGTTTTCAGACGTAAACAAATGACAGTCAAATCCAATCTCAGACATTTTATTTGTTCCCCTGAAATTACAAATCATGCTTAGTTTCTGTTTTAATCACTCATGATTACGAGCTTTAAAATTATTATGGTTTTGTATTATCCATTGCTGCATTTAACAAGAATATCAGAATTGAGTAAATAAGCCGCGCAATGTAAGTCATTAACGAAAAACGTTTAAACCGGTCCGGTTACGTAGCAATAACGCATACACAGCAAGATATCGATATAGGTTTCTAATATCACGATAATAAATAAACAAATTCGAACGCGCATAAATACTAATCTAAGCCTTGAAGTTAAGTCATAAAGTGCATAATAGAATGCTACGGAACATGTGAAAAGCGGCGAAAATACCTACTGGTCGGTAACTTTTACATTTAAATAAACAAAACGTTCCATTGATGTTCCAAAAGAGAATATTTGAATTTGGAATGTTGTCGGAGAGGTAATGAACCGCGTTGGCAACGACGCGTGGATATATTCTAGCTATCTCATCAATGATAATGGCGGAGTGGCAACGTCGCCTCACCTGGCTTACCTGCGCACTGACAAGGGGGCAAGCGAGCGGCATTGGCAGTCTTGATCATACCACCCCGCAGACAGACCGTTTTAAAAAACTAAACGAGATAAAAAAACAATTCCACATTGTCTGTGTTTCTGCGTCTGGGTTTTTAAAAACTATAGTTACAAACAGTGCAACGTACAAAAGTGATGTGATTATTCGATTTTTGCAACGGATGCTCGAATAGCGGTACATTGCTCAACGAGTTTCTAGCGGCAAAACGGTGGCCATAAACCAGAATTCGGGCATGAGAGTGTAGTTTTTTTAAAGTGTTGTCATCGTTGTATGACGCGATGATATCTGGAGGATGGGTTTGTGCGCTGCACGTGAGGACAGCAGGCCTGGGGGGCGCAGCCCTGGGCTCGGATGAGGAGGAAGTCGTCTACCTGGCCTATGTTGTCATAGACGTGAGCAACAACCAGGTAAGAATAATTTTATTGGGCTGTTTACAAAAGTGCTAATACGTGTTGTGTGGCTGTATGGCTCATAGCTTTAGCCTGTTCACACACCATGTAATTAAAAAGTAGCTAGGTAGGTATGCGATTGAGCCACGATTGAGCCGATTAACTAACCTAGCGGCGTTTAGTTATTATATTTTTCTATAAGTAACGTTACTTAAATTATTGTTTACTGAATGATAGCATCTACATGAGTTGACGCAAGGGAAAATAGCTTGGGGTATTAGCCTCTCATTAAAAACAAAGTCAGATATGTCATTGACAAACCTAACCTAGAATTTAGTACCTAAATAGTTACCTACGCTAGCTCTTGGCTTCAAAAACATATCACATATCACATATCACAAACATGCCTAAAAAGTTGCCAAAAGGATAACAATGGTTGTCAATAAACAGTAGCCAACATCTGATCAGTGATCACATGATTTCTGGATGAGCCCTTATTAAGGATACTTATTATATACCTAGACAGTAGGTTTAGTTATACAAAAACGTATTAAGACCCTCCTCTTTTCGGAATTTTGAAGTCAGTAGAAGATTTTAACCTAAAATCAAGTTAAAACTTTTGCAAGCGAGGTAGAGTCAAACCACGTTACTCTTCCGTTCCGAGCAACAGCAAATGAACTGTCAAACTTTAAAGTGTTATTGTATTGTAAACGTCAAACTTCTATGAAATTATGCCGTTTACTAGTTTAACACTTTCAGTCTGCGCTAGCAAAATCTATGAAACTTAGCATACCCAGATGGACTCTATTCACTACATAGGTGTACATGTAATACACGTACGTTGTTGTGTGTATTTGGATTCCACATATGTAGGTACCTAGACACTAGCGACTAAGTACACTTGTACAATATAAAGTTGATAGATTAATATCTCCAAACCAAACTAGGGCCGTGCTGAGGCAAACTCAGGCGAAATAGTGCTGCGCCACTAGATTCCGGTTATGAAGCGTTTTAGTAATAAAGCCTTAGGCGTTGTTCAAAACACCTTAATTTTCGTTTATTTATTACACAGGGTCCCTGAATAATCTTATTCTAAATAGCATATAATACTTCCTACAGGTACCTATAAATACCACAGTACCTAGTGTACCTACAACTTCCTATTCGTTAAACAAACCGACGATTGTTGCCGTGTGGTGATACTGATACTGGTGATCTCTTTCACGCTAGCTAAGGTTATGCAAGTGTGAAAGGGACGTTTACGAGTTTACTACCCTATTACTTTAATAAGTTGTCCGTAACCGTAGACATTAGCGAAACATGCGCGTTTCTAAAGAATGTCCGTCTTGCTCCTACCACTAATCTGGCAGTGCAGGAGCGAGACGGACATAACCCCGAACGCCGCAGTCGCTATCGAATACGCCCACGTACTCGTACAACTCATCAAACTCATGGTAAGCACAAAGCATTACGGGAACGACAATATAGACGTAGGTAGGTATATAACGGTCAGTTTTCGCACATTTTGGATATACTCGTAACTTTGAAACTGATAATGAATAGGAATTATATTTTCAGTCCTCCGGCCGGTAAGCGCCACTTTACGCAAAACTATATTGCCGCCTGCCGGCTCCGTCGGACAGAAAAATAGTATACAAACCTCGGCCGGTAAATGGGAAAGCCTCGGATCACATGTTAGTCGACCTCGGCTTCGCCTCGGCCGACAATTACATGGGATCCGAGGCATTTCCCACTTAAACGGCCTTGGTATGTAATCTACTATTACCTGCCTATTGCATAAAACTAACTTCCATGTTTACAATTTGCGCTAGTTGTAAGTAAAAGGTACGACTTAGTCACTTGATAAGGTTCATTTCTCAACGCATCTTTATGGTATTAACGCCTTATCGTAAAGTGGTACCTTTAAATCGTAAAGTGGTACCTAAAAACATCACATGTATTTACGTTACACGTCCGTCTTTGGGTCACCGAATTACATAAGACACTCAATCTCTGCAAATTGACTGTCACAAACATTAGTGATCCTATAAAGGTACGGAATTATTATTATTATTATTTATTATCACCAGCCAATTACAAACAGACAACAGGTACCTATAAGGAACTCTAGTTGTAAATAAACACAAGTAAAAAACCGATAAATTTGATTTGTAATCTGTACAACCTTGACTAAATTATCGTCAACGAATTTTATCATTAGCGGACCATCATTAGCGATATTATTAGATCATTTTACATTCCATAACGTCAGAGAAAAGTATAAGTAATAGAGACTGGTAATATCTACGTCTAGCCGTTAGGCAGGCACTTAGCGATGCCTTGATTCCAAATATTCCATTCGTCCGCACCTAACGATTTGCCTCGTAATTTTTTCTCCGGGCTGCCAAGGGATGGATGGATGCGCGATGGTACAAGTGTATAGGGTATAGGGCCCTGGTAAGCTCAATGTTTGACTCTGTCTCCAGTTCACTTTCCTTCAGGTGTGACTCCAGTCAATCATCAGTGACTTTATTATGGAAAAAAAGTCCCAATCCTGTTGTATTGTCTACAAAGTGTGACATGTTATGACAAGGGGGAGAGAAGGGTTTCAAATTACGTGACGTCATATAAAAAATATTCCTGTAAAGTTGGTAATTAATTATTCGAAGTAATAGTCCCGTAGACCATAGACAGCTGATTAAAATTGTTAATTTATTTATTTACTAGCTGTTACCCGCGACTTCGTCTGCGTAGTATTATAATGTTTGGTAGTGTATTTTTATTAGCATAAGTATTAAAGACCAAATTGACTTGAACTGTAAATTGCTAATTAAATTCCGGGGCCGTATAAACAAACAACTAACTTGCAACTACAGTAACCTGTTTTTCTTTTTTCTCATTAATAATTCTGGAAATACCAAAAATGCTGGTGATCAATATTGTAATCTGATTTGGAAAAAATTGGACTGAATGTTTTTTCGACAAACATTTTCTGTTTATTTTTTCTCCTAATCACAATACGATACTGATTACGCATTTAATCGAATTACCAGCATTTTTGTTACAGCTGTATGTATATTTGTATCTACCACATATTAATCTTTCAGTGGTTAGATACGCTGTAGATGTAGTAGAAAGTACGTCCAAGTTTACATAAATTATCTTTTTATTAAATAAGTAATCAAGGCCGAGTGTTTTTGATCACGGTTTAAAACACTGTCTTAAGCTCACTGAATTTAACCCACGGAATGTCATTCGATACATGATTACAACTTACTTCCCAGAGTGAAGAAAAACATTGCGAAGATACCAAAATAACTACGTCGCGCATATAAACTTTCATTAGGTAGGTAAGTATATATGTCTTATCCAAGGACGATCCTATGATAGGATATAGGATCGGCATAGGCCTTTATTCGCATGTACCTACTCAACATAAGGTGAAAACAAAACTGCTGTAAAAAAGTGCAATGCACAGGATTGAATTGACTATTCACTTGCTTCTGTCCCCCTTTGCACCTCTATAGAGGATGATTTTCGTAACAAAAACTATTCTGTCCTTTCCTAGGAGTCAAAATATCCCCATGCCAAATTTCACCTTAATCCGTTCAGCGTTTTTAATTTAGTGTGAAGTGGCAACAGATAAGATTTCATCAAATTTACAATATAACCATCGCATGGAAATTTGTCATGATGTAGGTATGTCATCCGCGTGTACAATCCATGGTGGGTGTTGACAGCCATATTATACTACACATTGACTTGCCGTCTTTGTAGTGGTAGGATTCCGGCTTCCGCGGCACTAAGACCTCAATGATATTGTCCTGAGGTCTCTTCAGTCAGCGGGTGTTCATTCCGTTCTGGAGCCACTGGGTTAATTTTTTCATTAAACTCAATTTATATCATTCGGTTACGCATTTAATAATCTTAGATATTATTTGACAAAATAAAAATTCAGACGAATTGAGAACCTCCTCCTTTAGAAATATTGAAGTCGGTTGAAAACCAACTAAACTGTTAACAGCGCCATCTACCAAATCTAGAAGACTTTACGACATAGTATGTTTCCCACTTTCCCAAGAATGAAAATGTTATATGCAGCTCTAAAGAGCCTTAAGTAGTTCTACATGTAATATATAGATGGCAGTGTAATAAACACAATATTAACGGGAAAATGTACTTTTTATGTCTCTGCCCATTTCTTTCGATAAACTTATTAAATGTGTGCACAATTTTATTCAAAATAAGGTCCGCCGATTAGCAAAATACATATAGCAATAAAACCATGGATTTAACGTGGCATATTTACTCACTTCATATCTAAGCAAATAGGTGGCGCCAGTGTAGAGTGTGTAGTGTGTGTTTTAAAATATTACTTGGAATTTTGAACATTTTTATTATTGTTGCAAATAATCTTATGAAATTTACCATAATATGCTTCTTGAAAGGGAAATCCATGTAGTAGCATACGTTTAAAGTATTTGAAGCATATAAAGTTTGCATAAGTTACAAATGTTCTACATCACGATATCGAAATTTCAAAAGCACGTTGCATAAATACAACTTCCAACTTACTAAATTTAATACTCTATTGCAACTTTCAAAAACCCTATAAAATTTCTTCGCTTATAATATATTTTTTTTTTTTATATAACATTTAAAACTTTCGCGATTTAAACACATATTTAAACATAATTATTAAACGGGTCTAACGCGAATTAATTTGTTTACCTTATTTACCGACGTTTCGACACAGGTTTCACTGGTCATGGTCGCGGCTGACTGATGTCCCAGCAAAATGTCAAAACAGAGATTTGTGTAATCTCTCTCTGGTGGGACAGGAAAGGGTTCATAAAAATCACTTAATTCCTATCTTATGGTTCATTTGATGGTATTTGTGTTCAGCTAGCGCCACCTATGGTCGGTTACAAAAACGAAATTTACTCAGATGTTATAAAATTGACAATCGTATAGTACCATCCCTCTCGGTCTCCTATATCAAATATTTGGGCGAGCAGGATGGCACTATACTATACGACGGTATTTCGAACATTGCAGCAGCTTTCAAGTTTTGTACAATAAAAGCCGTACCGCTAGCGCCATCTATTATGAGCAATGCAAACTATACATATGTAAAAAAAAATGTTACGAAACCGGATAAAAAGTATCCTAAATGTTACTCCGGTACATAAACTATTACCATACCAAATTTCATAAAATTCTGTCCAGTACTTTTTGCGGAGTTAGCGAACAAATTCACAGACAGACAGACAGACAAAAATTCTAAAAACCATTGAAAGATATTTTATCAACGTTTCTGATACGCCCCTACGTTTTTTTTTTTAAATATATTTATTGTACAGATTTTTTATTTCTACTCTCTTATTATATGTATTGATTTATCTATTTTAAATTGGGTATGATACAAAGCTTTTCAGAAAGTCCTGTTTTATTTTTTTATTGATAATTGTTTATGTGACGTTACACCAGGGGGGGAGAGGGTAGCGAAATGTGAACACGGGTGACAAGGAGGAGTCAAAATATCATGTACGGCACATTCCATTTATTTTACCTACTGCCATAATTAATTAAATTAAAAATTTCATTGCCACTAACTTATCTAGAAAAACATAATGGTTAACACCTGTTTGACGAAATACTAGATAGAGGATCTTTATTTGTATTTGTCTGATTCTGTACGCTAACGAAGAAGTTAATTCTGAAATGCATAGAAATGTTGATTAGCGCCAGTTCTGTCGGTTCTGGTATTCCCAAATCTGGCGATCACTACGCCTCAGAAACCAATGTAACATGAACTTCATCTCTAAAGGTACCTTTTGGTCGGTTGTTGATAAGGTCCAGTCCTAAATTATTCTTTAATGATATTCGCCCCTATCGGCTATCCACTGACTGGTACCTTTTACTACATACATAGGTATATATGTCACGGCGCGTTTTACGTTGACACAAAATCTTCCGCCCATGGGTGGCATAAACTGTCAGGGTTCGCGCAACGTGCATTATCCCACGGGTGCGTTCATTCAGATATATTTATATTTCAAACAACGCATACTAATTCATAATTCATACTTAGACAAATTAACACCAATACTGATGAATAATCAATAGAAACGTGTTCTTATCATACAATTAATGTTCCTATACATATTTTTGTTCCTATTTATATGTTTATATAAATTGTTGTACCACCAGTCCACCATACGCACCTGACAGCATAGTGACAACCCTAATGTTAATGTTATCTAGACATTTGCACGCTTGACAAGCTAAACGTCAAATGTGGGAAAGAAAAGCTTCTGTACTTTAGGACTATTACTTATTCTGTGATATTAATGTCAATAACAATGTGTTATATGAATGTGTTTTTCAATATAAATGTGAGTGTGACTCACGAAAGTTTAAATTGTATGGTCATCGTGACGACGAAACGAAAGTTTAAATTGTGTGTAATTAGGTAGTATCAGTGTTGGCAAAAAATCAATCCGGATTGACGATTGAGGATTGAGGATTGACCGATCAATCCGGATTGAGGATTGAAGATTGACGAAACTAATTCTAAATCCACGGATTGAAGATTGAAGATTACTAATCCTTAATCCGGATTGATCGGTCAATCCTCAATCTTCAATTCGGATTGACGATTACTTTGTATGTACTTACCTATCTAATGTATTCTATACAGTGGGTTAACTTCATACAACCTACACGGTCAGCGGCCCGGCTCGGTAATAGCGCTCGAGGCTCAGGGTTGTCAAAAACTATGCGGAAGATATTTACTACTTATTTTAATAATTTGGTGATTTGACACGGGGTCACAAAAGGAAACGTGGGAACTGATTTACACATATGTATATTTACTGTTTATGTTAAAAGGCTGCCATCTTGAATTTCTTCAGTTTTCATCCTATCGTGATAAAAATTGATATATGAGGGTCCGAGAGGTTCAATACAACAAATATGAGGTGAAAATTGCGAGAAATGGCCGCCATCTTGAATTTCTTCATTTTTGATCCGATCCTAACAAAAATCGACATCTGGGGATCCAAGAGGTTCTTTATAACGAATCTGAGGTCATAATTGCGTAAAATGGCCGCCATCTTGAATTTCTTCAGTTTTCATCCTATCGTGATAAAATTTGATATCTGAGGGTCCAAGAGGTTCATTATAAAAAATATGAGGTGAAAATTGCGAGAAATGGCCGCCATCTTGACTTTCTTCATTTTTGATCTAATCCTAACAAAAATCGATATCAGGGGATCCAAGAGGTTCTTTATAACGAATCTGAGGTAATAATTGCGTAAAACGGCCGCCATCTTGAATTTCTTCAGTTTTGATCCTATCGTGATAAAAATTGATATCTGAGGGTCCGAGAGGTTCATTATAACAAATATAAGGTGAAAATTGCGAGAAATGGCCGCCATCTTGAACTTCTTCATTTTTGATCAGATCCTAACAAAAATCGATATCTAGGGATCCAAGAGGTTCTTTACAACGAATCTGAGGTCATAATTGCGTAAAATAGCCGCCATCTTGAATTTCTTCAGTTTTCATCCTATCGTGATAAAATTTGATATCTGAGGGTCCAAGAGGTTCAATATAACAAATATGAGGTGAAAATTGCGAGAAATGGCCGCCATCTTGAATTTCTTCATTTTTTATCCGATCCTAACAAAAATCGATATCTGGGGATCCAAGAGGTTCTTTATAACGAATCTGAGGTCATAATTGAATAAAATGGCCGCCGGCGACTGACAGTCTTCTAGCGTAGGTATATATACGTTCAAATCAAATACACATGAAGGCATAGCATAGGCATTTAGCTTATTTTACAGAAATGTCTAACACATTAAAACTGTCTACACTTTAGAGCAGTTATTCAATGCTCAATTAGACATTGAGAATACCTAAGTAACCGACATTAAAATTGAATAGATTAAAGATGGCGGCCGTTTTTTGCAATTTTGACCTCAGATTCGTTATAAAGATCCTCTTAGATCCCCAGATATCGATTTTTGTTAGGATCTGATCAAAAATAAAGAAATTCAAGATGGCGGCCATTTCTCGCAATTTTCACCTCATATTTGTTATAATGAACCTCTCGTACCCTCAGATATCAATTTTTATCACGATAGAATCAAAACTAAAGAAATTCAAAATGGCGGCCATTTTACGCAATTATGACCTCAGATTCGTTATAAAGAACCTCTTGGATCACCAGATGTCGATTTTTGTTAGGATCAGATCAAAAATGAAGAAGTTCAAGATGGCGGCCGTTTTACGCAATTATGACCTCAGATTCGTTATAAAGAACCTTTTGGGTCCCCAGATATCGATTTTTGTTAGGATGGGATCAACAATGAAGAAATTCAAGATGGCGGCCATTTCTCGCAATGTTCACTTCATATTTGTTATAATGAACCTCTTAGACCCTCAGATATCAATTATTATTACGATATGATGAAAACTGAAGAAATTCAAGATGGCGGCCATTTTACGCAATTATTACCTCAGATTCGTTATAAAGAACCTCTTGGATCCCCAGATATCGATTTTTGTTAGGATCTGATCAAAAATGAAGAAATTCAAGATGGCGGCCATTTCTCCCAATTTTCACCTCATATTTGTTATAATGAACCTCTCGGAACCTCAGATATAAATTTTTATCACGATAGGATGAAAACTGAACAAATTCAAGATGGCGGCTTTTTTAAGGATTTTGACCCTAGACGGGGGGTTCACTCCGCCGACCTGCATGAAATTATAAGTACATGCCGGCGGCACCCGCGAGGGTGCTTATTCAGTGGTTGCCTCGCCGTGGCCTGCGACACTCGCGCGCGTGTCTCCCGCATACCAACGTCGCAAGCGCGTATTGTATACGATGAATAAAATAAGGGCAATGAAATATTGCATTGCTGCGGGTGGCAGAAACAATGACCGAAATTCGGATTGCACGTTTTGCTATGTTTCGACGCGTGAAAAGGATACCGAAAGGTGACCTTATTTATAGGTATAAATAAGCACTAAATGCTTATTTATACCTATACTTTCAAGTAAATCGAACACAAGAATCAAGTAAATACCCCAACAGCACAGTGTTATACTTGAATTAAATAGGTATCTGTCAACGGCATATCTACATATGTATACATCAAACGAAAATCCCGAGATCGTGATTAAATCGGTACAATTGGACTCATTTACACCTGGCCACAGAATAAATAATAGTACAACTGGCGTGAGACCGCGAACCGTAACGAAGATCGTAAAGTCTATCTCCGTCTCTGTCCCTGGAATAGTAGGTGTGACAGAGACGGGGATAGACTTTACGATCTTTGGTACGGTTCGCAGTCACAAGTCTGTTATGTTTTCGGTGTTATTTACCTAAGTAGCTGTTAAGTGTAATAATTTATGCATGTAGATATACCACGCCTGCTATCTAATATTTATAATTCGCGTAAGTATTCGTTTATGACATAGTCGATACTTGCGCCACAGAATAGATAATAGTGCAAAGCTACCGTATCCGCTTATGATCAGGCGGACCGTACGCTTGTTTGCCACCGACGTCGTTTAAAAAAATGACAACCCTATCTTCGGCAAGGTGCGGAGTAATATCGACCTTCGCGCCGGGCAATAGAACTCAATGACAGCGCGGCTCGCGTGCGGTCCGTGCTAATAATAATAATTAATAGGCACGTAAAAAGGCGGCATTCGTGAACATCAAAACAGAGGGTCTTCTGTACTTGTACTATTATTTATTCTGTGCCCTAGATTCGTTATGAGTAACATCTCAAATTCTCAAATATCGATTTTTATTGATTTCGTGATTTGATCAAAAATATTTTAATGTAGCACGAATATTCAACCAAAAAAATTACTTTTGTTTACACGAGTTCACCTTTTACCGTCGTCATGGCAAAGTAACTTCCATTAGCCAAGCTAACTTGCAAGTTAGCTAGCTTGGCTTAGACAAGGTATTGACTTGGCTTGCACAAAATCTATTGACCTTAAATGTGGATAAGACAAAATTTATAACCCACTCAATAAGGAGTTCTGGTCAACCGCCCAACCACTTCAATCTGTTTGCACACAATTGCCTAAACAAAATAAATAACTGTGACTGCCAACCTTTAGTTAAAACCGAATCAATAAAATATCTTGGAGTGTATATGGATTCATTCTTGAACTTCAAAACTCACATTGAAACACTTAGCAAAAGAGTCCGTAAGTTAATATATGTATTTAAGAACCTTCGCCATGTGGCTGATCCAGGTTTATTGAAGCGTGTATCCCTCTCGGTCAATCCCTTATATCATATTGCATATCGGTCTGGGGAGGTGCTCCCAAAACAACTTTGATGATTCTGGAAATAGCGCAACGTGCAATATTAAAAGTAATGTATTTTAAACCTTTTACTTACTCCACAGAACTACTATTTACATTAGCCAAAGTCCCCAGTGTGAGACAAGTTTTTATCGTGTCATCTATCGTGAGATACCATTCTGAACACACCTTTGACAAAAAATATTTAGAAGAGTATCGTAGACCTCAATATATTGGAACAAGGAGTGTCATATATATCACTTGCTTTGCTAAGAAATTCTATAATTTCATTGGGCCATTCATTTATAACAGATTAAATAAAACCTTACATATTTACCCTAAGACAAAAAATGAATGTAAGAAGACTATCACTAATTGGCTACTCACTAAAAACTATCATGACACCGAAGAGTTATTAAGCATAATTTCTTGAAAATAATAATAATATAAAAAAAATGTTAATAATTGTTGATACACAACACACACATACATACACACACATACACACACACGCACCCTCAAGATTGTTATAATCTAGTAATCTAAGTTAAATTGTATAAACTGTTTTCATCAAAACATCAAACATTGTAAGGGGAGGAGCACTGCTTATCCTGAAGTACAGGCTTGCCTATTCAGGGAGTAGAATCCTAGTTTTAAGGATATTGTACTAAAGGATGTTTTACTAAATAAATATTTGTATTTGTACTTGTATTTTGTATTTACCACCCCTTAAAAATTTCCTCCCCGCCCACCCCGCGCGCCCCTCATCGCTGTCTCGCTGACCCAAAAATCGGCGGAGTTACCACACTGTATAGAATATATCCCTACGCTGTGCTAATGTCCTTTTTATTTAGGCCATTTCTCGAAACTGACCAAATGCGTTCAGAAGCGGTGTCTGAGTTGAGTTTACTAAAGGTTCCGAAACATGATCAATTTCGAAAAATTACAGGAACATGTTTTCGAACCTCTGGGAACCTCAGATATCGACTTTTAAGTCCAGTAAGGAAGTCCCAAAAAAGGACACCTTTGAAAAGTAATCTCAGGGACTATGGTTAATCTAGATTGAGAATTGATTTAATCCGGATTGAGGATTGATGCGTTAATTCGGATTGATTCAATTCGGATTGACGCGTCAATCTCACGCGCTTTTCGGTACCACCAGCTTGGGATCCTGTTTTACATCTCATCAAGGATCAAGCACGACACAGAACTGGAAGACCTTAATGTGGACTTTGTTTGAAAAGATTGAAAACGGATAAAAGAGGCAAAATGGGGTAGTTTTCTTGTCGCTTCTTTCTGCTCCATAAGCCAGTTAGAGAAGCGTTCGTAAGTTGTATGTATGTTAATCCTCACAGGGTTTAAACATTTTAATTTTAATTATAGAATGCCCTTCAGGCTATGTATTACTAGCTTTATAAGCCCCTCTGGGCATTGTAGACCAACCTTTGTTTTTATTTTTAAATTATTTTTATATTTTTGTATGTAGGTAGTTTGCACAAGTAACTTTTTTGATTGACGGGGAGAATTCGCATTCTCTCAGTCATCATCTTAACCCTGTGAAAACGAGTGCTGTAAAGGGCTCGAAACGTAGGATCATGGTGTTAATAAACGCGATTAATCCGTTCTAAAGTGTTTAATTTCAATCAATTCGGATTGATCAATTCGGATTGACGCGTCAATCCGATTGATCAATCCGGATTGATTCAATTCGGATTGATGCCAACACTGGGTAGTATACATAATTAGGACGTAACCACGTTAAGATTACATATAATCTAGATCTAGACATAATATTGTCTTCTGTTACCGCGATTGTTATTCATTGAAATTAAACACTTTAGAACGGATTAATCGCGTTTATTAACACCATGATCCTACGTTTCGAGCCCTTTACAGCACTCGTTTTCACAGGGTTAAGATGATGACTGAGAGAATGCGAATTCTCCCCGTCAATCAAAAAAGTTACTTGTGCAAACTACCTACATACAAAAATATAAAAATAATTTAAAAATAAAAACAAAGGTTGGTCTACAATGCCCAGAGGGGCTTATAAAGCTAGTAATACATAGCCTGAAGGGCATTCTATAATTTAAATGAAAAATAAAAAATGTTTAAACCCTGTGAGGATTAACAGACATACAACTTACGAACGCTTCCCTAACTGGCTTATGGAGCAGAAAGAAGCGACAAGAAAACTACCCCATTTTGCCTCTTTTATCCGTTTTCAATCTTTTCAAACAAAGTCCACACAACGAGTGCTGTAAAGGGCTCGAAACGTAGGATCATGGTGTTAATAAACGCGATTAATCCGTTCTAAAGTGTTTAATTTCTAGATCTAGACAGTCATTGTACAAATATAAGATTGCATGATTATTCGATAGGAACCTAATTTTCGTACTACATTATTTTTACTTTATGGGCAATTATCATCTAATCTGTAATTTACATGAATAAATTATTCAATTATTATTGCAATTCTGCGGAAGACCAGCGTCAAGGTACGCAAAAGGTACCTTGACATCAAGCTGAGTAGAAAACCGTTTCGGTGACGCTATTATTCTAACCGTATTGTCTTTTACATTTTCGTACACTGAAGCGTCCCGAATAAACGTTTTTCTTTCTTTCTTTCTAATTACCGGTTTTTACCATAAATATGTTTTATCGATATATCACATCCCTAGCGTCATCAGCTAGAGATCAATTTCCCTGGTTACCGCTGCGCTGTAAGGCAAAGGCAAGATTTCAAGATGGCGGCTGGTCTAGGGGTCAATATCCCACGGAATTGCCTAAAAAAGACGAAACGAGCTGTGACGACTCGGACAAAATTCAAACCTGTACGCCTACTCGGGTAAATTAGTGTGTATGGTGAATACTTTAGTAAAATAATCTAATTGGGTTATTATAAACTAGCTGTTACCCGCGACTTCGTCTGCGTAGTATTATAATGTTTGGTAGTGTATTTTTATTAGCATAAGTATTAAAGACCAAATTGACTTGAACTGTAAATTGCTAATTAAATTCCGGGGCCGTATAAACAAACAACTAACTTGCAACTACAGTAACCTGTTTTTCTTTTTTCTCATTAATAATTCTGGAAATACCAAAAATGCTGGTGATCAATATTGTAATCTGATTTGGAAAAAATTGGACTGAATGTTTTTTCGACAAACATTTTCTGTTTATTTTTTCTCCTAATCACAATACGATACTGATTACGCATTTAATCGAATTACCAGCATTTTTGTTACAGCTGTATGTATATTTGTATCTACCACATATTAATCTTTCAGTGGTTAGATACGCTGTAGATGTAGTAGAAAGTACGTCCAAGTTTACATAAATTATCTTTTTATTAAATAAGTAATCAAGGCCGAGTGTTTTTGATCACGGTTTAAAACACTGTCTTAAGCTCACTGAATTTAACCCACGGAATGTCATTCGATACATGATTACAACTTACTTCCCAGAGTGAAGAAAAACATTGCGAAGATACCAAAATAACTACGTCGCGCATATAAACTTTCATTAGGTAGGTAAGTATATATGTCTTATCCAAGGACGATCCTATGATAGGATATAGGATCGGCATAGGCCTTTATTCGCATGTACCTACTCAACATAAGGTGAAAACAAAACTGCTGTAAAAAAGTGCAATGCACAGGATTGAATTGACTATTCACTTGCTTCTGTCCCCCTTTGCACCTCTATAGAGGATGATTTTCGTAACAAAAACTATTCTGTCCTTTCCTAGGAGTCAAAATATCCCCATGCCAAATTTCACCTTAATCCGTTCAGCGTTTTTAATTTAGTGTGAAGTGGCAACAGATAAGATTTCATCAAATT
The DNA here is from genome assembly GCA_949128165.1 of Lathronympha strigana. NCBI lineage: Eukaryota > Metazoa > Arthropoda > Insecta > Lepidoptera > Tortricidae > Lathronympha > Lathronympha strigana. Next base: position 6,008,375 of record OX421923.1, on the reverse strand, counting down.
TACAATATAACCATCGCATGGAAATTTGTCATGATGTAGGTATGTCATCCGCGTGTACAATCCATGGTGGGTGTTGACAGCCATATTATACTACACATTGACTTGCCGTCTTTGTAGTGGTAGGATTCCGGCTTCCGCGGCACTAAGACCTCAATGATATTGTCCTGAGGTCTCTTCAGTCAGCGGGTGTTCATTCCGTTCTGGAGCCACTGGGTTAATTTTTTCATTAAACTCAATTTATATCATTCGGTTACGCATTTAATAATCTTAGATATTATTTGACAAAATAAAAATTCAGACGAATTGAGAACCTCCTCCTTTAGAAATATTGAAGTCGGTTGAAAACCAACTAAACTGTTAACAGCGCCATCTACCAAATCTAGAAGACTTTACGACATAGTATGTTTCCCACTTTCCCAAGAATGAAAATGTTATATGCAGCTCTAAAGAGCCTTAAGTAGTTCTACATGTAATATATAGATGGCAGTGTAATAAACACAATATTAACGGGAAAATGTACTTTTTATGTCTCTGCCCATTTCTTTCGATAAACTTATTAAATGTGTGCACAATTTTATTCAAAATAAGGTCCGCCGATTAGCAAAATACATATAGCAATAAAACCATGGATTTAACGTGGCATATTTACTCACTTCATATCTAAGCAAATAGGTGGCGCCAGTGTAGAGTGTGTAGTGTGTGTTTTAAAATATTACTTGGAATTTTGAACATTTTTATTATTGTTGCAAATAATCTTATGAAATTTACCATAATATGCTTCTTGAAAGGGAAATCCATGTAGTAGCATACGTTTAAAGTATTTGAAGCATATAAAGTTTGCATAAGTTACAAATGTTCTACATCACGATATCGAAATTTCAAAAGCACGTTGCATAAATACAACTTCCAACTTACTAAATTTAATACTCTATTGCAACTTTCAAAAACCCTATAAAATTTCTTCGCTTATAATATATTTTTTTTTTTTATATAACATTTAAAACTTTCGCGATTTAAACACATATTTAAACATAATTATTAAACGGGTCTAACGCGAATTAATTTGTTTACCTTATTTACCGACGTTTCGACACAGGTTTCACTGGTCATGGTCGCGGCTGACTGATGTCCCAGCAAAATGTCAAAACAGAGATTTGTGTAATCTCTCTCTGGTGGGACAGGAAAGGGTTCATAAAAATCACTTAATTCCTATCTTATGGTTCATTTGATGGTATTTGTGTTCAGCTAGCGCCACCTATGGTCGGTTACAAAAACGAAATTTACTCAGATGTTATAAAATTGACAATCGTATAGTACCATCCCTCTCGGTCTCCTATATCAAATATTTGGGCGAGCAGGATGGCACTATACTATACGACGGTATTTCGAACATTGCAGCAGCTTTCAAGTTTTGTACAATAAAAGCCGTACCGCTAGCGCCATCTATTATGAGCAATGCAAACTATACATATGTAAAAAAAAAATGTTACGAAACCGGATAAAAAGTATCCTAAATGTTACTCCGGTACATAAACTATTACCATACCAAATTTCATAAAATTCTGTCCAGTACTTTTTGCGGAGTTAGCGAACAAATTCACAGACAGACAGACAGACAAAAATTCTAAAAACCATTGAAAGATATTTTATCAACGTTTCTGATACGCCCCTACGTTTTTTTTTTTAAATATATTTATTGTACAGATTTTTTATTTCTACTCTCTTATTATATGTATTGATTACTGATTTGTGTAAAGATAAATATGAAGAACAACGGGTTTCAGTTTATTTGTGTTATTTATCCTACGTTTCCACTATATTATTAGTTTACAGATTAGGGAATGCAACGGTTAACCGATTTTGTATCGAAAACCCACGGCTTAGGTTAAAGTTAAAAAGTTTTTCCCGTACGAAAAATATCCGATTGCGTTCTCTAGCACAGGTACAAACGGACAGAACAAGTTCTAAAGTCTGTACGTCACATCACATCCGGGATAAGACACATACTCACCGACACACGCAGAGTAATAAAAAAAAAATAGGTAATAGTTTTTTAATCGCTGTTTTATTTGTAGTTAGTTTTAAAACATCATCGTGTACATACGGAAGTTGGTGCACTGTCGGTTTGCAGATCTATATACCGATAAGTGTCTTTTTATCAGCACAAACAATATCAGATGACAATTTTTTTTTCTGCTCCAGCACTTCTATCTGACAATTAGATATTAAAAAAGTATATATTATATTATCATACAATACATGAGCACTGTTGATGTTTTTTTTAATTTCTATAGTGGGCACAACATCTTCCCTATTCTGACACGTTTCTATATTTTGCTTGTTACGCAATTTTAGCTGTTCGTAGAAAAACTAGCGTAGCTCTCGGGTCTAACAGCGACCCTCAAGTTTAACAGCCCTTATTATATCACTGTTGCATAAACCACTATTAGTGGCTTGTCTCTTGTGGATAAGGTTAATTTCTAAATGAATCTCTGGGACAGTAGCGCCTTATCGGAAAACTACATATAACGTGGCACCTTTTCCTAAAAATAATCAATTTGTTTTTTATTATCTTATGACAATAAGAGATTTTTAATTCAGGATTGATGGAGTCCGGGAGATTATAAAAACTTTAAAAAACCAAAAACTGATTTTACGACATTTCTCTCTTTAACAGTTTAACAATTGACTGTATGCTAATTTATAGTTTGACAACTTCACGGACATCATGAAAGGGACCACCTGATTGTAAATGTATGGTGTCTGAAAAATATGTTAATTACCTGCGGAATATTTATTATTTTCATAAACATATGACATATCTTTTATATTATCAGGTGGTTTGTACAAGGCTATTTTAAACGACCTAATTAATATTGTCTGAATAAGATAATCGTAATTGAGTGAAAACTCTACCCACTAGATGTTCGAGGTGGCTATGAAGCTATGACAACCCTTATAGTTAGTAGTACTACTAACTATAAGGGTTCCTTGTTGACTACGGAACCCTAAAAACGCTAAACTCTGGGTTAGTTAGCTAACCCCGAGCGGTGCAAGAGGCGCTACGACAAGTATTAATTTACCGAGACAACAGACAATACTCGTCATTGTCATTTTAGTTAAACCCTTGTCTTAGGTAGGTATAAATAAAATCTCGTAACATATTTGATTGTACAATATCTTAATATTTACATACAAAGACCTGTGCAAAAACAAAAACGTCAGTTTTTCGTACGAAATTAAGTCATACGTTCCGGTGTTGTATACTGAAATATGGGTTTTTTTGTTTGATTAGGTATAGCTTGTACTTAAACAATTGGTTTTGATTTGAGCATTTAGTTAGATTATTTAGTTTAGAGGGTGCATGGATCTTAGACAATTTAACCAACACTCGCATTTAATCGAAATCATTAGACTAGAGTAGTTATGCTAAGTTTTATAGTTTGAAATATATTCATTAAACTTCCTAATGTTATAGTTTTGTTAATTTTATTATGTATTGCAGTGACATGTAAATATTTGCCGTACGATAAATAAATAAATATATTTTTATAGCACGGACTGTGATAGTGTTAAGTAAACGAAAAAAAATCATAGAAGCTTGACGTTTAAAATAACACTTTACAGTTTGACAGTTCATTTGCTTGGAAGAGATATCGTGGTTCCCTAAATTTTTTTAATTGAGACCAGTAAGTGTAACTTACCTAGCTACCTACCTCTACCTACCTAAAATCTAAAATAGGTCCGTGAGACATTGTACCTAGGATGCTGGCGGCATTTCCTCGTTGTATCGCAATGCTTTTGTATCTCGTGGTCGGCAATAAAACATATTGCTACGGCTTACGAACAAAAAATAAGGCAATACTATTGGAACAATGCCTTTGTACGTTAACGAACTCAGTTCAAAATAGATAAACTACAACTTAGTCGCATCATAGGTATTTGGAGTCCAAATAGGACCGTCCCAAATATATGACGTAAGTTTTACTCCTACTCCTTCCATGCTTTAGTTTTCCTTGCAAGGACAACACAAAACCTAGCTAGAGGGCGACCACGCTAACTTTGCACTGAAAATGCCAGACATCACGTAAATCTTGGCAGGAAGTCTTGTCCAACTGTATTTGGCCATATCGGAAAACGCTAAGAAGAAGAAATGTTGATTTTTTTCATCCTCATGTCAGTCATGTCAATGATTGACAATACAAAACATCGGCTTGCGTATACAGCGAGGTCAGCCCAGCTAATTGGCCATATCGTAATTAAAACATCGCGTGCCGATATCGCCATTACGAGTGCAATGTGAAATTGGATACAGGTGAGGGTTAGCTGTTTGAAGCCCTGTTGGCTAATCTGTATATATATGCTGGATATTTATACTTAGATATTATAGAATTACATTGACAGTAGCTGTGTTCTGGGGACTGAGCCGCGTGAGGCTGCTCGGCCAGTCAGGACCCAGCTAGTAACGTAAAATAATAGACAAAATCGATACCTCTTTTGAGGATGGTGGTAGGTTACGTACAGTAGTGAACAGGGATTGTTCAGCCACTTGACATTTTTCGTAAAGACCGATGTTATCAATAGATGACTGTTGACATTTGCCATACCGACATGCATTACAAGGCAAAGTTATAAATATAGCTTAGTAGAGCAGAAACGCCTGCGAAGGATACCATCTCAGAAAGAAAGGATAAATGGAAAAATTCACGACACCGAGGTCATCGAGGGACTCGAACGCGACTCTGGGATACCAGCCCACCGCTCTGCCAATATGGTGGAGAAATTCGGGGCTCCGGGTGTGGTCTCGGTAACTCAACTCAGCAGCTTCAATATTACCTATATTAGCTATACATTTAACAACGATTAGCAGACAAAAACAAAAAACTATTCCAGAGACATCCTCGCCATATTGAGTATCAAATAAACCGAAAGTCCCCTACACGCAAACAGAATACACGTTCCTAAAATGGACAAGGACTAAAATACATTTCATTTGTTAACCGTTTAAATTCTTTAAACCGATATTTACCGCAAAACTTCTATCGAAACCGTCAATATTGCATGAGGTACCTTATTTTACTGTGTTTATTTGTAAATATCGCATTGGTCTGGTTTGACCGTGAACTGGCTAAGAACCTTCATGATCATTATCACCAATCAATCCAATATTAGAGAAACACAAGGAACCATCATCAACACTTAGCGTTTTGGTGCCAAATGTTGACACTTTATAAACTTCAATTCTGATTCAGGATGTTGTTATGTTATGTTCTTAACATTGAGGTTGAATTCAAATATTTACTTTATTAGGAAGTTTCAATGACTGTTGTCGTTGAATATTTGAGTCGCTTAACTTCAAACTCGTGTAAAGGATGCTGACTCAACAATCCGATCCGAGACGATGTTCACGTGACCTCCTAGTCCTCCGAGGGCTCCGAGCTATCACGTGATTACTATAGAAACTGACAGATCGTCCCGGATCGGATCGGATTGGTGTGAGTCCTTAAATCCATCTGCCAGATTATAGGTACGACTTTGGTATTAAGAAATATTAAGAAAAGGTATCAAGGTAGAAGTTTGAAGTTAAGCGACAAATTTAATCTAACGGACTGGCAATGCCTATCATTTTCTATAGTAGGTACAAAAAAGTATGCCGATATTTGCGGGGGAGGAATACCTCAAATGTATGGCTATTCGTACGTAACGTACAAATAGCTATAGTTAGTCATATTTTCGGCAGATGGGTTGGCCTGTTAATTGCTAATACTATTGACGATCATCTTGTCTCCTGCATTTTGTGTTTTGTCTTTGTACGACCCCTCCTAGCGTAGTCGGTAGTGGCCCTGCGTACGAAGCCCAGGTTCAAATCTTGGTAAGGGCAATTGTGAAATAATCGATATAATGTGATAGTTTATATACCTAATATTTTTCCATACTAAGGACCTTTACACATAAAAATTTTTGGAGGCGTTTTTGTAGTGGAGCGTGAATTAAAGAATCGTACGTTTCGAGGCGAGAAACTCGTATTGTAATCGACCACTGGTGGCCAGTCGCCGTCAGGAATATCAGAGCGCCCAAGGTGCTGAAAATATCTGAACAAACACTTCTTAAAATAGAGGTGGTGACTGGACCACTGTCATGCATTTGTTTGTGCTTTAAGAAATGACGATTCCGAACAATGACTTGCACGTTTACATACAATGATAAGGTAAATCTAGCAATGAACTTACTAGTAATAATGATACTCCTTGGACTGTAGTCCATAATCAGATGCGGATAGCGGATACATATTTAATCATATACTTACACGTGGTGGTTCGCTGATAACATGTAGCGTAGCACAATTTCATAGATAAAGAATTAGCACTTTGTGTAAGTAGTATTAAAGGCGGTAAATAAGAAATTACAAACGAGTGTGAATTTAAGCCCAAGTCGAAAACTACTGCTTAATTTAAACGCGTAGGTAGTAGCACAGTCCACAGTGAGGAGCGCGAGCGGGCGGTAAAGTGCTATGAAAATCCATTACGACCAAGGACTATAAGCATAGGCTATAACGTATTATAAGCGAGCATACAGCATACTTATGCTTGCATATAATATCACGATTTACGACCAAGTGTGATGAAAAACATTGTATGTACCACTGGCAGTACAAGAATTATGACCACGCCACGCCACTATAGGGAACAGGGCCCTGTCATAGGTTACCCTGAGTAGGTAGGCTTAGTTCAATGCAAAAGGCATTGCTGCAGGCTTCGTTATTTTTACCTCTTCCAGAAAAATACGGAGAAATATACAACGTAAACGTACAAATAGCCATAAAGGATGACTTGTGTAAGTCATATAAGTAAAGGATGACTTACACTCGAACGGGACGGGACGATCTGTCAACGACGAAATTTATAGCTGAGCGTGCCAGTGTGCTTACCAGTGTGCTGCTTTCGAGGGTGTGTCCGTCTCGTACCTGCCAGAGTAATGGTAGGAGCGAGACGGACATACTTTCGAGCACTGCAGTCGCTATTGAATACAGTTGCGTGCAACTCATGGTAAGCATACAGGAAAGCACAAATGTGCTTACTATGAGAACTACGTAATCGATAACGACTGCGCGATTAGATAGTTTTTTTTCCATCTCGCTTCCATCAGTTAAGAACGAGAAAGATGCAAAAACTATCGAATCGCGCAGTCGCTTCGACTACGGTTACGTTACGTGGAAGTGGAACTCATGAAAAGCACACAAAACTTGGGTTATTCCGTACATTATTGCTTAATTATACCAATTAAGGTAAGTTATATCGTCTAATTTCTCGGTTGTAATATAGGAATCGATTAAAAAGCAGCTTCTAAATCGATTCAGTAATTTGAGGGTAAGTGGATAGAAATTGTAAGTTAACGGACTTAAAAATTTTATCTTCAATTTTATTACGTTGAGGAAAATGAGAGTTGTGGATTTTATAAATTTGAGTTTGTATATTTTAAGGAATATTTTAATATCTATAGATAGGTACTATTTCAGAGGAAATTCCTTCCGCGGCAATCCGGCTGTGGAATGAGCTCCCTGCCGAGGTTTTCCGGAAGGAATACAGTGTGGGGTTCTTCGAAAAAGGAGATAACACATTTTTAATAGGTCGGCAACGCGCATGTGACATCAGTGGAGTTGCAGGCGTCCATATGCTACGATAATTGATTTCCCTCAGGCGGGCGAATGCTTCAAATCGTAGAGGAACGAGGAACACAGGGTTCAAATAACATAGGCAAGTCGGTGGAAGCCGCGTTCTTTGGACACCCCACCTGGTACCGATTATAATAATAACAACTGACTTCTCAAAACTTTTTTGCAGGGAAGGTACTGCGAAACGAGACTTATGTCTTCTTACATGTAATGTTTTTGATGTCTAGGTACTGTTTGAAACTTTGAGTCGGTTTTTTATTTAACATCATTTCTTTGGCGTTTTTATATACAGTGTGCTACCGAGGCCCAGGCTTTTTTTTAAACTGCTAATAGTACGTTCAATTAGCTATAGTTTGCCCGTATTCGCGAATCATATTTATGTTAATTAACTGCACAATTCGATTTTCTTAATTCGTACTTTACATGTAGTAGGTGTGCTGCGTAATTGTCGTAATTCATATCGTTGATGACTTGGTACGGAGTCACGCCGTGGTACGGGGTAAACAGATGAGACAACCAAGCCCAGAATTATTGTTGTCTTTATCATTCAGTTCATGAATAATGTTTTGATACATTATTTGAGGAGTTTTTATGTGAGCTGTTGACGTCCACGTGTCAAATAATTAAACAAAAAGTTTTTCAATAAATATTGAAGTGAAGAAAGATTGAAATTGCTTACGATGCACGAAAACTATCAGATGTGATTTTATTATTCGGCGAGACGAGAACGCTTCCCAAATCGACGGCATCCACACATTCCTCGATTCATAAAAACGGCTTTCCAGACCAGTGAGTTCAGAAGAATAGGCCAATCGTAGGATTCGTAGGTACTTGGTCAACCTGAAAGAGCCATGACAGAAATCGTGATCGTACAAATTCGAAAGTATGTGCAAACAAAGTATTCTAACCGACAGTGATACTTACCCTAGGTGTAGATTGTTATTATGAAAAATAACATTGTAGCAGCTGTTCGTAAGCTGGATAATGCATTTTGTGCGTTGCGGAGGACGGCCGACGAATTGTATTAAGGTTGGTAATAAAATGTGTTTATTCCTGAACAATGCATTTAATTTGCAATATATATCTTAAGGTTCAAAGATTTATTAAACATAAATACAGGTAGACATCTGTATGTGTGTAACTGTAAAAATAGGTAGGTACGTAAATGCAAATATTTATTTTGATGACGCATCGTACGTAGTAAATAAAGTTGCTGTCATTAACACTTACTTGACAATCACTTTGCTGTAAAATGTACAATTAAATTTTTGTTAGACAATTAGGAATGTCTGAATTTGAGTAGATTTATTAAATTAAAGTCACGGATAAGTTAAGCAACTATATGTCACTTTAACCTCCTTAATTAAAAGATGCTGGTAACATACTGTATAACACTTAACTCTACTTCGTGCGCCAGTCCGACTCGGACTTGGCAGGTTTTTATTTTGTTTTCCAGTTTTATACGTTTCTCGTCCATCTCTCACGGAAGTCGCATGTCTCTACTTTCTTCGCTTAGCGGATGTGCTATTTCATATGCAAGTGATATTAAATTACGATTTTCTTCAAGAAACAACAAAGCTATGGCTTACGTTGCGTTTCGTGCACAGATCACATAATATAGATAAAGCATTTAAGACGCATGTAAGGAGATGTGGGGTCGACCTTACATTAAATTAGCCCTTCCCTTAAATATTTTATGAGTCTAGTTAAGGTAAACATATAAATTACTGTTGGCGACTTGCTGGGTTGTGGCCTTTTTATGTTTTTCTAAACTACGAGTCTTCGTGAGTACCAAAACGGTGAATAATGCGAAGTCTACGACACCACATCTACGCAAAGACAATCACATAACTTCCTTTTTTCCGTTGCGCAAACGGACTGGATTTCCAACGGACAGTTACGTGGGGACTAGTGGGGAGCGATCTCTGTTCGCCTTTTTTAAAGTAAGTTTTAAAGATATGTGTGAAACTGCAGGAGACCACGAGGCTTTCTATCATGACGGTCAAGGAATGACATACCAGAACGGGACGGGACGATCTGTCGGTTTCTATAGAAAACGTCACGTGACATCTTAGGTCTCCGAACTATCACGTCGTAGTGTCTCTGCCATGAGGTGCTTTAGATTTCGACACGTTAGGTATCTGTTGTTCTGATAAGAGTTTCTGTTGGTGAGTAAGGTCGCCAGAGCTCCAAGAGGCACTGTGTTGACAGCTGGGGACCCACGGAGCAAAGCTTGCCCCTTGAGCTGTCAACGCAACGAATCCTCCTATTTTTTTAAGGGTCGGCAACGCGCATGTAACACCCCTGGAGTTGCAGGCGTCCATAGGCTACGGTGACCGCTTACCATTAGGCGGGCCGTATGCTTGTTTGTCATCGCCGTAATATTAAAAAAAACTACAGTTGCATTTGCATCCCGCTTTCACCCGCAAGTGCGAAATGCGCACTGACAGTCCGTTGACGTAGACGCTAGCGACTTTAGATATCTCCAGTAGATTTCAAACTTGTGGTAAGCACAAAGCACACTGCTAAATTTGCCTTTAAACGATATTCAAGTTATCGTCGACAAAACATAATATGAGAATCCAGTAAACTGAGAATGCGGAGTGTGTATGTTGCCTATGATCTACGCAAAGACAATCACATAACTTCCTTTTTTCCGTTGCGCAAACGGACTGGATTCCTAACGGACAGTTACGTGGGGAGATCTCCGTTAGACGCGCGGGAAAGTGCAGCGTACGGGCGACAAAAAAAGGTAGATCTGCAGGCCTACCACGAACATCGAAAATTGGCATTGACGGGAAAACCTCTTTGTCACTCCAATATGCAAGTGTGACAGAGATGGAGATACAAATCCGCAATCGTTAGATTTTCGTGGTATAGGCCCTGTACGGAGGGCGCCACTGAGCTTTATCAGGCTATATTGTACCTATATTGTGCAGTCGGTCGTGTGCGAGCAGCAAGTTTGTTTGACAGATGTTTGCTTACGAAAATATTGACAAATGTGGGGATTGTCGTTTGTTTCTCAAGATGGCAAAGGCGTCTCTGGAATATTTTTTTGTATTTTGTTTGCAAAATGTTGTTTAATGTGTAATGTTGATAGCTAATTGTGCAGTAAACTAACGAAGCAGTACACAGCTAATAAAGAATTAATCCTGAAACGAGTTCAGTCACTCCTTTAGTCACCAAGCGGCAATCCCGGGATCTTGGCCCCCTGAAAAGCTATATTTTAAGTCCTATAGCTATAAACTTAACATATAGCGAGGTCAATTACCGAACAACGTGGCCCAAGTGGCAATATACTACTCTATTTATATAATATACCAAAATAATAATAATACGTGACACTGGCAAAATTTTCCAACTCTCGGACTGAAGCCATTATTTAAAAAAAGAACAAGATTGACAAATGTAACAATAAACTTTCGCGTTTTGTACAGTCACTATCAGATATATCGGAAAAGTCGAGTTGCTCACAAATATCTAAACATGCACTCTAAGAGCTCCGATGTATCCGATGAATATTATTAACTATAGTGGTTCTGTGAGCTGTAGAACTCGCGAGATAGAAGTGATATTGGTATGTATAAAGGCCCTAAGTGCCTTGGGATCTTGAAAATTTCCAAAAACATAATCGTCAGAAATTTTTTATGCTATTAACGAATTCGCTTTCAAAAAAAGAAGAAGATATTGATAGTAATTTTCGCCTAACCGGCAGAAATTCAATTTAAGCGTATGGGTAAATTTTGTTATCGCCACCACGCAACATCCGCGCATCGATCCGAAGACAATCTCGCGGTTTGAACTTCTAAACCCGCGAACATGATAATAGTTCAGCTTATCTCCATGGATCTGAATCTGGAGATGAATCTGTTCTAATTCGTGCAGAATCAGAGAGAATAATACTGTATTTTTCTTAAGCTTGTATTAACTCAATGTTAAAAGAGCGCAGAGCGTTCATTGGCGCATTTAGGGGGACTGTTTTCTTTTAAACCATTTCATTTATCTTTAATTCATGACATCATCGTTGTAGTCATACAAATTATCCAGCGTTTCGTCTATATGATATAGTATTACGAGTATATTACTTATTTTTTGCTTTATCACCTAAATGGCGAAAAGTGGACACTTTTCTTTTGAAGTGATAAAACGGGTCTTAACGTACCTAGTCGCTGGCAATTGCCGCCACGTTTAGCTCATGGTAAGATGATTCGTGAAGGAACGTAAATTGATGAACACGGGTGTTACGGTCTCTTATAATGATAATTGCGACAAATGATGATATTGCATCCAATGTCACTACGGTTGAGGAAAACGCGGAAAGGAGAAAAATACGTGACTGCGCCAAAGGTTCCGTACAATTATATGAATTTTCTGAAGACTGATCCTAAGCTTGACCGTGTTTTATTTAGCAGTATATTTTACGGTCTCTTAGCCTAGTACGAAGCCTACGAAGCAGGAGGTCCTGGGTTCGAATCCTGTTCAGGGCATTTATTTGTGTGTTTATCACGAATAAATGGATGATAATTCCTGAGTAATGGAAGTTTTCTATGTATGTAAGTATTTTTATCTATTATAGGTATATATCGTGATTATAGTAGCTTACCGTGGGACTAGGTCGATTTGTGTAAGATTGTCTCTTAATATTTATTTATTTATATTTATTTTTTAATATTAATTTAGTTTTTGGTAGGCTTGTATATTATGTTTATGAAAAAAAATCAACGATAGATTTACTACAATACTTATTTAAATCTAAAAAATAAAACTAATTACATAATCCGGTTATAACGACGTCGAAGGGACCGACGATATTACGATGTACTAACCGGAAGTCATACTAAACAAACTGTCTAGTTAATAGGAAGAATAAAATGTTATAAAATTATTGTTTTTAAGCAGAAACGTATGCAAACGACACCAAATTTCTCAGAAACAAAGGAAAAGTGGAAAAATGTTTGACCTCGGCGGGACTCAAACCCGCGACTCTGAGATACCAGCTCATCGCTCTTCCAACTGAGCTAAGTCCAGGTAACGTTTTGTTTGCTACAACGTTGTTACCGCCACTCCATCGCGTTTCGCTGAAATCGTCATTTTTTTTAAATGGACACTTAACTATTAACAAGTAATTAATGCACTACCTACTTCTTAATCTGACGCGTACGTGTATTTTTGACCATATGTGCTTTTTTTTGACAAGGTCGAACGGGATGCGGCGGAGGTACTTAACAGGGTATAAGTATAAGGTATCCCCCCATACCGGGGGGAGAAGCTTCAATTATTTTTTATGTACTGTTTAAATCTGTTTGTATTCGCTATTTCTCAGAACAGGAAGAATTAAAATATCTAATTAACAGAAATCGGTTTGACCTCAGACAACCAAGGCCTTGGTATTTGGTCGCCATATTGAAAACTGAATTCTGTAATAATTGTCAAATTGACCAATTACAAAAACGATCCAGTCACGTTTCCAAAATGTTTGATTGTATCTAATTTAAAATACCTGTATGTAACTGCCGTGGACATTTATACTAATTTATAGTATAGCCAGCCAGAATAGCCAGATCGATATTCAGTTTAAAAAAAAACTGTATCTATTTTTTTTAAACTGAACTCAATTTTTTTAAACTGGACTCTTGGGGGTGATGACGAAAGAAAAATACATTGTTTTTCTATTGTACACCTAGATTTTTTAAGCAGATATGGGAATTTCCAAAACTTAGAACATCAAAGTCATAAACCCGTCCTTCACTTCCTCACCAAGATGATGATGATGATGATGATGATGATGATTGTAATTTGGTAGTCGGTATCAATGCATTACAACTTAACTTAGTCGCATATTTTGATAGTGGATTTTTCAAATGTCGTAAGAGGCACGTTATTAAGTTAGACTTACGACATTTGCGAAATCCACTGCAAATTTCATGGTCGCTCCAAACTGTTGTCATTTGACAGTGTTTGTACTCTTCTAAGCAAATGAAATCGCAGCCTTAGTCTAGTACCTAAAGTAAATTACTTTTACTTGACTATATAATTGTTTACAATCTACCTGATAATAGTGATAGTAAGCAACAGTAAATCCATTAAGTAAGAGTGAGCGGACGGCGCCGTTTAAGCAAATTGCCTTAACTGTAAACTATGTTTAAGACTTCCTTCGTACGGTAGCTTAGGACGGTCGGAGCACCAAACAGTACAGGCTAAACTTTTAAGAAAATACAAAACCAAGTCTAGGTACTTAGTAATTTAAGGATGACTCACACGAGGATGGGACAGGACGAATTTGTATGGAAAGAATCACGTGATAGCTCGTAGCCCTCGGTTGTCACGTGACGTTTTCTATAGAAACTGACAGATCGTTCCTTCCCGTTCAGTGCATCTTGCTCGCACCTGCGGGTGGAAGCGGGATGCAACTGTAGATAACGTGTCGAAATCTATCCTTCGATCTATAGCAACTCATAGTAGAGACATAGGTATCTTTACTGGGCTAAGAGTAGTTTTTCTTAGAATTTTATTTCTATCAATTCTACTTAGTCACGGTCATTATGTCAACCTGACGAGACCTAACCCTTGGGTTAAACCCAGACTAATTACTAGATCCAGTTAGGCCATTAAGCTAACTACTAGGGCGATATGAACGTAAAGGCCTTCGGTGCCTGGGTGATAAATTAACAGTTACGTTCAGTTTAAAATTAACCTTAGTGCGTTCTGATAAGGATTACTATTGAGTGTTTAAGTCTTAGCGGTCAAAGGGTTAGATCATTAGTGGTATATTTATAGATATATTTATTTTTAAACTTATTGCATATGATTATAATTTGTGTCTCATTTTAGATGTATTTTGGTATTTTCTAGATAGGTACTCGAGTTATGGTCGAACAAACATACCTACATAAGCCAGATGTTTTAGTAAACTTGGAGAATACTTGAATTTTTTTTAGTAAGTTTTTCATACTAGATAATTTGGAATTCTTTATTGCAAATTTCACGACAAAACGATATACCGCACCAATGGATTGTACAGAACGCTAATTGGCATAAACTAAATTTGCGCAAATAAGCATCATGTGCGCTAGGACGGCAAAACGTTTCACACACATTGGTCATTTTTTGCACAAACCGTTTGCGCAAGTCGTGTAGACGCCATACCTACGGTTTTTGCGCCAATTTGTTTGCGCATGCAATGCAAATAACTGCGCCTAGCCGGGCCTATATACGCAACCATATTTTCATCTCGGCATGTCATAACTGTCATAAGAAAGGCTATTAGACGACATAATTATGGATCGATGATTAATGTCTCAACGCGTTACCACTACAAGACACTTATATGACCATTAATGCACCATATCTAATTGGAGTAAGGTTTAGATTGTCATTAATCTGTGCTTGGTTTCATTAGTGAGGTAACTTTATAATTGAAAGAAAGATGGAAATATTCTCCGCGCCGAGCGGGATTCGAACCCACGATGTCTCTGAACACCGGTTAAATCGCATTGCCAATAGAGCCATCCAATCGATCGATGTTTTTACTATTTATTTTATTTGTTTTCATTTGGTTTGGTCTGGTTCTTCATGAAAATTTCAATTACAAAGAGATTACAATTACTGAATCAAAATTTAAACAAAAAACCTTTTTTCCACATAGTTGTTATTATACGAAAATAATTCAAGTTTCGTCTCTTTTACTACCTAAATTTAAGATCAGAGTATCATATATATTAAACAGTTTGTTAAAATTACGTATAGTTTTGTCATTATTTGAGTTAAACGGTTTTATAAAGGCGTTAACCAGAGAACATTCCCTAATCATTTAAGTTACATGATGACGGCCTCACGGAGATGTTAGCTCCAAATGAGCCGATTACGAACGAAACCGCAGGCTAACGCCAGTCCGAATGGGGTTACCGCAACATTAAGAAACAATTTACAGATTGCGTTCTGCTAAAATAAAACTACAACAGTGAGATGTCTGGGAAACCTCATTTGGAAAAAACCGGATATTCCGGAAAAAGTAGGTATGCACCCCAATTTATGACCTTGGGTAGGTCCCTACTTAAATAAACTAGTGGCACAGAACTCAGTGTGCGGAAATTTTGCGGTTTTCTGACGTTTTCCTGTACTTGTGCTACAAGCTCTTGCTTTATGACAAATTACGTGAATCTAGGTCAAAGGGAAGTACCCTATACAGTTTGATTCCCATTGCAAATGTATGGAAAATGCGACATAAACGGCCGTGTCTTTTGATTGCGTTGACGTAGAGGTTTGATTTTATCACAACTTCAGGGGACCGCAGACCTGTATTATGTGGTATTAGATTCAACTTGTCGCATCTAAGCGGTCCCGAGATAAAGGGTCTTGACAGACAGACGGACGGACAACAAAGTAATCATATTAGAGTTCCGATTTTTCCTTTTAACCCTAATAACAAATTAATATAGAGAAAACCATTTTCTCTATAATATTGTCTTCTGTTACGCGATTGTTATTCATTGAAATTAAACACTTTAGAACGGAATCTCTGAGTCATCACCCTGTGAAAACGAGTGCTGTAAAGGGCTCGAAACGTAGGATCATGGTGTTGATAAACGCGATTAATCCGTTCTAAAGTGTTTAATTTCAACTCTTTCTCTCTCTATATTAATTTGTTTTTGATGTGTACAGACAGATGTAGTGCATAATAGCCGGCCATATACGTCCGGGCATATCCGCCGGATCTGCCAATCACTGTAGAGTCAAACCACGTTATTTCTTCTGAGCAAACGAACTGTCAAACTCTAAAGTGTTATTTTAAACGTCAAACTTCTATTAAATTATGATAATTAACACTTTCACAGTCGGTGCTATTAAAATCTATGAAACTTAGCATCTAGACGGACTCGGGGAAATTTGTGTTGCGGATATACCCATTGTGGAGATCCGACGGATTACCGAAAAGCGATTGGTAAATATCTAATGATATCGTACATAAGTTCCGAAAAAAAAAAACATGAAAAAAAAAACTCATTGGTACTAGCCGGCAGGATTTGAACCTGAGACCTTCGGATTGAAGGTCTCGCGTCATACGCTACCAACGCTTTAACAGGAGTTGCCTATATGTATGTTTAATAATGTGTATTTTCTTTTTCAGGTACATTATTACTTAACTTCTGATGCGCAGTTTCATTTTGGAAAAAAAATATGTGAGTAATATCACGACGTCTCGTCAAGCTTTACCGAGTATCTCTGTCGCCATCAGCTATATCGGAGCGTCCGAGATTTTCACAAATATCTAATGTGAGTGTGATTGCGGAGCCCTAAAGCAGACTATCCACCACATAATACACGACTGCCCTAAGAGAAAGTTTAATGGCAACCATGAAGACCTGCTCGTGCCTACTGAAGACGCAGCCCTTTGGGCAAAGACATTGGATATAGCCCTTTAATTCTTTAACCATTGTAAATAATACGACTCGAATCTTGTAATTTGCCATACGATTAAATAAATAAAACAAATATCTGAACACGCCTCTATTGTCAATAAGGCGTTAGAGTGCTTGTTCAGAAATTTTGAACGACTCGGATACGCTCCGATATATCTGATGGCGACTGTACCTACAGTAAATATCAAACTGGTAAGCATACTATTAGAGATAATGGCGTTTTTACTGTTTCCGCGGTTCTCTGACTTCTTCCTAGGGTTTTCTTGGCTTTTACCACGGCCAGGGAGCCTAGGGTCCGCTTTGACAACTTAACCTTGGCGTAGGCGCTAGTTTCTGTGGCCCTCTAACATAAAAACCTAAATCATTATAACGTGTCAGTAATGATGTCATTGTCATTTCAGCGATTGACGCGAGTCCCGTCCTTGACACTGAGTGGCCTTATGGCCTTTGCTAAGAGCTTCGCGTGTAAGTTGTTTAGTGACACAGTTTAGGTAGACAGTACGGTGACCACGTGTAAGGGCATAAACTTTAGACCAGTAACGAAACTTGAATATTTTTCAATTTATGTTCGATATATAAATCTCGGTAATTTTAAATTGGTAACGACAACAGCCTACCTATACAGGGTGATTTATGAGTCGTGAGCAGGATTAACCTTACGGTTTCAGTGAATAATAAGCTATTATTTCATACTAGACTTAACGAAATTAACGTTCAATTTAATTTAATTTAATCTCCTAACTATAAGTTTATTGATACTTAGCTATCAATTAAGTCTCAATTAGCTCATAATTAGGAGATTTTAATTAATTTAATTTAATGTTAATTTCGTTAAGTCTAGTATGAAATAAGGTCCGACCGAGATCTCGGTCTCGGCAGTCTCGGCCAAAATTCGAGCCGAGATCTCGGCTCTCGGCCAAAAAGGGCCGAGATTCTCGGCCTTGGCCGAACCTTCCATCTTGACACTTTTTGCGATTTTGGTAAGTATTTTAAGCAATTATAGTGTACCGTGTTATCGTACGTAATGCAAATTATAACTTTTTTTCTCAAGCTTTGACTGTAAATGTTGTGTTTTAGTGATAGTCTAAGAGCTAGCGACCAAATCGGTCATGTGGCTTGAGCTGTATTGAAACTCCGTTAGCTACTTCCCTGAACAACCTTTTCTTTGCGGCCTGCCAGCACGAAGATTATAGGAAAAGGTTGTTCAGGGAAGTAGCTAACGGAGTTTCAATACAGCTGAAGCCACATGACCGATTTGGTCGCTAGCTCTCCGTCTATGATGGCTATATTAAACAACAGTTTAATTGTTGACTATTTATTACATGTTTTTTGTGGAAAATGCGGGTTTTTCGTATTTATTATAAAATCTCGGTCTCGGCCGAGAATTCAATTTAATCTCGGTCTCGGTCTCGACCGAGACAAAAAAAAGAAGTCTCGGTCGGACCTTAGTATGAAATAATAGCTTAATATTCACTGAAACCGTAAGGTTAATCCTGCTCACAACTCATGAATCAGCCTGTATATATAGGTATACATATCTATTTTTCATCTCACATCTTTTATTTTGGTGTTCGGGAAGGATTCGGGATTATGACTAATTTTATTCCAAACATTTAAAAATGGCTCATTTTGCCCTGTCGTCATGTTACTTGACGCATGAACTCTTTTTTTTTGTAATAGGCCTACGTGACAAAACCTAAGAATAAGAAAATAAAATTGTGGTTAAGAAAACGAATTCCTGCCTACGGTGGCAGGACCTTATAAAACACAGTCGCTGTACTGAAAACTTTAACTGTACTAAGGACATGTTTTTCGTTATTTGCATGTTCACTATGCCAATCCACTTTTCTGTTTATAAGCTCATCAAGATAGATAGCAGTGTTATTAGTCTATAGTATGTTATATACACTTATGCTCACACAGTTGTTGTGTTGTCCCATGTTTCCCATAAGAACCTAAACGGGAAGAGGAACGGGGAGATCCTTAATAATGAAATTATTAAAATTGTACCTATTAAAAAGTTGCGCAAAATCGTAAAAAAAAGTATACGGGGCATTTTCCCAGCGCCGGATATTTAGTTTTTTTAGGAAACACTTAATCAGATTCTTTTTTAACTTGTTTTTTATCAAGATTGTTAACTCCATTGATCTAGAAAGAAAGTAAATTTATTACCCATGGGAAAACGCCCATCGCCGGTTTTTTTTTTTTAAGGAAACACTTTTAATCTGAAAATGTTTTTTTTGGTTTTTTATTAAGATTGTCAACTCCATTGATCTAGAAAGACAGTATATTTTTTACTAGTTAAATAAAAAAAGTCCCTGTTTGTGGAATAGTTTTCCGGTCACGAACATTTTACTAAAACAGACAAACCGCAAATTAAAAATGAATACCTTTATTTAATTTAATTTAAAATATAGATAGTAATTTATTAATGTAACTTTTTTTATAATATGTAAACCAATGCATTACAGTAATCTCGAAATTATTAATTCATGCGATTAAAATGTAGATTCTTCAATAACTATTGAACTAAACCTATTTAAAAATATCCACATCAGCCATACAATACCCTAGAATGGCATAGAGTCCGATTAAGTTAAGTTTGCATGGTGCAAGTGTTAAGTAAACGTCATAATTTTATACAGGTTTGACGTTTAATGTAACCACGCTGTCTTGCAAACAAATTAACTGTCAAACTTTTAAAGTGTTATGTTAACAGTCAAACTCTAGCTTGGTTAGATTCTACGTCATGCCAATTTCATAGAAAAACCCATGTTAATTTTAAAAACAAATCATATTGTGACGTGAGATGACTTTAAAACTGTATAAAAAGTTCGAATAACGACGCAATGCTGTTGTAATAACATACACAATCGAATGCCTTTGTAATTAGTGACGTAGGTAAGGTAAGGTTGTTCTAACAGGATATGCGTGTACGTCGTAAGACGTCATTTTATTCATATTCATATTCATATTCACTATTATTTAAAACTATATATTACACTAATATTTAAAAACTTTTCTTGTGGTTTAGTGACATAATGGAAGAAACATTTTGTTAAAAGTTAGGGCGCACTCAAGAGCGTCGGTGGCGCCCTCATTGGGGGGATTGTGTTTTTATATAAAACTTTCCATTTCTCTTTAATTCATGGTATAATCGTAATCATAAAAAAACCCCAATTTTTAGTCTAATAGGTACCCCTTAGAATACCCTAACTAAATCATTTACTTACAACCTGTCTCGCCCAGTGTGCTTAACAATCTTACCATTGTACGTAACCGTATTCGAAAGCACTCACCACTACTCAGGCAGAAGCGAGACGGACATACTTTCGAATGCCGCAGTCGCTATCGAATACGGTTACGTATAGTACAATTCATGGTAAACACAAATAACACAATGTGCGCTTACCGTTATCGCGAGTTTGAAATCTGCTGTAGAACTCTATAGTCGCTAGCGTCTACGTCACCGCACTATCAGTGCATCTTGCTCGCACTTGCGGATGGAAGCGAGATGCAACTGTAGATAACGTGTCTATCCCTCGAATTCTATAGTAGCTCATGGTAGAGACACTAATGCATTAATTTTGTTCACGTATATTTTGCAACATGCATACGAGGTCGCAGTATGATATAACTTACTCATCTTATCTACTCTGGCAGTGTTTATTTGCCTTTAGTATTTTTGTTCTATTATTATGTCGTTATTCATAAATGTGTATCAAACCACCTTTTGCGAATTTGCCATTTTGTTTGTCAATTAAACCAGTGCTTTATTTAAACACGTAATTAGAAAAACACAAATATTAATAACTAGCTGTTACCCGCGACTTCGTCTGCGTAGTATTATAATGTTTGGTAGTGTATTTTTATTAGCATAAGTATTAAAGACCAAATTGACTTGAACTGTAAATTGCTAATTAAATTCCGGGGCCGTATAAACAAACAACTAACTTGCAACTATTATCCTATTTAGTCATAGGTTATTATATAAGTTTCTGCATTTAATTGTCTGTGTACTTCCTGTGTGTTTCGGTAATAATTTTTTTTTTTTAACTACAGTAACCTGCTTTTCTTTTTTCTCATTAATAATTCTGGAAATACCAAAAATGCTGGTGATCAATATTGTAATCTGATTTGGAAAAAATTGGACTGAATGTTTTTTCGACAAACATTTTCTGTTTATTTTTTCTCCTAATCACAATACGATACTGATTACGCATTTAATCGAATTACCAGCATTTTTGTTACAGCTGTATGTATATTTGTATCTACCACATATTAATCTTTCAGTGGTTAGATACGCTGTAGATATAGTAGAAAGTACGTCCAAGTTTACATAAATTATCTTTTTATTAAATAAGTAATCAAGGCCGAGTGTTTTTGATCACGATTTAAAACACTGTCTTAAGCTCACTGAATTTAACCCACGGAATGTCATTCGATACCTGATTACAACTTACTTCCCAGAGTGAAGAAAAACATTGCGAAGATACCAAAATAATTACGTCGCGCATATAAACTTTCATTAGGTAGGTAAGTATATATGTCTTATCCAAGGACGATCCTATGATAGGATATAGGATCGGCATAGGCCTTTATTCGCATGTACCTACTCAACATAAGGTGAAAACAAAACAGCTGTAAAAAGTGCAATGCACAGGATTGAATTGACTATTCACTTGCTTCTGTCCCCCTTTGCACCTCTATAGAGGATGATTTTCGTAACAAAAACTATTCTGTCCTTTCCTAGGAGTCAAAATATCCCCATGCCAAATTTCACCTTAATCCGTTCAGCGTTTTTAATTTAGTGTGAAGTGGTAACAGATAAGATTTCATCAAATTTACAATATAACCATCGCATGGAAATTTGTCATGCTGTAGGTATGTCATCCGCGTGTACAATGCATGGTGGGTGTTGACAGCCATATTATACTACACATTGACTTGCCGTCTTTGTAGTGGTAGGATTCCGGCTTCCGCGGCACTAAGACCTCAATGATATTGTCCTGAGGTCTCTTCAGTCAGCGGGTGTTCATTCCGTTCTGGAGCCACTGGGTTAATTTTTTGATTAAACTCAATTTATATCATTCGGTTACGCATTTAATAATCTTAGATATTATTTGACAAAATAAAAATTCAGACGAATTGAGAACCTCCTCCTTTAGAAATATTGAAGTCGGTTGAAAACCAACTAAACTGTTAACAGCGCCATCTACCAAATCTAGAAGACTTTACGACATAGTATGTTTCCCACTTTCCCAAGAATGAAAATGTTAGATACAGCTCGGGCCTAAAGAGCCTTAAGTAGTTCTACATGTAATATATAGATGGCAGTGTAATAAACACAATATTAACGTGAAAATGTACTTTTTATGTCTCTGCCCATTTCTTTCGATAAACTTATTAAATGTGTGCACAATTTTATTCAAAATAAAGTCCGCCGATTAGCAAAATACATATAGCAATATTAGCAATAAAACCATGGATTTAACGTGGCATATTTACTCACTTCATATCTAAGCAAATAGGTGGCGCCAGTGTACAGTGTGTAGTGTATGTTTTAAAATATTACTTGGAATTTTGAACATTTTTATTATTGTTGCAAATAATCTTATCAAATTTACCATAATATGCTTCTTGAAAGGGAAATCCATGTAGTAGCATACGTTTAAAGTATTTGAAGCATATAAAGTTTGCATAAGTTACAAATGTTCTACATCACGATATCGAAATTTCAAAAGCACGTTGCATAAATACAACTTCCAACTTACTAAATTTAATACTCTTTTGCAACTTTCAAAAACCCTATAAAATTTCTTCGCTTATAATATTAGTGTTTTTTTTTATAATAGCCAAGATTACTGTTAGCGCCATCTAATAATATTTGAAGTACTAACAACATGTTGAATGACATATTGCAGGCATTGTGTAAACGCTTGGTTTAGATGTAAATTGATCAAGATGTCGATCGTATTTTTTTTAACGAAACAGGATAAAATCTTATTTGTTACTCCGGTGCGTAAAGGTGGTAATCCACCTTAAATTTCATTCAATTCTGTTCGGTAGTTTTGGCGGAGTTAGTGAACAAATTCACAGACAGACGGATAAAAAATCTAAAAAACTTTAAAACGTATTGTATTGTAACGTAACTGATAAGGCCTTACGTAATGTGATAAGTAATGGGTCCAGCATATTAGAAGCTTTAGAAAATGGGTAACCTACCTACAACACCCTGACAGGAAAGGGTTCATAAAAATCACTTAATTCCTATCTTATGGTTCATTTGATGGTATTTGTGTTCAGCTAGCGCCACCTATGGTCGGTTACAAAAACGAAATTTACTCAGATGTTATAAAATTGACAATCGTATAGTACCATCCCTCTCGGTCTCCTATATCAAATATTTGGGCGAGCAGGATGGCACTATACTATACGACGGTATTTCGAACATTGCAGCAGCTTTCAAGTTTTGTACAATAAAAGCCGTACCGCTAGCGCCATCTATTATGAGCAATGCAAACTATACATATGTAAAAAAAAATATGTTACGAAACCGGATAAAAAGTATCCTAAATGTTACTCCGGTACATAAACTATTACCATACCAAATTTCATAAAATTCTGTCCAGTACTTTTTGCGGAGTTAGCGAACAAATTCACAGACAGACAGACAGACAAAAATTCTAAAAACCATTGAAAGATATTTTATCAACGTTTCTGATACGCCCCTACGTATTTTTTTTTAAATATATTTATTGTACAGATTTTTTATTTCTACTCTCTTATTATATGTATTGATAATAAAAAGTTAAATGAACTAAATTAAAAACATAGTAATTTAGATATATTATCCCTCAGTCTCGTAATGTAAAATAATAAATAGCATGTGACTAATCGTATCGTCATGTCTAATAGAGCCTTCGAACATGTTTATCTGATTGAAAAACGCCTCTTCTTTGACAGACGTTTCGTAGGCTCTGTTCCGTTTCATACACACAGATATAGAAGAACTGTTTTCAATGGTTAATATTTTTAATTGATTTTTAAAGAATGATTATTATTATGATGAAGAGGTAAATATTGAAATATGAAATATCAATAAGTATCCTTAATATTCTAGTAAGTAGGTATTTAGTTTAATTACGTATCGGTAAAGTTAACGAACAATATTACCCTTAGGTAAGCAGTCATGAATAATAAAACAAAAGTAAAAAAAATAGAAAATTAAAAAGCACTAGTTCGCAAAAACGAACTTTGCGCTCGTAAAACAGCCAAAAAATGGCACTTTTTGAGCAGCTGTATTGAACAATTAGGTTACCTAATAAACTTTCTATAGATTATAGAAAGTTCTCAGAAATCTATATTTAGCAAACACTAACTTTTTCTAGACTTTACGTATGTCTAATCGACGTGTCATCTTTATATGTATAGATATAGAATGATTAACTTTCTGATTGCAAACTTGCTTTAAATTCTGGTGATTGGTGAAAGTTTCCAGTTATCGAGGTTTTTTTCTGTATTTTGTAATGTTATTTACACATACATATATTAATTAGTCTGACTCTAATGAGTCTAGAATATCTAATAAAGACTGTTAAGTCTTTGACATGTTCTTATTCATTAAATAACGCTGTCAGGTGGCCGATGACTTGAAAAACATCGCTGCGCTGGGACCAGCACGCCTACCAAGAACATCGAAATTTGGCATTGAAGGAAAAACCTCTTTGTCACTTCAATATACAAGTGTGACAGAGATGGAGATACAAATCCGCAATCGATTTTCATAGTACTAGCCCTTACCACGGTCGCCTAACGCGATTCAGTTTAGTGTGCTTACCATGAGTTGTAACCGCATTCGATAACGACTGCGACATTCGAAAGTGTGTCCGTCTTGCTCCTGCCAGAGTACTGGTAGGAGCGAGACGGACATGCTTTCGAATGCTTCCAGATTCCCCAGGTGGCTGTCGTCAGAAGGACACCAGACTTCAATAATATAATCAGCAAAACCATAAAAAAGGCAATTTTCGAGATTCGCTTCCAAGCAGGGACCGGAAAACCCCTCTTTAGGCTTAAGCCTATCGAGTTGGTTACCTAATCATATCTGTTACCCAATGATACTGTAACAGCAACATTCAGTAACCAAATACAAACGGTAAGCGAAATGTTGCTGTAACAGTAACCATAACCCGGTTAACTGCAAAACCCAATCCCGATAGGGTTTTTGTTTGGGGTTTTCTTTAGGTTACTGTTAACCTTATTATAACAAACGATTATACTCTTTACGTGTAAGTAAATTAGATTCAATATCTAATAACAGTAGAGGCTGGCATCGGCAAAGACAATTCCGTGTCAACAGTGAACGATAGAAATGTCGTAAAGGACATATAAAAACCTCGTACTTAGGACATTTGTATCTTGCACTGTTTTTTGGGTCCAACAGGTAGAATAACCCAGGTTTGTTTCATAGTTGTCACTTCAATCAATTTTGAACTATAAGCTGTTACACTAGAGTTGTATTAATAATAACAAGCGGTTTCTACGTCTTACACTTTCAAATTAAAGCGAAGACGGCAACGCGACGGCACGTGTTAATAATTTCTTATTTTTCTTCAAATACACAACAACCCGTTAGATTGAACTAGCTTATTTCATTAAATAAAATGTCATCATACCTTACAACTTCAATTCACGTTATAATAAATAAAAATACTTCTATTAATTACGTGAATTTCTTAAGCTTTCGAAAATTAAAAGTGTAGTACTAAACAAAATTGCAATTAATGAAACTGCAACATCATTACGTTTGCTTGCATGTTGTGATTTAAAGTTATTCGTAGTGTTTATTTTGACGGATTTAACTTGTTCAACGAATTTAGTGAATATCTCTTACGAGTCTTACGACTAACGTCGGTAGGTGATATTTTGTTAAGTTATTTAATCAAAACATTCAAAACCATTGTAGTGGGAACGAATAGGAATAAATCGTCTAATACCGCACGTGCAATGATAATTAAACAACTTAGGTAGCCAAGTTTACAAGTCGGGCTCGCGTGTAATTTAGATCCGAGTATCCGTGGTACTCGTAGAAACAGATCTTAAATACACGCGGACCTAACCCATCCTTATCCGTTACCATAACGTTTTAGGGCATTTTCAAAAATAGGGTACCATTTTCATTTCTTTTTGAATATAGGAAGTTTTGGGTTTTTTGTAACCAGAATCACGAGTACTATTGGAAACAAGAAAAATAGTGTCCCGTTTTTTTTGTCAGCTTTGTAACGCATTTTTTTCATACATTTCGTATCGGCCGTTACAAACCTGACAAAAAAATTTTTTTATGGATAATTGAGGACCCATTTTCATTAAAAGGATGCACTTTTTTCTGAAAATGCCCTTTAACGCAATTCAGTTAAGGTTCAGGTTCAGGTAAGGAACCTGTATTGAGTTGTATGGCAGCGACTCAGTTTAGGCCCTAAACTGAATCACGTTAAGACGTCATGGTAAGGCCCCTTGGCGTGTAAAGTAACAGTGCATGATAATTAAAATAAAAAGTAGGGATACAAACAAAAAATTAGACATACTCGTAGTACATATTATGATCAATGTGAACAACAATCAAAATACAAAATATTCAGCAAAAACAATTCTACAACGATAGTAAAAAATAATATCACACTTTTGTCTTAAATCTTCATAATAGGTAGGTCTTCCCATCACGGAACAATTGTGTTCCGGACCTTTGGGAGGCGTACGCGGAGCCGAAGCCAACACGCTGAGCCCTTTCGACAATTTAATGAAATGTAAGGGGTACACCGAGCGAATGATGCACCTGCCCGAGTTATGGGATGCAGAGGCAGCACCGCCAGGGTGTATAGACTATTGAGATTTAATGGAAACTAAAATATACTGGTCTATTAGGTGAAGGTGGTTGACTAAATACTGTATTATAGAGAATAAAATCAGACGTCTGCCTAACAAAATGGTAATAAATTTAATTTACGGCAAACGGTGACTCGCCCACATAAGATGGGCCCCCACAAAAAGCGACATCTAAGAGAGCTCGAGAGCAACACCAGTATGAGGGCTGGGGGTAGAGAGGTGTCACTAAACTTTGAACATATAGCCAACTCGCCACTTAAGTTTCCACTAGGGCTCGCGGTCGTGTCCGTGATTCGTGAACCCGTAGCCGTACGCCCGTGTTCGTGATTCACTGCTACGGTTTTCTGGTCCGTTCCGCACGTGACGTTCGGCTACGTGAAATTAGGGTACGTGAATCCGTGTAGATGCGTGTAGGCGTGATCACGGCTTCACGTTCTTTAAGAACACGCCCGTTCGGTCCGCCCGCGACCTTGAGTGAAGATACGATGCGGTCTCTAAGAGCTACGAATAAAAATGTATCGTGTGTTTTTTATTCATAGCTCTAATTCCGTTTCATTACTTTTGAATTAAAATTTATTTCTAATAGTAAGGCCTTTTAAATATTAAGTAAGTAATAAATGAAAAGAACCAAATAATAAATACATTGAATAGCTACTTTAATAAACGGGTTGCTAAAATAGCCCAACTTCTCTTCATTGTTAAATAGTAACACTAATCATACATTAACAATAACAAACAAAAAATAACGAAACATCAACAAAAATAACTTTAAATTCACAGCTGAATTATAAATTGAAGATTTGTGATGTCAGGAGTAACTAATGACAATGAATGCGAAAGCAAAATTCTAAACTCCAGATTAAATAAAAAAATACCACGAATTTGTGAAACAAAACATCGCGGTCACTTCTTTCAACTTCACGAACAAAGGGTAAAGCCCAAAGCTACTTATGCATATTGTTTGTTTCATTGTAATAAGTCGCTTGCAAATCTTATTATCTTTGTCTGCACGTGCAACTGCACTTTTTATCTACAAAAAAACCCCGGTAGGTTGGCTTAGCTTGTTAGTCATACAATAAAACACTCTAATAATAGTACCTATGCCATTATTACCTTCAATCTAGAAATAAATAGTACTCTTTAATGTGCCGAAATAGTCCAGAAGGCCTAGTATAAAAGTTGTACGACATTAACTCCTCGACCGCGTTAGCGTATCGAGGGGTCAAAATATGAAAGTTGCCGGATGATTTAAATAAACGACAAACATAATTTGAACTCTCGATACGCTAACGCGATCGAGAAGTAAGTGTCGTACAACTTTTATACTAGGCCTTCTGCAGCGCTGGCTATATGAGCCCTGGCTATAGGAGCCCTAAGCTTAACGAATATTCATGTTAATTCTTTTTCGCCTATGAATACTTGGTTAACATGTAAATCTGACATTTTGTTTTGTGTCACAGATATAATTTGCTTTTTGAGTAATTAGATAATTTGTGGTAAATATTTTCATTTTGGATTGTTTTGAAGAAAAGAATATTCGAGACTAAACGCATAACTGTGTTGTATTTAGAATAGTATTTTTGGTGTGGAAACGTTGTTTGTGTCACTTCCGTCCTCTGTAATCCTATGCAATGTCATAGTATTCCAAATCACTCAAATAGTACATTGTGATACACGTGTGCTATGATGGTCATTATACACGAGTCGATATTGTGCGCGCGAGCTAAAAGCGAGTGCGCAATAAGGAAGCCGATGTGTACACCATGCACACACGTTTCATACGACATTTTTCAACACACTTGTAAGTAAAAATCAAAATTTTATTCGTGTTTATTAACTTTTGTTAAATACGTTAACTTAATTGTCAGAATTACGTCAGAATTATAAATAGCATATGAGTTTGACTGACCTTTATAGACTACATGAAGCTTCTTGCGATGCCTTTTCGACGTCGGTTGATGACAATACTTTATATTTTCAACCAATAGATCCACTTAAGGCCCAAACATCGCAAATAAGTAGGTATATTTATCACTACATCAACTAGATTTTCATGGTAACACTCGCGTTTTGCGGTTCCAGAGATTTCATCCACATATTGTTATAGTTTTACTTCTAATTCTCTTTTTGTTGCATTTTATCATAATAATTAAGCGAGAAGACGGTCACAAATGTTTTATGTAAACAATTTACCGCGGCGCGCCATTGGAGCGCATTTTTTTCGAATCGCGTTACGCGCGCATATTTGAAGGAAAGGCCCGCCAAACAGCCAAAATAAAAAATGTTGTAATTTATGTTTAAAGCACTAATTATTGTAAATAATGAATAATTTAATAAAATTGTACATATATCAAATAATTCTGAAAGTTTTAATCCATGTATTCAACTAAATACGGAGATATTGCTTTTTAGCGCATAAGCTATTATGCGACTAAAAATAGTGTAAGTACTTGTTTGAAAAAAAACCTTTTTAATCCGACATAATTTGAATGTATTGTTTGCGTACGTAACTTAGTCTTGTAGGGTACAAACTGAATTTGATGGGTTTATCTCATTACCACACTAGTTCAATAATTATAATGAGAAAGTACGCGTGTTTAATATCTTGGATTATGAGCCTAAAAGTGGTACGATAAGAACCTCGTTACGAGCAAGTGTGTTGAAAAGATTATTCGAGTTAAAAAGAATACCTAAATTACCACTAAATACCTAACATGACACAAATTATTGTTATTAGGACTGAGAAATGGTTTAGAAACTATATGTTAAATAAGCAACATGAATATTCTTAAAAACTTGAAAAGTTATCGCTGTGACTAAAAGTCCGAAACTGATAAGAACTGCAGCTGTGTACTTTTTTTTCTGTGGCCCCGTACATGTTTTTGTTGAATTTGTTTACCTGTATTACCTTTATCATACCTACCGATGATTTGCAGAATTTTACCCTTTTGTTTCTTAGGATTAGGGTTGCCTTCTTTATATTTAGGCTTCGTTATATTATTTGATAGTACAAAGGTTTTACTAGTACGTTTCATTCATTACATTAATACTTAACAGAAAAAAAGTCTCTTGATTTAATAATAACAACCAGTAGCACAGTGTTGCTTAAGTTCATAATTATAATGATACGTACTAGGGAGTTTTACACCTTATATTTATATAAGTGCAATTCAACGGGCAGGTCGCTAGTTTTGACGAAAATCAATAGCTGGTTATACATAAAACAGAATATCCCCATAAATTACTTAGATATAACTATTATATTCATGCAAAAAATAAAATCTAAGTTTAATTCACAAGTAAATGTTTGTCCGTTCGTCCCGTATTCAATATACTACGTGGTAACTCAATTCAATAATACCTTAGTCCTTATTTATATTTCTCCCGGGCGTGTCGAACCTACGAGACGTGCGATAAGTAAGTTCCCAATGGAACCGAGCCCGAAGCTCTGCGCACGAACGCAGGTACGGGCTACGTATCATGGCGTGTCACGGCGTGTCACGTGAATCCGTACGCGAACGCAGGTACGAGGTACGTACCTTGGCGTGTTCGTGAAATTCGTGATCTTAGTACCGCCGGGCTTAAGAACACGTAGCTACGGATCGGCGTACATCACGGATATCAGGAGCCCTAGTTTCCACATCTAGTAGGTAGGTAATTATTAGGATTAGCTTTTGGAGCCGACGTGCTCATATTAACAAAGGCTCGTTTATAAAACAAAAAAATGGCCTTGCACGTGCAGACTACGGATAGGTATGAGTTGTTGGTAAGGGTATCGTTATAAAAATTATGGCAATTTAAAATGATAATATTGAAAGCAGCTCTAGAAATTCCTGCTTCAAAAACTTTACTTGCATTGTTTTTACTAATTACTCTCATGAGACAATGACATTTAAGTGCACAAAGATGAATACCGACCGAGTGCAGGCTTATTGTTATTGCCCTTATCGGTTCCACATAAACAATGAATCTCGGCAATGTCTAAGCCGCGATGCGTTATATTATCTTGGTCTGGTATTTTACATTAATATTCTTACAATTTACGTAATCCAGTCAAATTATTATTACACATATTTTGAGTTGATACTTTGTATCCCGATACCTATACCTACTAATTGGTGTCACGGTAAACACTTCCGCTTTTCTATGTTTTCTGTGTGTATGTACACGAATGCATAGAATGAGCAGAAATCTAGATCCTGGATGGCTTTATGGATCTAGGGTGCCATGAAACATTGCTATTAAAGTAATATAAATAGTTAAATACAGTATAAGAGGGCAAGCGTACTGTTGGCTAAAAAGCTATCTCAATGGGCAGCGACAATGTGTAGAAGTTACAAAAATAGTTAAAAACCTTAACAAAACGTATAATTCGCCGTTCATCATTAACACATGCGGCGTGCCATCGGGTAGTATACTAGGGCCGTATTTGTTTTTACTTTACATCACCGATTTACCTGGCGCCACACAAAATGACACTATACTATTTGCAGATGACACAACCATAGTAATTAAAGAAAATACAGATGGTTCTCTAAGAAATATTATTACATGTACCTACATTAACAAATGTAACAAATTGGTTAGAAAATAATAATCTCAAAGTTAACTTAACCAAAACACAACTGGTTTAATTTCAAACTTATAATAGCAAAACCAATTAGATTATCTGCCGATTTTAATGGCGTAAGTACAACTTAATGAAACGGAAAGTGCAGTTTTTCTAGGAATTAAGAATGATAAGTTTTGTAATTGGAAAGCCCATATTAATACCCTTTGTAATAAGCTACATCGATTTAATTATATTTTGTATCGTCTGCGAGCAACCGTCTCTGAGGCGGCAGCAACGGCAGCCTATAACGGTTATGTATCGTCGCAAATCTGTTACGGAATAATAATATGGGGCAACTCATCAGATGCTGATAAGGTTTTCTTAGCCCAAAGAAAGTGTTTACGAGTAAGATCTTTGTGTGGAGCATATTACCTAGATAGTTGCAAGCCATTATTTAAAAAAGTATACTACCCTTGCCATCCTTATATGTATTTGTTATGTGTATATTCGTAAAACATAATATAGAATTGTTTAAAATGAAAGGAAGGGAAAAACGATATAAATACGATCTAAATACCGACACATCAGACATTAAAACTATTTCAAAAAATACGTGTGGCACTCGGGGACTGCCGCGGTAAAGCTATTGCATATCATTTTGTATCAACTTATGCAATTATAATTATTTATTTATTTTATTTATGCAGTATTTCTTTTTCTTTGATATTAATTCAAGTTACACTTTTTGAGCGTGGTGACCGATAAGAAAACAATTTTTTCTATTATTTAATAAATAAAAAGTTAATATTGTTTAAAATGTTTTTATTATTTTACAATACATGTGGGTTTTATTATCTTACAGTAGCTGTTGGTTATTCAGGAATATTTATCATTAAAACTATAGGTTTATGATAACTGAAATAAGAAACATAAGTTTGCGACTTAATATCCTCTAAATACCTAGAAAATACCGCGTCAATGGTGGTCCCATATTTTGTTGTAGACTCTTGTGGATCATTATTCATTTTCAAATTCAATGTTTTTGATAGAAAAGTTGTCAACATTATTTTACAATACATGTGGGTTTTATTATCTTACAGTAGCTGTTGGTTATTCAGGAATATTTATCATTGAAACTATAGGTTTATGATAACTGAAATAAGAAACATAAGTTTGCGACTAACATATTTGATTTTGGCGGGACTAAAATAATAGTGTTTATTTTGACGTTTGACATCGCCGTATCTCTGGTAATAAAAGCTACTGTCCTCAATATTTTGTATAGAATATGACACTTAGCGACATTCGTTTGGAGATATATCCTTTCCCCGATAAAGAACTTTGTAACAAAGTGAATAAAGTCGGTTTCGGTCCGTCGGAGGTCGGAGTGGGGAGCGTCAGGTTTTTTTTCGTTACGGAATTTCTGGATTCAGTCCCCGCGCTCAAGGCCCGCGATAGAAGCTATGCAATAGCTTAAAAAAAAATTCTAACTCTATGGCCATCAAATTATATTATAATTATTCTTCCTGTTACATATGAGAGTTCTTAAAGGAAATAAAATCAGTAGAAAACTCTTTTTCATTGTTAGATTTTGTATATAATTAGATATTGTTATTATAATTTTAGTATTATAAATTTACGAAAACGGGGCTTAATCGTGTATAAACTTTGAAAACAAACCTCCGACGTTTCAAGGGCGACATTGCCCCCGTGGTCCCGGAGAAAGACTGTAATTTTAGTAGTATTTCCGTGAATATACCTACTTAAAAAAGTTATACCCAGAGTATCTCGAGATGCGATATTGTAATGTAATAAAATAAATTATAGATGTTTAATTACTCATTTATTGTCGGTACATTTTCAAATTAATTTAAACACATTACAGAAGCGTCTTGCCACACACGATACCGGTTTTCTGCTCTGTTTGGAACATGCCATTAGGCCACGTGTAATTAAGACACGACTCGTGTACACGGAGCCACGTGTCAGCGTGTACTCTTGTAATCGGGAGCCCTAATCTCAAACTCGTACGATTATACAAATTTTGCTCATTACTACGATAATACGAGATACGAAAAAATAATATAATAATAAGTATCCAATATCAAAGTATGTCATAATCATTTGGAGCACCGCTTGCTGCACTTGCTTACAATTAACTCAAATACATACTTTTGTTTTGCCAATGGTAGCAAATAGCGGTCTCAAGTGAAAACACGTCAGACGTCAGCGTGCGTAGCCAAGATGCCAATCGCTCACGCTTAATAATGTATCGTAGCTACCTCTCTCTATCTCTCTTTCTTATTAGCGTGACAATGACAGTTGCATTTCATTAGCGAGTGAGCGTGAGCGGTTGGCATCTTGGCTACGCACCCAGGTAATAAAAGAAAGTAATTGCCGGCAAAATCGTATTAAGATTGGTAATAAACAAGACTTTTATTGTCGCATTATCACTCTTGACGCATATATGAGAAATTAAGGAAAGACAAAAACTATTCACCGTTTTATAATGTAAACAGTTTGAAATCACGATTTCCACTTGAAACTTATCTGCTATGAATAGCATTGTAGTGTCTTTTGTTAAACCCAATCGCTAATTACCTGCAGAAAATGAAATGCAGTAATACAAAAACCTGTAATATAAATTACAAATTTATTGTCTTAAGAATAAGGGTCAAATTGGAATAGGACGCATTTCACATAAAACCTTTTAGAAATGAAATATGATCTGACCACCTGGGGACAATTGTATAATTTATTTTGTAACTTAAAATATTAGCGGAACTCTCTTTCTAATAAAAGGGATTGAAAAGAGACTTCCGCTAATATTACAAGCTACAACTGATTATGCAATAGGCCTCCGGTAGCGTGTTTTGCAAGTCTTAGTTAGAGGGTGGTATTTATTATATTATTTTTGCTGTAGTTGAGTAGTGTATGAACTAAGCATGGATTAAAAATTCAAGAATCCAAATGCATTAAAAATCCAAAAAGTAGGCCAGTTGTCGATTGTAAGAAATATCGGGAATAGAATACAGTGTAGCTAACGTTGCCGGTACTTGGTAGCGTAGCGACTGAAGCTTGCACAATATCCTCAAATCGATAAGAAATCTGTTCCCACTTTTTTTAATATCTACCTACGTAAGTTGCAAAATTTAACACAAGCTACAATAATCAAATCAACTTTTAATTATGAAAAATAAACAGACACCTGGTTGACCACGCCTCGGTTCTTAATTTCAAAAGGTTATACGTTGAGTGCATGCTATAACAATTTGAACTTTATTGCCAAAGGAATACTGTTGTTATTAATAAAATATCTCTTGTTCTTTATGGTACTATTTCGTGCAGGTAATTAGCTGTTGATTTTACAAAGGATAACAATGTCGAGATTTTAAAAAGTTTTAACTTTACCGACAGCCGTCACAAGATGTACTCACAAAATAGCACTATTTGCTGAATTTTATCGCTTCGTAATCTGAGACTAATAGTTATGTTTTGTTTTTAAATAATATCAGAATAATTGCGCTAAGTTACCCATGTATGATGATTATTTATGACTCTACCTATATTTGACTGATTAACTACAAGAAAAATAAATAAACTTGAGCATAGTAGAAACAAACGCTCACGCCGCTTTCATTTCTATGTATGATAATAAAAATGGTCGGCCTAAAATGTTAGGTTATAGTAAGGAAATAAAGAAACGATGCCACACTAAGAGCAAAACAAACCTGGTTCCACAGCGAGCGACAACGTCCTAACTCCTAGCCATGGTCATTCAATATTAAGTCTAATTCCTGGGCGTATAAAGTTTACTTTCGTTTGAACTGTTCAAAACAGAATAAAACACTAACAGAATTCATTGGGGTTAGTTACTGGTTAGAGGTTAATTGGGGTTAACTGGACCGATAAGGTTTCCGAATGATTAAGGTTTCCGTATCATGAGTTAACCGAATTGGAGGTGTTTTGAAAACAACCTTTAAAATAACCTTATGAAAAACCCGGGTTATGGTAACCGGTTCCGGTCCCTGCTTCCAAGTTTTATTCCACCCAACAACCAGTCAACGCACGTACCTACTTAAAAAGAAAGTAAAATACTACTTCATGAATGTCATATCATTTAACTGCTCAGTTGACAAAGCGCCGTAAGCGCCTCTGAATGAGATAAAGACTTTGACATTCTGTAATTGGAGCATTTTCACTTCGCTGCTCGATTGTCAAAAGGTCGTAACCACCTGCAAATTTAATACAAACTTAAGTCTGTTTGGTTTTAGGCAGTTGTCAGCTTTATTTTGTTTTCGCCGTCTAGTTTCGTTGCACAA
Organism: Lathronympha strigana; assembly: GCA_949128165.1. NCBI lineage: Eukaryota > Metazoa > Arthropoda > Insecta > Lepidoptera > Tortricidae > Lathronympha > Lathronympha strigana. The sequence goes on along the minus strand of OX421923.1, from coordinate 5,972,528 downwards.
TCCGGTTATAACCAGTTATTTGGAACCAAATAGCCATAAAACAGGTGAGTCGATAAATATTGAGGTTTTGGCACGAAACACATAATCAAAAAGTTGCAGTATAATGACTTACACGAAACTGGGTGTCCCAAAAAAATCTATTTCTGCTGTTGATTGTACTACGCCGAAAGTTGATTTGTCATCCGATCTACTCAATACACCAAGTATAAATTAAAGTCCTCAAAGAACAGTGGAATACACCATGCGACTAAAACAAAAAGCATATCTAACCAAAATTAAGGGTTGAGCACTTAAGCTTCAATATTGGCTAAAAATCCTGTGACCAGTTCCAGTTTGAGCTGAATATCTTGGAGACCACTGCTTATGTCCACAAAACATACTTATCAAGTATGCTAAGGATGGGGGTCCATGGCACAAAACATAGCTAAATGAAAAGGGGTCTATCGCGTTTCCAGCTGCTATCTCTATCTCTGCAGCTGACTGTATTATTCTGGTGACTGTCTACATAATCGGGAGTTCTTCATCAAAGTCAACCATCTTTATTTTTAAGCATAAACGTCTGCGAATGATACCAGATTTCTCAGAAATAAAGGAAAAGTGGAAAAATTCATGTGTGTGTGTATATATATGTATATGGTCAATGTACTGGTTCTGATAGATTTAGTACCTACGAGTATACATTAGCGTGTCTGGATTCTAGACGACTAATGTGTGGTTAATGGTAATTTTGTGAATAATCTGTGCTTAATTAAATAAATAGGTATCTTTATACTTATATAGCTTGCTTGTATAGGTATTTATATATAAGTACGTATACACTAGTTAACTAATTGTGTAAACAAAACAACTGAATGTAAAACCTTGATTTATAGAATTCCGTGTGTATATGTCTCTCTCTCTCTCTCCTTCTGGACCCTCTTTCTCTGTTCGTCGGCGGTTTTGCTTAGAGTTTTCGAAACTTATCTAATCTTGATTACCACGAAGAAGGAATTCCAAAATAAATTACTCATGAGACGGTTTTTGTGAACCTCGGAACAGTCGGAACCTGCGAAATCATTATATAGGCGGCGGCGTTATTATTTGAATGCATATGTCTAATACTTACGGGAGTCTTCTAGATATAGTTGGCAGTGTTTGCACTGCATTATTTTTAGGCTTCCGTACCAAAATGGAAAAAAAAACTAATGTAAACGAGGAAGTTGGGCTGCAATCCTGATGAAATGAAAAGAAGAGAATTAACTTGATGTTGTATTTGGAAATTATTTACTTAAAAAAACAGATAAATAAAAACACAGCTTCTACTGATCTCAAGCAACGAAATGAAAATGACAAAAAAATATGACACAATAACAGAATAATACATAAAAATATTAAAACATTTAAAAACCTATGCGGCCTGATGCTGCAGCCTAGTAAAGAGTCCGCAACAACTAACTTTTACAGTACACAATGGTGCTACATTACCAGATAATCAATCAATCAATATATATATATTTATTTCAGATTCAGACCAAATTACAGTCCATATTTGTTAGTTAATTACAACCTACTTATATCTATGTTAGTTTATCCTAATCCTATCCTAATAATAACTCATTTATTTTATTTACAATCTAGGTACTTTGGAGCATGCAGTGACACCCAATGTCTCTTAATAATGAGCAGTTTACGTGCCTGCGTCGAATATTCGTAGGGCCATATGTACTGTAAAACGTCGTACGATACACGTGCGAAAAGGTATTTCCTCTTTTTCGCCCTTGTACCCAAAGGGCAATGGAGAGAGCTATGCTAGGAGTCTCTCTGCGAGATCGTATCAGAAATGAGACCATCCGCAGCAGAACCAAAGTAACCGATATAGCTCTCCGAATCGCTAAACTTAAGTGGCAGTGGGCGGGGCACATTGCACGTAGAACCGATGGCCGTTGGGGCGGAAAGGTTCTCGAGTGGCGACCGCGTACCGGAAGGCGCAGCGTGGGTAGGCCCCCCGCAAGGTGGACTGATGACCTGGTGAAGGTCGCAGGAGTCCGCTGGATGCGGGTGGCGCAGGACCGGTCATTGTGGAAATCTTTGGGGGAGGCCTATGTCCAGCAGTGGACGTCTTTCGGCTGAAATGATGATGATGATGATGATCGTAATGTACCAATATGGCGCCTCGCCGCTCTGTCTGTCACATTTCACCTCGTGAAATATCTCGGGATCTCGCTCGGGAAATTCGGGAACAACTAAAAGTTTGTACGGAAACCTAAAGTGCGACTCCGACTCGCACTTGGCCGGTTTTTTTACTTTCCGCTGTATGGTCTTCTCCATTCGCATGTGCGCAAAGGATAGAGTACATACATATATTTTTATTTAATAATTTATTCAAGTAAATTTTAATATAAGCCACTAGCTGCTCGTGTTTAAAAATGTAAAATTAGAATTTAATGAAGTAGCCTCAATGTTTAATTACAGGAAACGCCATTCAAACGAATTTCAACTAGTAATAGACTTAAATATCGACATTTGGCTAAAACTGGTTTTGCAGCGGGTTACTAGAATTAGTCGCATCAAAAATATCTATACAAGACCTGTGTGGTCAGGGAAGAGTCCGACTTTTAAAGCTACCTAAGTTTGTTTATATACTTAACGAAATATCATTGGCCCTCTATAATGCGTTCAAAATACCGCATGTAAGGAGTGTAAAGACCCCCATGATAATAAACTTATCTGAACAACTTTTTGTTGAAATAGTTCAAATTATTTAATTAAATATTTTGACTTGTTATTAAAGTAGTGGGTACTATATATATATTATATATTGAAATAGATGTCATACATTACTAAAGAAAAGGACCAACACTATCGGAGGCCAAGCTGAGGACGGCTACAGACGTCTTGCCTATACTCGAGAAATATTATTCGCCAATATTCGTTGAGACCAGGCGGCCTAATGGTTATGACGTTAGCTGCGTGATACAAACAATGTTTTACATTACTGGTAATGATTGTTTATTTATCTGCCTAGTATGTTTATTTATTTCCTCGCAAATGTGATGAAAAATATTGTATGTGTCACGGGCGGTGCAAGACCGCCCTGAACACACTACGCAATGTACTAATACATATACTTTGTACTACTATTAACAAGTTTCAAGGAAAATGCCTAAGCAAAGGTCTAAGGCCAGGTTCAAGACCTAGGAAACCAGTTAATTGTCCCTTTGAGGCCGTAAACAACTTAAAATGAAGGTACGTTTCTGAGAAATAACACATAATAATCAGTAACAACGACGGATCGTTCATAAACACATGCGAAAAACCAATATTTATCGTAGGTTTCAAGGACAAAGCGAAAATTAAAAAATCTTAAATATCTAAATTAGTTCAAAAGGTAACGATAGAGATATATACACAATTTATGGCACGTGTAGACTCTCGGTCGAATTTCAAGGGCGACAGGCAATTTAAGCGTGTTTAGGTAGTTTGGGTTAGTTTAAAGTGCCTTAAATAGATTCGGTTACCAAAACTAATTAAGACAGCTTGAGTTTAAGGTGAAGTTATTTAGGACACATTTTAACTCTCCCAAACTACCTGGAAAATCCTTAATTGTCTCTGGTCCGAGCTTCGCCCGAGGTTAATATAAGTGTATACAGGGTTGCATTCGCCCGAGTGTCTACACGTGCCATTAGATGTTTGGGTTAAGGATGACACACACCAATCCGATCCGATCCGACCCGGGACGATCTGTCAGTTTATATAGAAATTGCCACGTGAACTCCGAGGGGTCCGAGCTATAACGTGATTCTTTCTATAGAAACTGTCAGATTGTTTCTATAAAGATTCGTTTAGAAATCAACCTTACCATCAGCCGACAAAGTGATACTTTGTACTAAAAACTCATTATATTACTTACAGTAATTTACGTAACTTTAGGTGCATTTACCACTAGCTGAATACACACGCTAACGAAGACACGGAAACCGCCTACTAACCATTAAAATGTTACTTTTAATAATGTTGTGGCTACATTGTCTATGACACCTGTAATTTGCGCGGCCATAATAACATTTACGATGTAAGTTCGTTGTGTGCAAGACGATGTAACACCTGCCAAGCCTGCTTTGTCCTAGATAGTGTCAGGTCAGGTGGAAAAGAACGCAACGTGTTTAAGGTAATATATTCATTTTAGGAATTACCACGGAATGACATTTTCATTTTAAGTGCTGAATCATACTCGTACGACGTAAGTGGTACTATAGTTGCCAACGGTCCCGCTTTACGCGGAACGTCCCGTCTCTGGGGTCTCGACCACGGGTCCCGCAAAGGGGCCGCGCGGGACCCCGAAATTCCTGTTTTCAGGCTAGAAAGTTCTGGTGCATATTCGTAAATGTAACCGATCATATCAAAAATACTTTTTTAATGTGTTTGTTTTATAACGTAAATTAAATGTTAAGAAAGTGGTATTTTGTTTATGCTTTTCAAACGTTGCGAGTGCAACCCACCTTTCGTGCCAAAACCCAGCTGTACAGGTTCAGAAAAGGCCCTGCAATTTTGATCGAATGTGTCCAACCGCAATTTTGGAAGCAATTGAAAATTGAGGAGCTTCTTGTCTCATGGCCTGCATCATTAGATCTCAAGTAAAATCAAATGAATCCTGTAGACCTCCAAGGTCACAAATAAAATAACAATGTCTCATATTGGATGACAGAGCTGGACATTATAGAGCAATTTCAATGCCTCAAGGATATATTACGTTACACTTACTGTATAAGTGTATATGTTTTGAAAATAAATGATAGCTCGTATGGATATTTTTGAAGAAAACTGGTTGGTTCAAACTACTTAATTCAAAATGTAACTTTTACCGGAAAGGCCAATTGAAGTCGGTATTTATATCTTAAAAAATATATCTTAATATAAAGAAGACACTATTTCACGCGAAAAACTGCGAACAGATACAATGTACCAAAAATGAAACACTAATAAACCGCATTTAAACCTATAGCTGGGCTGGGCTGGGCTAGTTGGGCTATTGAAGTTGCCGCGTCGACCAGTTGTGATCTACTGTGGCAGCCCTTTAAGCGTTACTGATTGACGTCGAGAGTTCCAGAAAGTTCCAGATTCTTTGGGCTGTAATGCTGTATCTCATAAGGTTGCTGCAGGGTTGTTGCTGCGACAGTATCTCCTTCCAACTCTTTGGATTAGAAAATGATAGATATCTTTTTCGCCTGCGAGATACTAGGGGTACCTACTAGACAATCTAAAATTTAATGACAGTGTCAACGAACTCTCCATTATGCAAACACGCATGCGAGCATTCGAGGCAAGTTTCGTAAGACTAAGACTGAGGCTATAAATAGCTGATTTGGTTACTAATGTATGCCTCTATCGTGCACCGAAATATATATGAAATAGTTGGCGTTATATAGAAACTAATAGATATAATACCCACGGCCAACACCGATGACGGCAGAACCATGGGAACCATACTACAATTGGAACAAATAGTATAGTAAGGATCAGGGTTCTTACCATAACGTCTTAACGCGATTCAGTTGGCGATCTAAACTGAATCACTTCCATGCAACTGACCCTAAACTGGCGAACTGTTAACGCGATTAAGTTGACGACCTAAACTGAGTCGCTTCCATACAATTGAGCCTAAGTTGAATTGCTTTAAGACGTCAGACGGTAAGGCCCCAGGCCTAGTACCACGAAAATCGAACGATCGAAAAATTGTATCTTGCATATCTCTACACTTGCATATTAGAGTGACAAAGAGGTTTTTCCGTCAATGCCAATTTTCGATGTTCGTGGTAGGCCCTCTGAACCTAAACTGGATTACAATATAAATAAAGCCAGAAGGTCCTTAATTTATGCTGTAAAATTTATCAATGTTAAACTTTCATCGTTTACTTCAAAATGGTCGCTCCACTTGTTTAAATTTAAAAATTCAAATTGGATAACATTTTTAACACATTTAATAATAATTATTGGCTGCGAGGTTAGCTTGAGCAAGTGTTTCATCACCGTCTGTGGTTTTCCTCTTATTATGGCTAATCTAGTATCTAATGACGGATTAAAGTTGGAATGGATCATTAAGACTGCTGCAACGAGCTAGTCATGATGATCATATCAGCTAAAAGGTTGGTGGTCAGAGGTTCCCACTCCAGCAAGGATAGCAATGATCTTGGGCCTTGCCATGAGCCATGACGTATTAACGCGATTCAGTTTAGTTTCAGTTTAAGGTCCGTTGTGTGGAAGCGTTTCAGTTTAGGGCGACAACTGAATCGCGTTAATACGTCATGGTAAGGCCACTTCTTTCTCTTGATAGCCTCTTTAACCGGCGATATACATTCTAGCCTATCCGCGGATCTGCCAACCAATGTATGGTAATTTGTCTGGCGGATGCCTGGTGGACATCCGACGGATTGCCCGATCGTATATGGCCAGCTTATTCCGGGCTGGCCCTTTCCAGGCGTCTATTTGTGGGCAATTAGTCTTAAGTCCGGTTTGAGCAAAAAAAGCTATCTCCATCACCCTCATCCAACGATCTCAATCTTGTGAGATCCCTTGGCTTTCCATAGGATATACCTACCTATATCGGAATCCAAGTCCAAAAACCCAGTATCAGAGTGTAAATGTGTAACTGTTCCGATACTGTGTAACTGTACAGTTACACAGATCGGAATCCAGAAATTTAGAGAATGTTCTTTAAATTCTGTAAGTATAGTACATTGCTAGGTAATAGGGAGGAGTATGTATGAATGAATTCGGTAAAAAATAAATGTGTGCATTGATTCGTTATGTAGGTAACTGTGTCATGTTCAGTATTGATATAATTATGGTTTTAAAGAGGACATTAAACGAAAGCCCAGCAATAAAACAAGGAAAATAAAACCTCAATTTAAGCAAAGTTGAAAGGTTTCCATTTAACCAAACATTACGTCAACCTCACCAGTCAAGTCTCTTAACTCGTTTTTAACCTTAGCGACATAAATATCTATACAATGTAGGACCCTATGAACAGGGAATAGGGTACAAAGATGTATACACATTTATGATAAACTTCGCCATGGAAGTGGGCGGTAGCCCGTTCTTAATGTTCTTTTTCATATTTGTTTTTTAGTAAAAGGGTCTTTATATCATTAACTGTAGGACTATTTTTGCTGCACGCTTATGTCTAGGCACTATTGTTGTCTAGTTACTTTGAAATATGTTTTCGGCTATTAAGAATAAGGTATATTTTAGAATACTTATGTATGGTATGTTTTAAGCCGAAACTCGTGTCACTATGATAATAGTGTGGAACGGGGTTTTTAATATGACACTGGTATAAAGCCAGTCCCTAACTATTCATATTCACTCTATTCTCTAAATACGATCGTTTATTTTATGTACGTATACTTACTTAAATATAAGTTTTGTTTCATGTTCATGTGAAATAGTTAACATACTTATATATAAACGACGGATTGTCCAAGAATACTGGGAGAACTTACTCGCTTAGCTCATAAATATACCGACATATATAAATAAATAATAATTTTAAAACGTAATAAATATAAGAGCCTGGGCAGAGAGTACCATTTTATACCATTTGGGGTCGAACGAAACTCTAGGTCCATGGCGTCCCAGCGCACGCAAGTTTTTTGTAGAAATCGCGAAACATCTGATTGATGTAAAAGGCCTAGTATAAAAATTGTACGACATTAACTCCTCGACCGCGTTAGCGTATCGGGAGTTCAAATTATGTTTGCCGTTTATTTAAATCATCAGGCAACTTTCATATCTTGACCCCTCGATACGCTAACGCGGTCGAGGAGTTAATGTCGTACAACTTTTATACTAGGCCGTGACTTCCTCGCACAACGTATCAGCATTGCGATACAACGAGGATATGTCGCCGGCATGCTAGGTACAATGCCTCAAGGACCTATTTTAAATTTAAGATACGTAGAGGTAGGTAGACTAGGTAGCTAGGTAAATTACACTTACTGTAAATAGCGTACTTGTCCTCAAACAAACATACATACATACAAACGGCAGATTCTCCAAGTAGACTGGGATTACTATACAAAAGACACTAAACACAATAAAACAATACAATCTGTATGTTATTGTTACAATAAAGAGTTTAAATAGATACATTATTCCACTCGCTTCGTTCAATAACGTGTCGAAATCTATCCTTCGAAATCTAGAGGAACTCCTGGTAGAGATACAGTTGAATTCGATGAAAGAGTGACCAAACAGATGGAGCATAATTAAAGAGATACCACGAATCTCTATAACAGGTAGCCCTACCGGCTACTGATTATCGCCTTTACCATAAACCGGTATGTCATCGCACTGATAACCGTAGTATATCCGTATGAATAGAATCTTGTGTTTATGTGTGAACCATAAACAGGTTGCAGTGTTTACCATACGACATAACCATAACCAAGGTAAACAAATATGTAGTGGGCAATTAACGAATCTGTTATTTTTCACGCACGCGAAGTAGGAGATTCTCAATTCGACGGGATTATTTTGTTTATTCTTATGTTTTTATGTTTGTTCTTCGATAACTCGAGTATCGTTAGTCGGATTCTCGTGAAATATGGCAGGTGGTTAGATAAGATGAATAAAAAATGTAAGTACAAATATGAGCCGAATCGATAAAAGGGTTGCCGAAATATAGGGGTCGCGAGTTTACGTTCATTGTTATACTAATGTGGGTCATTGTTAACCTATGAAGCGGGTGGAAAATGATACAAGTGTTTCGGCCCTAGCGCTTTACTTTCCAAAGCATTTTTTGACGTGACAACGTCTTATAATTCGATGAGCCGGCTGCACGCACGAAAAAACATGACGTATGCGTCGTTACCTCGCTTTGCGGCGTTCCATCTCGGCAATATTCGACATTCATCGTGCAAGATCGGAAGTTCAAATGACACGACATTCATTGCTGCTTGTTCTAATAGCCTCGAGTGCATTTAGCAATCTAAAACAGTAATGTGGATCTCCTGCCAAAATGACATCTCTGTCCTGACTTATGAATAGAATGTGGCAGAAAATATTGAAAGGAAGTAAATATTGTTCAAATTTGAAAACTATTTTTCAGAATTTATAATTAAATTTAACAATGCATTGTCCCTTTTGTAACAAGTGGATGGAACGGCAGAACAAAAGGTGTACCTCTCCTAGTTGCACAAATAAATTGTTAAGATGCGACGAATGTTTCACAATAACTGCTGATACCTTCAAGTTTTGTATCAAGTGCGGTCACAATTTGAGCCGAATAATACGAATTAATAGGGCTAAGGAACAAAAAAATCGAGTGAAACAACAACTGTTATTAAAACCGAAGTTCGTATCAACAATGCCATTATCACTATCTGAGTCATCTGAGGGAATATTTTATGAACTTAATTTAACTGTCGAAGATCTAAAGGATTTGGATGAAATTGAAGAAAGTTAGCAGCTCAACATCAGCAATATTCTGGTTCAACCAGACTTGCCACAGTCGCCAAGGACTCCCACCACGCCGTTAAGTCCTGGTGAGCCAATTGGAGACATCATCAGCAAGTCGGGTTCACCTTTGTTCTTAGATTAATTGATATGTTGCCAATTGACACAGGGAAGTGTCACTCGTGAAAATTTTCGAAAATATGGTTCGTAAAGTGTGATTAATGTATTTTTAATAAAAAATATTAGAATTGTATCAAATTGAATTTTATTTCAGACATATGTATTATTTGCAACATATATACCCAATATATATACGTGTCATTATCTGGTAAAAGGGACCTTATCGTCGATGGCGGTTACGCCTCACTGCGCCGCGCGGTGTTGAATTTTGTAATGGAGCATAGTACAAAATAGACTGACAATCTTGCAGAATGTATGAACTGACGTTTATCTGTCATAGCTATTTTGACGTTTTACATACATTTTTAACCCTTCCCCTGCAAAAATCGGCAAACTTTTTCGTAAACAAAATGACAGACAAGGCGACTCCCGTGGTTGGATACTCAATGTTATTTTCATCATTTTCATGTTTTAGGTAGGCCGTAGACACACGGTTTCCTGATTAGGTTTCCGAATTCGGAATTTAAGAATGTGTGCGCCTTGTCAAACATTTTCTATTAAAGATGCGCATTCGGGCGTCCGAATGGTCCGAATCGAAAATTCCGAATAGGTTCTAATCAGGAAACCGTGTGTAAATGTTACTTGATTAATTCAATTGTGATTTCCATTTACCTCCTTCTCTATATCCATACAAAATATCTATCAAACAAATAAAATTAAAATTTTCTTTTGAAAAATGAAACCATTTCATTATTATTTTCTTATGACGTTGTCACGTTTAACTATCGTCAGTAAACCAACTTTACAGACAACCGATTTTTTTTTCTCAAATTTTACTGAAACTAATAAAAAATCGTTTTAAAATGGATGTATTGTAATATTCATTCTGACATTTCCTGAATAGAGGGGTCGCTCCGAACGTGAACTCGCGACTCTTATATATCGGCAACCCCTTGACCGATTTGGCACATATTCGAATTTGAAAGTAGTTAAAAGGATGCCTCATAGTGACGATCTGTCAATTTTTATAGAAATAATCACGTAGTTCGGAGCCCTCGGATGTCACGTAACGTTTTTTTATTGAAACTGACAGATCGTCCCGTCCCGTTCTAGTGTGAGTCATCCCTTAATGTTATCGCAATTGATTCTTCCAATCTACTTGATCTGCGAGATGGCGAGATGGCGATTGGCGAGATGACATGGACGCCTTCCTTGCTAACTGGCCCGATGAAGCAAAACAGAGGGAGTTATGGAGATTCAAGGGAGAGGCCTTTGCCCAGCAGTGGGACATTCTGAAAGGCTAATAAAAAAAAACATTCCTATACAATCTACGATCAAGGTGTTCTTCTCAAGTTGAATAACCTACTGAGAATAAATATACGCATTAGAAACCTATTTCCTTGGAGCAACATTCCTTATACCTACCAATCACTAGTAAATAATGTAAATACTAGCCTAGTTATAGTCTCATTTTAATTTGTACGGATAGTAGTTACTTTTTGTTCATAACTATTTAAGTATTAGAAGTTTTTTTAAGGTCAACATACAAACACACACACATACATAACACCTAATTACCAGTTTTTTAAATTATTTTTGATAATTGGTTTGGGAAGTATAATTACCACAAATAGGTTGGTCGTAAAGCCCCAAAATTTTAATATATAACTACCCTACTACTAAAAAAAAAACTCACTAAATTAACTATGACTGTTGTTCAAAATTGAATGATATTCGCTGTGTAGGTACTCACACTAATACGGCACGGGACGGGACGATCTGTCAATTTCTATAGAAAGAATCACGTGATAGCTCGGAGCCTTCGGATGTCACGTGACGTTTTCTAGAGAAACTGATGGATCGTCCCGTCCCGTCCTAGTGTGCGTCATCCTTAAGCCGTCATGGTAAGTCCCTGTACTTCTATTCAAAACAGGAGAACATTAGACAGAATAGACCCTATTACGGAATGAGCCAAACCTTAGGTAAACTGCTTGTTCGTGTTTTTTTGCAAATATCGGGTTAGACAGTGTGACTTCGGTAGAATAAATACAGACACGTATGCAGTATGCACCACACGTATTATTTATTATACGTAATTACTCATGATCATCTCTCATAATCAGTAACTAGTATACCTACAATATGAAGTAAACAAGGTTTATATGCAGACGATGACTCCATATTGCACGTGCAATAATTTAAGTTTTATTGCCACTACCACAGCAGCCTGCCACTGATGTCACGTGTGGGGTGTATGGGTGTTCGTACGGATACGTAGTAATACTAGACACGGATGGACATACACACGAAAGCACAGATCACGCGAGGCTTTTGGCGGTCGGATCCCGGGAAGCTGGTTACTGGCTTCATGCCCATCCTTCGCCCAATACTGGTACTTTCTTGGATCCGGCCTCCCTTAGACTGGCGACTGGTTTGCGACTGGGGGTTTCGGTGTGTTCGCCACACCCATGTCCATGTGTCACAGACGTGGGACGGACACCACGGATTGTCGTGTAAAAAAGTGCAGGCCGTTTTTCGAGACATGCGTCGCTTAATGACATAATCCGTCGGACTCTTGCCACCATCAACGTGTGTGCTCTCCTTGAGCCAACTGGCATTTTCAATTTTTCAGGGATTGGCAAGAGCCCTGATGGGGTGTCCTTGGTTTCTTGGAGTTTGGATCGGATGATTCGGATGCTAGTGTGGGTTGCTGCAACTAGACATGCTGGCACCGTCCCATCTCCAACGAACTTATAGTAAAATCGAGCGGAGCGGCTAAAAGCGCCGAATTTTGAAAACTTAATGAATACACGAGCCTGGGCAGAGAGTAAAATTTTGCACCATTTGGGGTTCACGGGGCCCCAGCGCATGACAGTATTTTGTAGAAATCGCGGTACGTTAGATTGATGTAACTGGTGACCAAAAAGCTGGTGGCTTCCTCGCACAACGTATCAGCATTGCGATAATTGCGATACAACGGGGAAATGCCGCCAGCATTCTAGGTACAATGCCTCAAGAACCTATTTTAGATTTAAGGTAGGTAGGTGGAGATAGGTAGGTGTATCGCTCGAAGCCTACGAAGTTTACGATAGTTTCGTGATACTGGTTATTTACCTGCGCGTGCACGCAATGCTGGTTATGTCCGATGATTCGATTATAATACGATGTTCGACCGTTAATCGTCATAGATATGTCTGACTAGGATCTGTGTGCTTACCACGAGTTTTTCGTAGCCACGAGTCGACATCGACTGCGCGATTTGAAAGTATTTGCAACTCGCTTCCACCAGTTAGGAACGAGCAAGATGCAAATTCTACATTCTACAGCAACTGGAGGACACAGTTGTGTGGAAGTGTTTGTGTATATCCTGTTACCTATTTTTTATTTCGATCTATCTTTCAAAAAAATATTTGTGGTCTGTCTGTTTCACTATTTTCTTTTGATATAATTTCTTGTAGAACCACAAATTGTACTTAGACTTACGCATAGCACGCATTACGCAAAACAATTGACGCTCAGTCCCCCTCTTCCCTGACAACGCTAGGGTTGCCTACGATTAAAAATATTATTTAATACTAGCGTCGGATCTGTGGGCAGCCCGTGTGTCGGCACCGACACAAGACAAAAGACTATCGATTCGAGTTTGCTCAGAGTTCTATAGAACTGCTCATACCGTTGCAAAAGGGATTTCAAATTATTAGTAAACAGTGTAGGCACTGTACTTGTATAGAACAAGTAAGTATCCACCATAACCACTAATACTACTAATTTCAAGTCTCTAACGATTGTTCCCAGTTAATAATTAATGTCAATGTCGCATAGACATTATCTAAATGAATTTATCCAAGATGGCGGCTGTCACGCTGACATTTGCCCGTCGAATGCGCAATGCGTGTCGCGACCTCTCTTTGCATACAATGAACGCTCTCTGGTTTTTGAAAACAAATGGGAAATTAGGCGGTGACTAGCGAAAATGTGTTGTTAGAAAAGTAGGTATATGTAGGTATGTAGATAATTTGTGCCGTTTTATTTTTTGTGCATTTTTACCTTTTCAGTTCAGTTTTTGACTGACTTAAAAAAAGGGTTTGTCATTCTCAATTCGGCTGTTTTTTTTAAGTTTGTTAGCGCCACTTTCCGAGACGGGACGGGCGGGGCTGTCAATTTCTATAGAAATAAACACGCCCGAGCTCGAAGCCGCAAGTCACGTGACGTTTTCTATAGAAACTGACAGATCGGCCGGGCCCGGCCACGTCCCGTCCCGTCCCGTTCTATTGTGAGTCATCCTTAACCCGCACTTAATGCGCTCGCGGTAGAAAGAGACAAAAAGTAGCCTATGTCACTCTCCATCCCTTCAACTATCTCCACTTAAATCACGTCAATTCATCGCTCCGTTTTGCCGTAAAAGACGGACAAACAAACAGACACACACACTTTCCCATTTATAATATTAGTATGGATGGGATAAGGTACACAGCTTACTCGGGGTTAGTTTTCTAAACCCGGCTGGCGCAGTGGCCCTAACATTACGAATGAATTACGATTGTTACTTTATAAAGGTATCTGCTTTGAGTCCAACTAAGCTAAGTTTGCATAGGTTTTGATAGCACAGACTATGAACCTGTTAAAACGTCATAATTTCACAGAAGTTTGACGTATAAAATAACCGGACATCCTCTTTTAAGTGACCCTGCTATTGGAGAACACCGGCTAAAACTCTACATCTTCGGAAATCCTGCTACTTAGACATTGGCGGAATCATCGATTACATGAACAAGAATTGAATTGAATTGACGTATAAAATAACGCTTCAAATGTTTTACAGTTCATTTGTTTGGAAGAGATATAAAATGGTTTGACTCAATCTCTAAGTTGGCCACATTGGATTCGGATACTGATCTGGTTTGTTAATTTATTAAATGTTACATACTTATTTATCTTTCTTACATTAAAATAAGTAGCTGCATAATCAAATACCTAATGTTTCTATATGTAAATATTGCAAATGCGAATGCCACTTTCTGTTTCCAAGGAAAACAATTATCGCATGCTCTAAATATTAATAATTAGTTAAATATTTTTTCATCACACCTGCTCGTAAATGGTGATATTATATGCAAGCATAGTTACACTTAAAGAGCTGTATTATTCCCATGGTTTTAAAGGATTCTCATACTACTTTACCGCCCGCGTGGAGCTCGCGGAGGACCTGCCCCGCACGCGCTCGCAGCACGTAGTCACTCCGGAGTACTGTGGACTGTGCAACTACACTACCGCTTATCATTATTGTTTCTTTACCTGTATAGAGTTTATTTATTTCCTCGCAAATGTGATGAAAAACATTGTGTGTACCACGGGCAGTAAGGGCATTACTAACTCGGGTCATTTAAAGCCCTCCGCCTACGGCGTCGGGCTTTAATAGACCCTCGTAAGTAATGCCCTTCTTACCGCCCTAGATGCACAATGTACTATTATTATTGATATTACGAAAACAGTGATTTTATTAATAGGAATTTCTAATCAGATAAATAAACTAATAAATAACTCTGACAACATCAATAGATAAGGTACCTAATATAAACAAAGTCTGACGATTATAACTACCTTTTTCATTGACTTTAATATTGAGCTTTAACACGCCACAATCCTAATAATTAAATACTCATGTCGTTTTTTACTACGAACTACTGTTTGAAAACTTTATCTGAAAATAAATGTGTAATGCAGAACTACGCGCGCTATAACATTTTTTCATTCATCTTGCATTACTTTTTACATCAAGATAAAAAAAAAATCGGTTGTCTGTAAAGTTGGTTTACTGACGATAGTTAAACGTGACAACGTCATAAGAAAATAATAATGAAATGGTTTCATTTTTCAAAAGAAAATTTTAATTTTATTTGTTTGATAGATATTTTGTATGGATATAGAGAAGGAGGTAAATGGAAATCACAATTGAATTAATCAAGTAACATTTACACACGGTTTCCTGATTAGAACCTATTCGGAATTTTCGATTCGGACCATTCGGACGCCCGAATGCGCATCTTTAATAGAAAATGTTTGACAAGGCGCACACATTCTTAAATTCCGAATTCGGAAACCTAATCAGGAAACCGTGTGTCTACGGCCTACCTAAAACATGAAAATGATGAAAATAACATTGAGTATCCAACCACGGGAGTCGCCTTGTCTGTCATTTTGTTTACGAAAAAGTTTGCCGATTTTTGCAGGGGAAGGGTTAAAAATGTATGTAAAACGTCAAAATAGCTATGACAGATAAACGTCAGTTCATACATTCTGCAAGATTGTCAGTCTATTTTGTACTATGCTCCATTACAAAATTCAACACCGCGCGGCGCAGTGAGGCGTAACCGCCATCGACGATAAGGTCCCTTTTACCAGATAATGACACGTATATATATTGGGTATATATGTTGCAAATAATACATATGTCTGAAATAAAATTCAATTTGATACAATTCTAATATTTTTTATTAAAAATACATTAATCACACTTTACGAACCATATTTTCGAAAATTTTCACGAGTGACACTTCCCTGTGTCAATTGGCAACATATCAATTAATCTAAGAACAAAGGTGAACCCGACTTGCTGATGATGTCTCCAATTGGCTCACCAGGACTTAACGGCGTGGTGGGAGTCCTTGGCGACTGTGGCAAGTCTGGTTGAACCAGAATATTGCTGATGTTGAGCTGCTAACTTTCTTCAATTTCATCCAAATCCTTTAGATCTTCGACAGTTAAATTAAGTTCATAAAATATTCCCTCAGATGACTCAGATAGTGATAATGGCATTGTTGATACGAACTTCGGTTTTAATAACAGTTGTTGTTTCACTCGATTTTTTTGTTCCTTAGCCCTATTAATTCGTATTATTCGGCTCAAATTGTGACCGCACTTGATACAAAACTTGAAGGTATCAGCAGTTATTGTGAAACATTCGTCGCATCTTAACAATTTATTTGTGCAACTAGGAGAGGTACACCTTTTGTTCTGCCGTTCCATCCACTTGTTACAAAAGGGACAATGCATTGTTAAATTTAATTATAAATTCTGAAAAATAGTTTTCAAATTTGAACAATATTTACTTCCTTTCAATATTTTCTGCCACATTCTATTCATAAGTCAGGACAGAGATGTCATTTTGGCAGGAGATCCACATTACTGTTTTAGATTGCTAAATGCACTCGAGGCTATTAGAACAAGCAGCAATGAATGTCGTGTCATTTGAACTTCCGATCTTGCACGATGAATGTCGAATATTGCCGAGATGGAACGCCGCAAAGCGAGGTAACGACGCATACGTCATGTTTTTTCGTGCGTGCAGCCGGCTCATCGAATTATAAGACGTTGTCACGTCAAAAATATAAAAATAGACTTTAAGATTATAGAGATAAGATTTAAAGTGAAATACAGCATCAGTTGTTGGTACGCTGGCTTCCCATTCGCCAAGCGTTTGAAATTGGAACATGAGCTACATGTGGGTTCGGATTGCGAGAAACAATATGGCCACCGTTTCTCTGTAAATCATTGGATAATCAGAGAAAACTGTATTACAATAGTCGTAGAGATTATATTTGAATGACTGGCTTGTCATAATTTTTAATGGGACGTTAAACAGTTATTTAAGCAAAATCGTATGTTGAAACACTTGTCATTGCAATAAAGTCTTTGGGTCATGTGGTTAGTCCTTAGAATAATAACAAACAACATATTTCAATTGAGATTTTTTTTCCCAATTTCCATACATTGCCCTTTAGCTATTTCATTCGATTATTATAATAGGGAAAGAGATGGATACAGTTTATTTTTGGCTTCAATAATTAATACCTTGGTTTTATGGGACTACCTAGATTTAAGATTTTAAATTGGTGATTAGTGTGATTACGCTGTTTAAACTCGACACAATGTACAAATAAAAATGCGACTTAGAGCCAATTACATTACAATATAACTTTTTATAAGGAACGACATAATAGCCACAACTGCCAAGTTGTTATCATTCAGACGTCTACATCTCATATTAATGACAACTAATTGCCTTATATTCATATAAATAAAACTACAACATATTTCTTTTAAAACTGTGAAAGCACGATTAGTGACAAAAGCCTCGATCTCGATACTTTAGTTTTTCAAACATATAGCCCCGTTTTTACATGTTTCTAGTGAGAACGTCGAAACCGATGAGATTATCAAAATGATTGTTAGTTAAATAGTTGAGCAATAACTAGTTCTTAAATCTGGTTTTTATCCACAAAAAATGTACCTACCTATTTTAGTAAGCAGGAGCTACGTAATTACGCGGTATATTTTGAGGCGCTTGCCTGCTATATATATATCGCTTTCTCATTTCTTGCGTGCTCCTGCAATTAGATCTATCGCGCTCTCTTTTGCTCGCATATGTGCACTCTTAATACCGCTAGTTTAAAATTTACTGTAGAATAATATAGTCGAGTTGCTAATTCACTGTCAGTGTCATTGCATCTTGCTCGCTCTTGCTGGTGAGGGAGATGCAACTGTAGATAACGAGACGTGAACGAAACATCATTTACTACAGTAACTTGTGGAAAGCACACAGATAGGGCTGCCACCCGCCCAGATTTGTCCTAGTTTGGAGCCCGTCTGGGTAGATCCGAGCCGGATCCAGAACTCTAGATTGACCTGACCCTGAAAATTCGGGGAGGAAACGCGATTTCAATGAAACATCCGAGATTTAAAAAAAAATGGACGAGATGGCAACCTCAGCTATGTAGCCGCCTACATACTTTTTTCACTCCAAAAGAAAGGGCGACATATGCATTTAAAAAAACTACTGCCAGACTCGGTCTGTCACACTATAAATTAAACAAGGTTCTATAATAATATCTATGGATTGAGTGACTCATGAGGGCAAAATACGAGTAAGTTATAAGTTATTTTGGTAAGACGCAGACTGTTGTTTGCAAGGCTCGGATACCGGTTAATTTTTCAAACCGGTATCATGTACTTGGCGCAAAACCTTTATATTTCGGTTAAGTTCGTGAAACCGTTATTTTTAAACCGGTTTTTAGAGTAATATTTTAATAAAGTTCTTGTTCGTTTAACCGGTTTAGAACAATAAAAACCGGTTTTTGCGACGCAGGATAAACAAGTTACAGGCCAGTTAGCAAAGTTTAAAAAGCACGTCGTTTCGCATATTTAATCATTTTTAAGCGTGTTTTCTTCTGCCGCGAACTAAATATATTCAAAGAAATAATAATATCAAATATTGAAGAAATAATATTATAAATAATATAAATTCAGTATTTCCCACACTATTTTTACTTTTTAGTAGGTACGACTATAATATTCCAAAATAATCACAAATTATGTATTAACAGTTTAACTCCAGGTTTGCAAATTATACACTATTGCGGTTTAAAAAAATGTAAGTAATTTATACAGAGTGAATTTTTTATGGGTCAGTGAGGGCACCTACCAGATCCTGTGCTGCTACATAAAAACTATATTTTTAGACCTTCCCTTCCTTTTCGATTTACACCGAATGGAGATAGGCGTTTACAGATTCTAGAATAAAAACCTACATGGTAAGAGAATGTAAGGTAATTTCTAGACAGTATTTTTTTAATGGCGATGTATTCCACTCCTGCCTGAGATCAAAAGAAAATAAGTATGGAAAAAAAATCCGGCTATAAATCGAAGCCCACACAATAGTTTCTATAGGAATATTTTTTTTTTTTTATAGATTTTTTTTTCATACTAATCGTTTTAATTAGCACAAGCCTAGTGGTACTAGGCCCATATTTAAAACAACTTTTTCCTTACATTTACTATGGAGAAAGACTGAAGTTTTATTTATATATTCAATCACCGACGCGGCAGTCTAACATATGGGGAATACCTTGTTAAGTACCTCCCCCGAATATAGATTCGCGCGACCAGGGCATCATGATAAAAAATGGTATAAGAAAAATATTTTAATCTGTCATATTAAATAATAGTGGAATAAGTTACCTACTTACTTGTTAAAAGGTGTTCATGTAAAATCTGGCAATATCAGTGAAACTTTAAGGAGTAGCAGGGTTACAAAGTTCCGACAAACCAAACGTTATCTTGACTTACTGGAGCGCAATAGATTATTATTTATTTTTTAGGAAATGTTGCGCGATCTGTACATCAAAATCTGCCACGCGCGAGTATTTCCGCGTATTTTTGGCATTCAACTAATTGCATAGTTTCTTTTAAGCAACTAATACAACAACAACAAACAAGTTTAATTCCACAAAAATATGATAATAACAAAAAAAAAACAATTTAAAATATGTATAGATAAGATGCCATAAATTTTAAATAGAAAACTCCCGTGAGTATTAGACATATTAATATACTTAGACCGGGTTACTCACGTCTATAAAGTCGAAGATAGCTCGACATGTTTCGGGACGGTCCGCGCCCCATAATCATGAGTGAGAAGCGCTAGCCGCGATTGCTCTGCGCACACTGCGCGCGACAGCCCGTTGAGCACGCCGGCAGACCGGCGTGGGGGGCGCGATCGGCGCAGGCGCATGCGGCACCGGTATAGGCGAGATACTACCGTCTCTTCCACTTCTATTGTCAACTGCACTATTGCACACGACACTTACTACGTCACACTCTAAGGTATCGTCCACACTAAGCACCGGCGATTATGGGGCGCGGACCGTCCCGAAACATGTCGAGCTATCTTCGACTTTATAGACGTGAGTAACCCGGTCTAAGTATATTAAGATGCCATAAATCCTCCGCTTGAGGCATAGTTCCTAGGATGCCACGTAATTGCTTTATTTATATTTGTACCTGTAAGTGATTTTAAAATTGATAAAAACAAATAATTACATACATTTATACCTCTTAATTAGTATACTTTCATTTTTAGGGTTCCGTACCTAAATGATAAAAAGGGGGTTCCTTTTTATTATGGAGTGACTCAGTATGTCTGTCACATCATTAAAAAACGTCTCGAGAACTACTTAAGCTACCGATGTTATATTTGGAATAGTTACAAACGAGGTTACTCTAGACACAATTAGAGAGAATCTATCGCATATTTTAATTTACATACTATCAATGATGATTTGATGATGTTACTCGAGCAGATGGAGCGAAAGCGTACTCCACTAGTGGCGACGCGTAGAGAAACGGCCGCAGGGCCGTCCTCAACGAAAGTGGAATTAAGACATTGTGCTGTATGCAGGCTCTACCTGGACAAGAATGGCGGCTGATAGGTGTTTATGGAGCACGATGGAGTAGGCCTTTGCTCAATAACGGGTAGCAAAAAAAACAGAAATAAGTAATTTTGTAAAATGTATTATTTGGAAAATAAAGACTTATGTTAGGCATGTCTTTCCCATCACGGAACAATGGTGTCCCGGACATTTGGGAGGCTTACGCGGAGCTAAAACCAACACGCAAGATCATGTCGAAAGGGGACAATGTAATGAAATGTAAGGGGTACACCGAGCGGATGTTGCACTTGCCCGAACCATGGGACGCACGCAGAGGCAGCACCCGCCAGGGTGTATGTACTATTGAGATTTAATGGAGTCCAAAATATACTGGACTATTAGGTGAAAGTGGTGCACTAAATACTGGGTTATGGAAAATAAAATCGGGCGTCTGTCTAAGAAAAAGGTAAGCAATTTGATTTACGGCAGACGGTGACTCGCCCACATAAGAGGGGCTCCCACAAAAGGTGACATCTAGGATGGCTCAAGGGGGCAACACCGGTACGAGTATCAGGGATGAAGGTAAAGAGGTGTCACTGACACATAGCCAACTCGCCACTTAGCTTTCCACATCTACCATCTATTATTATTATATTCTTATAATATTATTTTCAATGAAAAATTTATACAAGATGGTGCTAAAATTTTAATTTTAGTTGGTGCGTCATCACGTAATGTAGGGTGTGAAAGTGCCAAATTTGGACTAAAAAGAATGTGTTTTATTTCATCTATATCGTGAAATAAATGAACTAAACTAAACTAAACTATACTTAAACCAAAATGTAAAAAAAGATAATTTTCTTATTATGAATTTCATCCGTATGGGACTGATAATTATGTTTGTATTACATTTGAACGGCATCCTGCCTGTTGTTAGGACTAATAGGAAAATATGAAAATGCATTTAGAAAAAAAGTTTTTTTTTTGGTTCCATGTCTCATACAAACTTTTTATTCTGGATAGGAATTGAATAAATAAGCACAAATAAATGTTTGTAACAAATTACCTTTGTCTCGTAACCTGTATATATGTTTTTCTTCTGTAAAGGCCACTAACATTAATTTAAAATCGAGGAAAGGTCTGAAGATCATTTTCGTGTAACATTTCGGGATCTGTTAGTTGACCCCATTGGCCCGAAAAGAAAATACACCCTGTATGAACTTATATTTTGATTTCTTTTAAATAAATTATTGACACTGTTGGCTGTCACCTATAAATACCAGCTCACTGGTTTGCCTATATTTTTTGACCCGTCTCTAGATACATGTATGCAAAATCATAAAACTAAAATTGTTAAAGGAACCATCCGTTCGTACGTCTTGCGACTTGAACACGAAATCTGGCAACGTCGCGTTTAGACCGTCAAGTTGCTTTTCGGATAAACCGGTTAAATCCAGGTTTTTATTATGTTCTTAAAACGTTTGCGTTCTTGGAGAAAGTTCGGAGTAAAACCGAAATAAACCGGTATAAACCGCTATTTTTTAAACCGGTTCCGAGCCCTGGTTGTTTGATAGCAAATTAGTGTGTAACCACTAATGGTACTTGACGTAACGAAATTCCTCTATTTTTAGCGTTCTATGTATTTTCACACATAGTGAAGTTGACAGAGGACTGTGACTTTTAATAATTACTGTTATTGCGATAATTAATTTATTTAACAGCTGAGATTGCAAAGTTCTTTGTTTAATTAATTATAAGGAGAAACTACAGAGACATTTATACATACCTACCTACGCCAAATCTAATAAAACAGGTATACGATAGACAACGAATGACTCAAAACTTTTCCGAAGTCTTTCTTTCTTATTCAACCCTTACGCACATAATGGGTTCAATTCAATAACACAAGGGTAACTTAACTGTTTGGTAGTCCACAGTAAAGACAGTAACATCGTTTTGTGTTTGACACAGTTACATTCGAAAACGACGAATATTCCCATTCAATTTTTTTGTTAAAAAGTAATATGTGTTTTGTTTGTTTGCAGGTGATCGGTGAACGAGAATATGCCGTCCGGCCGACGCGGAGGCCCTCAGAGGAGCTCCAGACTGGGCAACCTTTAGAAGTAGTTGTACAACAGGTGAGCTACTTTAATTTAAGGCAAAGTAGGTTAAAGACAAGTGGCGCTTATGGCCTTAAAGGATGGTTAACAATAGGACGGGACGGGACGGAACGATCTCTTAATTTCAATAGAAAGAATTACGTGATAGTTCGGAACCCTCGGAGGTCACGCTTCTGTAGAAACTGTTACAAAGATATGTACAAAATGAATATATTTAATATGTGTATAATAACTTTTTAAACAATTTGCCGAATGAAAATTATGCATGGAACATTTTCAAACGAAGGTAAACAAAATGGTTACTGGATAAAAAAATTTATAGCGTCAAATATTGATAGGATCGATGACATTGTACTAATCTTAATATTGCATTTGTATAATAACTTAAATTTAAATTATTGTAAATATATTTTAAGATATTTTATATTAATATTTGTCCGCTTGCTTGCATGCTGAGTACAAGGATCTTTCTTTTTTAACTTGTAGTTTCGCCATGGCTGTCATTTTCGTCGTCTGTGACAGACAAATGATCAACAAAGTGAACTTAAGGGTTCCATTTTTTCCTTCCTAAAAATTAAGATAGAACCGTTTAATGATGAATTTAAGACCAATCTTTTCAACTATTTTCTGCCAATTTCGTGGGTAAAAATCGGCTCCGTCTACGGTCTTTGAAATATGATAAATATTATTTTTTTAATAGTTTTTGTAAAAAGCTGCTTAATAAACATGAATTAGGTGTTGTCAGCCCCGTAACATAATAACTCAAACAAATTTATTCAAATTCATCCATAATCTATCAAAAAACGTATAAATGCGTCATAAAAACAGAATTTAAATTAAGAATAAATTTTACGTAACCCTGCAATTAAGTATATCAAATCAATATCTGTTTATAAAAGGTGGCAAATGATTATACATAATTTTTAACGCCTCACGTTTTCCTTGATGCAACTCATTTGACGGGCAAATTGTCAAGTGAGAACTTTGAGTTTTAAACTAGATGGAGTAGCAAACCAATGAGGATTACCGCGAGTCGATTTTCCGCTAGGGGTGCTAGTGGAATGTGGGACTGTGGGTCCTGCGGGAACATTTCAAACGTCACTTTGACAATTCTTCACTTCAACGCAGGACCCACGCATGAGTGGCGGCGCCTGGTAAGCGACAATACGGTAGCTCCCATTGACAGGCGTTCCCCTCTGCCAAATGGGTATGACATAGTGTCATACCCATTGTATGGACGGACGATTTTATTTGACATAGCTATTTGTACGTCACGTACGAATAGCTGTGCATTTGACGTGCCCCTCCCCTGCAAAAAATGGCAGACTTTTTTGTATACAGGAAATGACAAGCGTTTCTACTCCGTCTGGTTTATTACACATATTTATCTCATAATGAAGTGAAGAAAGAAGTGAAGAATTGTCAAAGTGACGTTTGAAATGTGCCCGCAGGACCCCGTTCCACTAGCGCCCCTAGCGGAAAATCGACTCGCGGTAACCCTCATTGCTTTGCTACTCCGTCTGGTTTAAAACTAAAAGAGTGAGAATCGTACATATATGTATACATTTATACATACAATTACGACTTTATTCCAAAAAAGGATAGGCAGAGTATATTAGATCTATAGTTCGTTTTTTTCAAGCTTAGAAGAATCGTGCGAATGCAGTGTAAGCTGTGTAAGTATGTATGTAATTATGTCCCTGTTAAATCTGCCTCATGAATATACCTATTCTTCATCATAACTTGAATAATGGAAATAAGTAAACTATTGTTACGCCGGTGGTGTGATTAAAACTTTAAGTGTGATTTTTTATGCCTTAGAAGCGTTTTCAGCAGGCTGAAATGCTACATAGTTCCATTATGATGAAATGCGGTAGTCATTGGCCATCAAATTACCAACTCATGTGGTTTTTCTTGTTTACATTTTGTTAAATACCTAAAAGTACAGACTATACTAGATTCAAAGTTTACTCAGTTGCCGTTGTTTTCAGGCGCCAGAAACTCAGTGGTTTAAAGCATTTTTTGTAGTCATCTTCTTAAACGTAATTTTATTTTAATATATTGTAATGATGACTGAAATAATTGTAGACACGTCGGCAAATTCAGCCTTTATTTTTCTTTCGGGCTACCGTAGTGCCGATTACTTACCAGGCGGCGCCACTCATGCGTGGGTCTTGTGAATCTTGTGTCTATATGAAAGAAATGTCTTGAAATCGACTCGAAGAAGTGACTTGAAATCTTCCCACCAGACCCACGTCCCACTATAGCGCCCCTAGCGGCGAATTGACTCGCATTAATCCCCATTGTGACATGCTGTGACAGGTTGCTAGGCCATCGCCACAACGCAGTTGAACCCGTAGTAACCACAGACTACATAATAGTTTTAAGAACACATATTTATCTCTCATAGAAAATGCGAATACAAACCGTTTTAACACTACGCAGAGACAATTGACGCTCGACCCCTTCTCTCCCGCACAATTAGAAATATTATATAATACTGGCGGCGGCTTGCACCGGCGGGCGCGGGCTGTGTGGGCAGCCCGCGTGTCGGTACTAGTCGGTAGCGACACGAGACAAAAGACGATCGATTCGAGTTCGCACGGAGAGGTCCATAGGCCTGCCGTTAATCAACAGTCGAGTCGACTTGCCCGACATCCAGGGGAGGAAAGGGGGAATACTTAACCCGCGTGTAATTGCGTTTCTTTTAGGTAATTAACGGGCACACGTAAAAACAGTTGACAGTTCATATTTTAACACGTTTTTATGACTCTCGAAGGTCAACGGTATGTAAATCTATGCTAAATATAGTTTCTATGTCACACAGTTTTATACAACTTTCTCTGGAGCTGTGAATACATTTTTTAAACAACATGTCGAACAGATTTATGACACCGCTTTCTTAGATCGACGATTTTACTGATACTTAATTACATATTTCCAATTTTCGCTTCGCGATCGCGTAACGATCGCCCATGTGACGTACAGTTCCACGGGTATAGTGAGCCAGAAAAAGGTAGAACTAAAAAGTGGCAACATCGTACCTTATACCTGTAGTGTCGTCCCGTTTTCTTACATACCTAAATAATGTCCAGTTTTGTCCTTTGAGCATTAAACCAGATGGAGTAGTAATTGGCAGGCCTCCCCCCCTGCCAAATAGGTGTGACATAGTGTCATACCCATTGTATGAACTGACCTTTACTAGGCATAGCTATTTAACTGCAGGTCACAGGTTGGACGACTTAAGGTATATAACGGTCATAAGCTTTCTCTAACGAACGAGAAGGAGCCAAACCCAGCACCAGCACTACATCGGCGATGCGATCAACGATTTTGTCCTACGCATTTCCCGGACAAGAGGTACCTAACTTCCTATTAGACTGTTTCACACTTTTGTTTTAACGTTTTCTTTTCGTATACATTACACAAACTTCCTTGCTTTCTCAGCTGCCCCGGAATTTCAACTTTCTTTTGTCCCCTTTCGTTTTGTAACTACAGTCCATTTGCCCGTTACCGAACACATATATTGATTTGAACGGGACGAGTGGGACTACACTACAATGTTGCCAGATTTTAATTTCTACCTTTTTCTGTCGCACTGTATCAACGGTTACTTTTTCCGCGCCGCAACGCATCGTATCGAGTTTGTTCGCCTACGAAATACATTTTCATCATATTAAGGAAGACTCACACTAGCACGGGACGGGACGGAACGATCTGTCAATTTCTATAGAAAGAATCACGTGATAGTTCAGAGCCCTCGGATGTCACGTGATGTTTTATATAAGTAGAAACTAATAGATCGTCCCGTCCCATCCCTTTGTAGTGTGAGTCATCCAAAGAGATGACCTTTAGGTACTTCTGCAAGTTTCAAAAACGATTTTATGCACGCAACTAATAAAAAAAAACTATAAATTCACAATAGCATAAAGACTAGAGGTTGTGTTACCCGGTAGTGTCATTTAAATCTTTGTTGACGACAGTAACATTGTCATATTAATTACGTTGAGGTGGCTGTATTAGAGTTGTATAATGTAAAGATGCCTTAACGGATTTGTGTAATGCTGCCTTAATAAAAAAAGGTAAAAGATTTGACATCTCGCCCCACTCTCTTTGCTTACTGATCGTGACACGGTCTGCTTGCTCTTCTAATTATAAAGACTAATATAATGTTAATCATTAACATAAGTTATTAAAATAAACCCTTATTTGTGACCTCAACTCTTCGTATCATTCAACAACAATACATGGCGCAGCCGGTGAAGAACTGGTAAGAGGATGCGATAAGATTAACATACGAAGCCACATGGCCAACGCCGGCCGGCAGAAGACATCGAAGAAACCATTAAAATAAAAGAAGAACTACTCAAATAAAAGAAAAACTAATCAATTAAAAGAAGAAATTGCAAATGACTGACGACGAAAGCACGAAGAAAAAAATGGAAACATCCGAAGTGGACAGCATGACGTGTGCAGTAGAGTACAAAATGCCGCAGGGTCTGAATTTAGAAGACATAGGTAACTGTTGGCCGCAGTGGCAGAGGTTTAAGCAATCATTTCGAATATTTATACTCGCTGCGGGCTTCGAAAAACTAGCCGAAACACGCAAAGCAGCCATACTACTAAACTGCATCGGGCCCCAGGCCCAGGAATTGTATTTCAACGTGCTACATCAAGAAGACAAAAGTAAGCTTGAAGATGTTTTAACGCTTTTTGATGATCACTTTAAGCCTAAACAAAATGAGGTGATTAACAGCTATAACTTCAACAAACGAAATCAAGAAGACGGGGAAACCTTCGACGCCTTCTACACAGCTATCAGAAAAATAGCAGAAAATTGTAATTATACAGAAAAGGACAGAATGCTTCGAGACCGGATTGTGATGGGTGTCAAGGACCAGCGCACACAGCAGAAGTTGTTGGAAATTAAGGAACTTACTCTGGAGAAAGCCATAGATGTCTGCCGCTCTGCTGAAATATCCAGAGAACACATGAAGACGCTTAACAGCAAGGAGGTGCTGGCAGTCCAGGCGAAGACCTCACCACACCGGTCCGCGGAATTGAAAGCTAAGTATTCTGACCACACAAATAGGTTTTCACCAAATATTAATAATACAAATAAATATAATAAGAATTACTACCTGTGTAGAAAATGTAGAACTGAGCATGGCCCTAGGAATTGTCCGGCCTATGGAAAAATTTGCAGTAAATGTAAGAAGTATAATCATTTCAGTATAGGATGCAGCATGGGTCACGGCCAGGTGCATGAAATGAATAATAATGCCCCGGATAGCAACAATTATGTTCATGAGTTATGACTAGTTTATTCCATAGACTTTACAAAAAATGAATGGACTGAAAAATTAAGAGTTGAAAATAAAAGGGTGTCCTTTAAGTGTGACACCGGGGCAGGGATTAATGTGCTTTCATTAAGAGATCTCAAACTTGTTGTCAATGATGATGTCAATAATAGATTGTCTGAGACAAGGTCATTTATTGAGGTTTACAATGGTGGTAAAATTTTTCCTTTAGGCACCATCACTTTAAAGATATTTTCTAAAGATGAAGAAAAAAGTTTTGATATAGAATTTGTGATTATTAAAGAAAATTTCTGTCCCATTCTTGGATTGAGGGCACTATTAAAAATAGGGCTATTAAAATTAGAAGGAGTTGACACATTAACTAATACAGCATTAAATACAAACAAAGAGGCCATTATTAATGTTAATTATGAACTATTTCAGGGTGTGGGGAAATTCAAAGACCCATTGGAGTTGCGCATTCAGCCGGGAGCTCAGCCAGTGGTGCGACCACCGCGACGTGTGCCACATGCTCTCTTGGACCGCCTAGCAGAGAAGCTCAAGATCCTGGTGGAGCACGGAATCATAGCCGAAGTCGCGCACCCTACAAGCTTTGTAAGCAACCTTGTTATTATCGAAAAAAAGGATGGGTCACTTAGGATTTGCCTCGATCCTAAGGATCTTAATAAGGTATTAATAAGAGAACACCACCTTATACCGACTCTAGACGAAATTGTCCCTAAGTTGTGTAATAAAAAATGGTTTTCAGTACTCGATTTGTCAGATGGGTTCTATAATATAAATTTATCCGAAACCTCAAGTGACTTGTGCACATTTAACAGCCCGTTTGGCTGCTACAAATTTCTACGGTGTCCGTTTGGAATTTCAGTAGCCCCGGAGGTCTTCCAAAGATACAGCGAAGCTGCCTTTGGGGACATCCCTGGCGTTATTGTGTATTGTGATGATCTCTTAATATGTGCAGACACAGAACAGGAACATGATACAATATTAGCTAAAGTATTTGATAGAGCCCGAGAAAACAATGTTAGATTCAATAAACTCAAATTCCAATATAAATTAAAAGAAGTGAAATATTTTGGCCACATTTTTTCTGATAAAGGCATGCAAATAGATCCTGAGAGAATTACTGCGATTACTAATATGAAAAGTCCAACTAATAAGAAAGAATTGCAAATTTTTCTGGGCATGGTTAATTATCTAAGAAAATTCATTCCGCACTTAGCAAATATCGCATCCCCATTGCAACTATTGCTAAAAAAAGATGTAACTTGGTTATGGACGGACATTCATGAAGATGTGTTTAAGAATATTAAAATAAAATTAACAGAAGCCCCAACCTTACAAAATTTTAATCCAAAATTGCCAATAGTGATTCAATGTGATGCATCCAAGGACGGCTTGGGCTGCTGCCTAATGCAAGAAGGCATGCCAGTTGGCTTTGCATCAAGGAGCTTAACTCCGGCAGAACAAAACTTTTCGCAAATTGAAAAAGAATTACTCAGTGTGTGTTGGGCAACTCAAAAATATCATTACTATATCTATGGTCAAAAATGTACAGTTTTAAATGATCACAAGCCATTAGAATCACTGCTTAAAAAACATATTCATGAAGTCCCGTCCCCTAGACTTCAAAGAATGAAGTTAAGGCTCCTAAAATATGACATAGAATACAAATATCTGAAGGGTAAATACATGTACATAGCAGATCTACTTTCTCGTGCATATATTAAGTGTAATAATACAGATGATCCATATATTAATGAAATGGTCCATTGCGTGGGACTCTCGAGTCACTTACAATGCACTTCAGAGCAAAAACAGGAGCTAATTAATGAAACTAGTAATGATGCGGAACTTTCTAAATTAATAGAATATACTAACAATGGATGGCCAGACAAAAAGCATGTTTCAGATAACTTGCAATATTATTTTAAATTAAAATCTGAAATAACAGTAGATGAAGGCTTGGTGTTTTTAAACCATAGAATAATAATACCTACAACATTGCGCTTAAAAATTATTAAAATGTTACATGAAGGGCATCTTGGCACAACGAAAATGAAACAAACGGCTAGGAATCTTTATTATTGGCCAAAAATTGATGAACATTTAGACACATATGTAAGAAAATGCTTTGTATGTCAAACATACCAAAATAATAATGTAAAAGAGCCCTTACTATCTCACAATGTACCTAAACTTCCTTTTAATAAAATAGGCACTGACATAATGGAATTTAAGACAAAAAGTTATCTGGTGATATATGACTATTATTCAAAATGGCTGGATATTAAATTAATACCAAATAAAAGTGCCAAATGTGTAATTAGCAGCTTAACTGATGTTTTTTGTAACTGGGGCATCCCCAATGAAGTAGTTTCAGACCATGTGCCATTTGACTCTAGAGAGTGCCATCAATTTGCTCGAGAATGGGGTTTCTCATTTACATATACCAGCCCAAGATATGCCCAGTCTAACGGCATGGCTGAAAAGGGAGTTCAGATAGCTAAAAAGATTTTGCTTAAATGCCATGAGGATAAGACTGATTTTAGGTTGGCACTGTTACAGTATAGAGCGTCTCCCGTATCTGGTACTAGTTTCTCACCTAGTCAACTAATGATGAATAGAAATATTAAAACAAAAGCCATAGTTAACTATGAATATTTAAAACCAAAGTTGAATACTAATGTAGATAAGCAATTTGAAAGAATAGTGAAAAGAAACTCGAAGTGTTATAATAGTACAGCTAGGTATAAGAATTTATTCTATAATGGTCAGCAGGTCTGGTTTAAGAAAGACCCAAATAGAAATATTTGGTTACAAGGGATAATTTGTAAAAGCAACGGCTTTAGGTCCTATAATTTATTAGATAATAACAATGTTGAATACACAAGGACATCCTACCATATTCGACCGGCTTAAGGTGTGTGATCCACCAGGGTCCGCTGCTGGCTGAGAGCTCAACTCCCATGGGTTCTCGTTTGTAAAAGGGGAAGAAAAGTAGTTCATGTTATAACTTAAGATATTGTAATAAATATATAGTATTATTAATTAAGTGGAGCTCGTGTATACTACATGGATATTAAGTATGTAAGATTAATTAAAGTTGTAACTATTAGTATTACTTCTAGACTTAAGTACTTCTGTGCAATTTAAATTTAAATTAAAAAGGGGGAGATGTATTAGAGTTGTATAATGTAAAGATGCCTTAACGGATTTGTGTAATGCTGCCTTAATAAAAAAAGGTAAAAGATTTGACATCTCGCCCCACTCTCTTTGCTTACTGATCGTGACACGGTCTGCTTGCTCTTCTAATTATAAAGACTAATATAATGTTAATCATTAACATAAGTTATTAAAATAAACCCTTATTTGTGACCTCAACTCTTCGTATCATTCAACAACAATACAACCGCCAACAACAACAATACAACAATACAATAAGCCTTGACTGCCGCGCTGACGTCTTTGCCTTTTCGTGAAAACTATAGCTTTTTTACTACACTTTGTTTGTTTTGTACCTTCTGTAGTCTGAGCTGAGTACGAGTAGTCTGACCGTAGACTAATAGAACATCTAGCAACATATTTTTCAGGGGTTAAGGTGTACCTTAGCAAACTTTCATACTTAAGTTATATTGCAGGTTTTTAGGATATTTAAGAAACTTTTTCATATTATTATTTACGATTATATATAACTAAGCGTTGCGAAGCGTTGGCGGCCCACAGTAAGGCGTCATACTTTCAATCTGGAGGTTGCCGGTTCAAATCCTGCCAGCTATGAGTTACTTATTTAGGAAATATAATTTGACACTTACCAATCGCTTTCCGGTGAAGGAAAACATCGTGAGGAAACCAGATTAATCCCTATTAGGTCTAGTTTACCCTCTAGGCTGGCAGTCGCTTAGAGCCTACGCCAAATCTTAGGATAGTTGTCAAAAGCGGACCCCCTGGCTCCCTGGGGGTGTGGCATACGCCGGGAAAACGCTAAAAAGATGAGGATACTGAAACTTTTCTCAGGTTATTGTTAATTCCACTCTATATTTTTCTGAAATCTAGTGTCGGCCATATACGGTCGGGCAATCCGTCAGACCTCCATAGTGGGTATGTCCGCCAGACATCTGCCAGACAAATTTCCCATACATTAATGGGCAGATCCACAGATATGCCCGAACGTACTTATATGGCCAGCATATGACATGATTTGGATGAGCCTTAACCAACCAATTAAGAGGCTAAGATTTCGTTTTAAATGTAAATAAAGCCCGTTTAGATGACAAATTACCTCTTTTACATATACATTGATTTATATCGCACGGATTGATGAAGTTGGGTTTTGGTTGTCCGGAAAAATGAAAAACTTTGTTTATTTCCTTATTTATATAACAAAATCAAATATTTAAAAACTATCGACGAAATAACAACAGTGCCATCTTGCTGATCTATGTCCCTACTCTAGCATGAGTTACTATAGATTTCGAAGGATAGATTTCGATACGTTATCTACAGTTGCATTCCGTTTCGACCCGAAATGTGAGCAATGTGCGTAGCGGTACCATGAGGTATTTTTGATTGCGACTGCGGCATTCGAAAGTATCTCCGTCTCGCTCCTACCACTACTCTGGCAGGAGCGAGACGGACATAGATACATTTGTTTACTTTTACGGGAGATATGAAGTTAATATTTGGGATAATTCTGCTTTTATTTAAAAAAGTTATTAAAAAATGTAATTTTTCTCCAATATGCTCGGAAATGTTCACATTAATGTAGCAAAATTGGTACGAAAAGAACCTCCTCATGTACCGACTCAAATTTAAAAAAATCTAATTCATTATTTTACCGTTTTAGCGTCCAGGAAGTTGTACTAATAGTAGATTACATACCAAGGCCGTGTAAGTGGGAAATGCCTCGGGTGTCATGTATTTGTCGGCCGAGGCGAAGCCGAGGTCGACTAACATGTAATCCGAGGCTTTCCCATTTACAGGCCGAGGTTTGTATACTATTTTTCAGCCCGACGGAGCCGGCAGGCGCCAATTTAGTTTTGCGTAATCTGGCGCTTACCGACCGGAGGGCTGAAAAATCCATTACTGTATTGTTTTTTACTTTTTAAATAAATATTTGGACTATCAATATTGCAAACAGCCAAATATACTTTAGCCGCGACCAAACCGTCTGCACAGACGGGACAATCTGATTGACATCAAATTGTCAATCTGATCATATCGTGCTTAAAAATGCCCCGTCTGGGCTGGCTTTGTAGTAGTGTAGTAGTTCTAGAGAGAAGGAGATCAAATGCTTGGTTGTCTCGTTCTATCGCGAGTTGCATACGGCTCACTGTGCAAGGTCGTGTAGATACGGCTTAATAAAACTAAAGACATTTCAACTTTTTTTATGAACACAACCGTGCATTAAAAGAAAGTTAAGGCGGGAACCTTATTTTTCCTTTCAAATCTTATGCAAGAATACATTTTATTTCCTTTCATGTTTGGAGAAAAGCACTATATATGCCTCGGACGGAAATAGAATTTCGTGGATTCGTATGTAATTGTCGGACAAAAAATACTCATCCACGACATTCGGTTTCCCGGCCTCTGCAATAATGTACTATTACTCATTGGGTAACGCACTTTCGATATCAGTTTGAAGTTTTCTGACATCTGTGTTATTTACACGTAACGATTACACCCTGTGTATCTGAAATGGAGCTGTTAGCTGTTCTCCTTTTTTAGCGACAATGAGCTGTCTCCGCGAAGAAAACTGTCTGATTTAGAATTGAATTATTATTTTCTTGGTAGGAGGTAAATGCCCAAAACTTTAGATTAGCTTATCAGTACAATATACTTGTTATTTGCCTGGTTAGCGACTGTGAACTTACCTACATTATTTAACTCAAAATACCGTGACAAAGTGGTCAATCGGAAAGCTGTCTTCGCTGCCAAAGGGCCACTCTGTCACGGTGTTTTCCAGAAAACCACTGAAAATAAAAATAGAAAACAACTATAATATTATAGTCTACTTGAAACACATATGTTTATTTTCTCAAACATGATCGGAAATGTGAGCGTTAATGTCACGAAATGTAGACATGAAGTTTGTTGTTTATGGCTCCCCACAATTACTTATGTTACAAGTAATGTATAGCGTAAGTATGAACAAAACACTATTGTCCGCCGCTGTAACTTTTTAAATTTGTGTACTAACACTAAACTGACAAAGGAAAAATTACATGCAGCCAATCAAAACTAGATACTTGCGACATTAAATGGTTCTATGTATATTTATGTGCGGTTAAAGATGGTTCTTGAATAGCTCATTCAAAAAGCATTTTTTAAAAATGCGGCAAATTAAACTTTTTTTTCCTAATTAACTATTTACCTAGCACTTGTTTTAATTTTAATATTTCCTCACATTGTTTGAGAAAAGCACTATAGAGGCCTCGGCCGGAACAGAGATCGCAGGACTCGCTTTATCCGTCGACTCCAAACTTGTCCAGCAATCCCTTACTTCACGGCCTCTGCAGTAATTTACTATTTTTTAAATAATTTGTACCGTTTCATTTTACATATGATCAAAAACCCGCAAAATCGAGAAAATCGCGTTTTAGTGTCAGTATTAGTAAAAAAGAACAACGGCCCTGTACGTTACTTGCCCTAGACATTCCCATACTGTACGATTTCTCAACTATGGCCCAGAAAGCGTTAAGCATGGTATTTATATTCCTGCGGATGACTTGTTGCCTAATATAATATACCTGCCGTTTAACGTGACCGGCAAGAGTATAGCCCTATCATTTCACAACACAGCGTATTCTATTTTTATGGAAAAACTACGTTAAGTTATATATACATATTCTGTGGGAAATCCACAGATACTGTAAATAGGGAGGGATTGGTAGTTGAGTCATGAAAGAGAAGAGGATCTATAGTAAACAGGCGAGTTGGTATTAAAAAAACTCGTGTTGAACTTGAGACACACAGACTGATTTATTTTATTCTCAAAATACCGTTATGCACTTTGATAGTTGTTGCTAAGCCACTAAGAGATGGCAGGCACTGGTATGGAGATGCATACATTACATATTGATTTTGTTATAAATTTAACAGGCATTTTCAATGAGTTGTCATATTGTTACAAAAATACTTTTTGGTTCAAACTTACTGGAATATTGTGTCAAATGGGAGCTACCGTATTGTCGCTCACCAGATGGCGCCACTCATGCGTGGGTCCAGTATCAGTATGAGAGAATTGTGAAAGTGACGTTTGAAATGTTTCTGCAAGACCCACGTTCCACCAGCGCGCCTAGCGGCGAATCGGCTCGCGGTAATCCTCATTCTAGTAGTTGCCCCATCTCACTCAGTTCCTATACCTACCTCGTAGTCCCAACTATGGGGTGAGATGGGATTTCGTACTATATTGTGTTTATCGTAAAATCTATGAAAAGAAATGACAGATTATCATTGAAAAACTAAAATTCATACAACCGGAACACTTTAAGTATAATAAATTAACGTAATTAACTTTTATCGAGGTTTGAACTCCGATTTCGTCTTAACTCATCCCATTTTACGGTACTGCGAAATTAACCCTCGTCTCACGTATCAATTTGTGAATGAAATGTGACGTTTCTTGGGAAAAGTACTATTTTTAGGAATCCGGACCTCAAAAGGAAAAAAACGGTACCCTTATAGGATCACTTTGTTGTTCGTCTGTCTGGCAAGACCCTTTATCTAGGGAACGCGTAGAGGTAGCAAGTTGAAATTAATACCACATACACAAGTCTGCGTTCCCTTCAAGCTGTGAAAAAACCAAACCTCTACATCTACGCAATCAAAAGATACGGCCGTTAATATTGCATTTCCTATACATTTGCAATCAAAATGTATAAGTACTTCCCGTTGACTAGAAAGCTTGTAGCACAAGTACAGGAAAAAATCCGAACCCTTTATGACCCCACAGAGTTCCGTCCCACCAGTATTTGTGACCCTCGATAGGCGAGTCCGACTCGCACTTAGCCGGTTTTTTTATACCAGTTCATACTTACCAATTTAAAAAATCCGCTCTTGTAGGTTTAATATCGAAGGTTTTCGCTCTGTTACAGGATTACAATATTTACAATGTAAATAAACATTTAAAAATACAATTAAATGTGCCATATGTAGTCGAAGTAACGACCTCATTTTTGGATCAGGTTGAAAAGTTAAAAAACACAAACAAACAAACTTTCTTCTTAATTTGGCTGACTGTATTACCTCATTTCGTAAAATTTACCGGTCAACAGTGAAGCGGGTCTTTATGATGGTTCCGTAAATCTTAATTTTAATGTAAGTAACTAGCCGAAAGTAAACATACTTAGATTTGTTTATAAGTCATAATAACTTTAAAAGTTGCTTGCATTTCTGTTATATCTATACATAGAAAAAGACACACCTTTGCAAAATGTATAGGAAGACCTGGCCAACTTTAAAAAAATATCCAAAAATTTAATTGACACAATGTTGACATATGTACCTATATAAATAATTTATAGTTATACAACATTTCTCGAAAATTGGGTAAGAAATGCGATTTGTAGTGGAACTACAGGAAAACATGTAAGATGTAGGCATAGTGGATA
Source organism: Lathronympha strigana (assembly GCA_949128165.1). NCBI lineage: Eukaryota > Metazoa > Arthropoda > Insecta > Lepidoptera > Tortricidae > Lathronympha > Lathronympha strigana. The sequence continues at coordinate 5,935,716 of OX421923.1, read as the reverse complement.
CCCAATTAGCCGTAAAAATTACGCCATAAAAGTCTTGCAGTTGCGACATTAGTTTAATAGTTTTCATATAGTCTTGTTTGGAACGTGACGTTTCGTTAAGTGACTACAGCACATAAAGTTTTAACAGTGTTGGCAGTTCTGTGTAAGAATTTGACACTTGAATGCTTGCCAGTAAGCTCTTTTTCGTACAAAACATTTATCGTTTGTATCATCAACTATGCAAAATTGTTTGTTTAATGTTTTTCTGACCCATATTTTTTGACGTTTTTTTTCTGCTTTGTGTGTCTATACCTTTTAATAAGTCAATTACAAACTGACAACATAAACACAAATTACTTATATTTACTTCGAAGTCTTCGAACACGGAAGTACGCAAAAAGGTCCATACGATTACTGAACCCCAACCCTCGTGAAAGCCAGTTCCAAAGCCCTTAATTACGGGATATGCCCGCCGGATAACTGTAAAGCGAAATCGAAAAAAAAAACAAAATGGCGGCTCGGGCTGGCAATCTGATAACAGGCTCGAAATGTGACTGTACTGCAAAAGTAGGGAAGCGGGCAAGCTGTTCAAAATAATCTTGGCACAACCTTATTGTGCTGTGACAGCGGTAAGAGTGTGTGATTTTTAATCCGGAGGTCGCGAGTTCAAATCAACGCGTAAGTACCAATGAGTTTTTTGGAAATTGTGTACGAAATATCATTTGATATTTACCAATCGCTCATCGGTGAAGGTAAACCTTACCAAACTTACCTTACGGACTGTATGATTTACGGATCAAATTTAGCATTTTGGGCTCCCCTATTATAAATTTTGAGCATAGACGAAACGGGGAGTCTTGACATTTTCTATAAGTACAAAAATATATTCGTACGGTTACTTACGTAGAAATACTAGAAATAGATTTGTCAACCCACACAATGATATGATATTTCTGCATTTTCATTCGCAAGACGACTCATATTAAACCCAATATTCCTGCTCCTCAACCATTTAACCAGAATAAAAACGATTCAAGCACTACCAAATCAATCCCAACCTTATTTAGACAACCGCAAGGTTCATATTTCTACACACCACCGTTACCTCGTTTTGTTCAACCGTTTTGAAAAAGGAACCTGTTCCCGGTAACTGTACGAAGAGAAACACATCCGACTGATTGTTGGTACTCTTTATATCAATTGGAATAAGGATTAAAATAGTCAGCTTACAGTGTTATCGGTGGTACAAGCTTCACATTTAACCGGTCAATCATGAGCTTTATACCAAGGGAATATAGTATACCAATAGTCATGTGTCGAAATGCAAGGGTCAGTGCCCGCCTCCATTGCTGTTTTTCACCTGTCAATGGATAGACACTTCATAAGAATGCTGGATACCGTAATCAGGTGTGATGCTGTCGTCTCTTTTTTAGCAGGTGCGTTTGAGAGGGATAGTTGCGTGCTGTTAAAGCTTTGTTAGTTAATTAATGGCGTAGGTATTAATAAATAAAATGGTAAATGCTATATTGCTTTTCATCAATTGATTATTACCGTACGAACGAAAAAATATATCATAGTACTGATACTGAGAATTTCCAATATGTCCATGTAAAATCTGTGGAACAATACTTACCTTCCAGTGGTGGAGCGTTAAAATGTTCGTTGGGCAAGCCGGAGCTGATTTGGCCTGCTTTTTCTTTGAGTCGTTAAGAACAAATGTGCTGGATTGGCTCACGCAAGGGAAGCCGGTAGGAATCGAGTTCTATGAATCCGCCAGACAAATGTCCCAATTGTCCCATACATTTATCGGCAGATCCGGCAGATAAGCCCGTACAGTCAACCAATTGGAACCCTAGGCCACTGTAGGACTATGTCATAGTGACGCCATAAATCAGATTGTAAGAAATCTCTTACTGTTTGTCATTTTGACATGGTTCTAGAGTGGCCTAGGGTTCTAATTGGTTGACTGTACAGTGTACGTATATGGCCAACAGAGCTCGACTAAGCGACGTTTGCATAATATAGATTATGATTTATAGATGTTTTACATTTAAAATGACACTTGCGCGGTGTCCAATATCTAAATCGATACCAACTTAGCTTGGCCTGACTCTAATGATAACCACCCAAACCTATGCCCTTGTTTAAATTATACCTATAATATGACCCAGGCATTCATTTTCTCATTCTCGCCCTAGGGCGATAAAGTAGCACCATGTGTACTGTAATAGTACATTTCGATGCTAGTGCGGAAAGTATGTCATTACTTCAGGAGTCCCGAGGTATCTTGACACGAGCCGTAGGCGAGTGGCAATACTCGGGATGAGTGAAAAATGACATGTCCGCACGTGTATCGAACGACGTTTTTCAATACAGATGCGAAAAAAAATTAAATACATAAGAACGAATTTGAAAGTTTTTTATTACTTCCGTAACACTATTGTAACTAAACTATCAAGAACATCTTCAAAATATTTATCTTATCTTCTTTACTTACTTACTCATTTTCAATATCATAACCATTATTTCTCATTAACAAAATAATAAATCGCATGTGACAAATCGTATCGTCATGTCTTAGAGGCCCTTCGAACATGTTTACCTAATTGAAAAACGCCTCTACTTTGACTGACGTTTCGTAGGCTCTGTTCCGTTTCATACACACAGATTTATAAGAACTGTTTTCAATGTTAATATTTTTAATGAATGATCATTAGTATGATGAAGAAGTAATTATTGAAATATGAAATATCAATATCTTTAATATTATTGCGTTAATAGTAGGTATTTAGTTTTATTACGGCTCGGTAAAGCTAACGAACAATAATACTCTTTGGTAAGCAGTCATGAATTGGAACACAACTAAATTTAAAAAGATTGGAAAAGTAAAAAGCACTAGTTCGCAAAAACAAACTTTGCGCACGCAAAATAGCCAAAAAAAGGGCACTTTTTGAGCAACTGTATTGAAAATACTATTTAGTTTGTTGTTAAGTTTGAGCAGTAACCTACGATACAATTTATTGCTCCTATTTCAGGCCACACCCGGTATACCGAGTTTCAGATTCTAAAAACTCAAGATATTGTTTTGATATAGGTATAAACTATGGTTTGTTTGCCATGGCAATGGAATGGCGTCATTGCCGTCAAAGAGTATTGAGTGGCTTACGTAATGCTTCTGTATCGTGTAAGATTTTTTTAGACAAGTTTGTATTTGTATGGATTTTAAGTATAGACACGAGTAGAGTTCATTTTAATTTGATTAAAATTAAATTGACCTGTAGCCCCTGTAGGCAACATCGAATGTTATCTGCCTAGTTCGGTTCAAGGCAACAAGTCGATTTAAATAAGAGTAGTATTAGTTTACGTGATGTATAGTAATGAAAGGCAGTAAAACTCGAGTGTAGGTAAAAAACAAGGCGTCAGCCGAGTTTCATCATAATAACATCACAGGAGTGTTTTAATGTCTAATTATTTACGTTACTTATATTTAAAAGTTACAATTTACGACAACACATCTTACTAAGACCATATTTATCTCAAAAACGATCATTGTTTCCTGCAAAACCTATATGTGACGCGACTTCGTCTGCGCAATATCTTAATAAGCTATATTATTGTAAAGTTTCATTAAAATCCATTTAGTAGCTTTTACGTGAAAGCGTAACAAACATCCAAACAATAGTAGTAGGATATATCTATGATCATAGAGCTATATGCGTCACTTGTTCTTCATTTGGAGAAAGAGGTAATACAGATCTAAGACAAATTTCCCATACATTTATTGGCAGATTTTGCGGATATGCCAGAACGTATATGGGCCACTTTACTCCCGTAGTCTATGCTATGCTCTAAGGCTCCCGACTATATCCACGTAGATGTCGTTGGACTGCCTAACTATTACACATTATCGTAGATAATAAAGTGTCATATCGTAGATAATATAGTATAAAGTATCCATATCGGGAGTTTTTAATTTACTTATATTTACTTGCTTTATAGATACCTAAATAAGTTTATCGTAACCAGGCTATGGAAATTATCTTTTCACCATCTTTATTATAATTTATAATTAACATTATAAACCACCGACTGAGATACTTACATAATCTCATCATATTGTAACGTTTCCGAGATAAAGATTTGCTTTATAATTTTAATTAAAACATGCCAGTTGCGTACGACTTTACGGAGAATTTTATATTATTTTAAATGTTTGACTTGCGTTTTTACTTCTGCTTTAAAAACTACAACTTTGCCCAGTATAGCGCAAGTTTACCGGGTTGTAGGTACACAATTTACTCGGTTCTAGCTACAATCTTGCAAACTTTGACGATAACTTTGCCCACCTATGATTATTTTGCCCATATACAACTTTGTCTTATCGTGTTTCAGTTCGACGAATTTGCACGCTCGCTACAAGTGGACCCACACTCCCCCCTCTTCAGGCTAGTCACAGACGGACAACCCCCACTTAGGTATGTATATCCACTAGTTCCACTAATTTTTTCATTTTCAGGTACTAGCCGTTTTTTGGAAGTCTAGCCATGCTATGCGAGTATGCGTATTAAAACTTTTAACTTTTTGCGTATTTAAATTATCTTGGTGAACATTCAGTAGGTATAACCGTTTAAATATTGACGCTTTGTTTGGATAGGCGAACTTTTCGATCCCAGGTCATTTTATAACTAATAAGTAAAGAAGTAAGTAGTAGTAGTAGTAGTAGTAAGGTAAAGTAATCGCATAATTTCTTATAATATTAGACTGATAAAACGATTTATATCGCTTTAAATTTTATTTCACGTCAAAACTCCCAAATCGTATTGGGTTTTCAGGTCGCCAAGGTTTATTTAAACTGTATTAACTGCATCAATGACAGATACACTGGCAGTGACCTAGTTTTAAAATCAGAGCAGTATTTTTTTGTTTAAATTACCATGTACTTAGGTAACATTCTCATACGTATTGCATCCCCTTCCGTTTGATCTATATCTTTGAATATTTTTGGTTTGTAAATAACACACACAATAGAATATAAATATCTGTACATCCTCTATTAGGTCTATTTTTATATTTTCAATGCTATTGTTAGTAATGATATTGTCATCCGAAGTCATTAAAATTTGAATGATGGTATAGTATCATATCGAAATTATCTATCGCTAGATTACAGATTGACTTTACAAAACATCCGGCATAGTTTCAGATTTGTATCCATTCTCATGCGCATACTTTTAGGAGTTTAAGATACTTTTTGTAACAATATTGATGATATAAAAAAGTTATTATCGGCCTCCTAGCCTAGTCGGTAGTGACCCCCTGGCTACGATGGAGGCCCCGGGTTCGAATCCTGGTCAGGCCATTTATTTGTGTGTTTATCACGAATATTTGTTCCTGAGTTATGGATGTTTTCTATGTATGTACTATGTATGTGTTAATATTTATCTATCTAGGTATTATAAATATCGTCGTCAAGACGCTACTAATGTTCTGGGTACTAACCCACAACAATACAAGCTTTTATTGAGCTTACCGTGGGACTAGGTCGATTTGTAATTGTTCCAAAATATTTATTTATTTATCTAGATCTACCTTATTTAAAAACTTGACTAGGAATGTAATCCTGTCCTGTCTAAATTCTCTAAAATTGCCAATCGTATTATTTACATGTAACTTTGCCCACATTTCCAACTGCTCTTGACATTTGTTAGTCCAAATAAATAAAGATGTACACTCAGAATTTACAAAACTTATGTGGCTTAGGTATAAAATAATCAGTTTCGGTCTAAGACAAAAATTATACTTTCCAACCTTAGTTAGATAATATATGAGTGACACAGGGTGTTTTAATTTTAATAAAAATCTAAATGGGGTACCTAGTTTGGCGCCAAAATTCCGTAAGCTGGTTTTAATTTTTTTATGTCGATGAATGTTGTACAGTCACCTGCAATAGTATATGACGCTGTGAAGGCCGCAAAAATATGTGACACGCTCTTATGGCGGTACAAACAAGACTATGTCACATATTTTTGCGGCCTTCACAGCGTCATATACCTACTATTGCAGGTGACTGTACCAAGATTTGGAAGTAATTGTATTAAATCGCTCGCGACGTTTACGACACGTCATTCCAGAGTTCAATGGAGTCGCTGAAAGCTAATGTTATTCAAGCATTAAAATGGAAACCGGCTTCCTGCGCAGAGGTCACGGGTAAACCTAGCCATTTAAATAATCAAACCAATTAAAGTACGGGTAATTTAAAGATTTCGTAATGTTTGTTGATCATGAAACGTGTTTTTTTATAAACGTTATACGTAACAATGGGTAGTATAATATAGGTAAATAAAATCTATGTTATTATGTGATGCTGTTAGTTTGGAGGCATTTAAGGAGGTTTAAGTTCAATAATTGCTACTTTGATGTGTTGCTGTCTATCTGTTCGTAAGCAAACTTTGTCTGATGTCTCTGACGATTAACAAATGTCATATTTCGCAGTTTCATTTCACCTAATTATCATATTGGTATAGGTTACCAAATTAGTTGAGATTAGTATTTAGTATGCTGAATAATAACTTTAAAGATATGTATGCAGAACGGATTATGTCATTTGTTGATTTACCTTTACCACATAAAATTAATGGATTTTTTAAATGTGATATTATACTATGCGATAAAATTTTTGCTGAGACATTAGATTAGTATACTTGCCTGCTTTATTTAGCTCTGTACTGGAAATAACAATTAAGTAGGCAGTTTTCTTATAGGTGGGCAATGTTAGAGAACATTAACAACTTTATTCGTGTGTAAAGTAACCTGCGTTAACAGCAGCATTTCGGCATTGTATTTACAAAGGAATATACTGTTCCAGACAATGTCTCCACCCCGAGGCGTGCAGCAAGGAGTTGACGCTGCCCGCGTACTACGCGCGTTTCCACGACCTCCGGAAGGAGTTCATGCGCGCGTACGCGCTGCGCGCCGCCGCCCCGCCCGAGCCCACAAGTCTACAGGACATGCTGACTTGTATCCTTTAGTACATACATACAATTATATACTCATACTCATTTATTGATAATACTGAAATATTACATTTAAATATTTTTTTATCTAAGAATAATATTCATGTCATAAATTCATTTTAATAGTAATTTGTATGTCAAAAATAAACCATTCGTAAACATTCTTTATAAGGGGGGAGGCCTATCCAGCAGGCCTATCCTAGTCCAGCAGTGGACGTCTTTCGGCTGAAATGATGATGATGAAACATTCTTAATAATTATTTTTACATATGTGTCGGATATAGGGTAAAGCTCTTACGTACGTAGCACATCGCCGTATCCAACAAAATTTAGACGCACGTATACACGCACACCAGTGCGTCTAGATTTTGTAACTAGCAGATGGATGCGGTTAAGGTCCATGTAGACAAATATTTTTTTCTGAATAAAATCTTAACATCGCACTGAAACTACGGTCTTTCTGTGTACCAGAGATTTGGCGTTGCGGACACTGCCATTAAAGCGTGAGTGACAAATGGTGTCGAGCAGCAAAAATAACATTTTCAACTGAGGTCATTTCTAAAAATCCTGTCCGATCGCATTCCGGACGAATGTTCAAAAATCCAGTGACATGCCTGGAGAAATCCTGAGATATGGCAACGTTAGATGCGGTGATGCAAGCTGAGTGGTCTAGCTGATAGGCCTCGATGTCTTATTCGATAACAAATGCATGCCTTCTGCTAGCAAGCAAAGCTGAACGTAGGTTTGCTTAGCCGCTGTCCTTATTCAGCGGATAATTTGTGTAAGTACTGACTTTTATCAAGCTTGCTGAATATGATTTGGAAGCATGAGCCTTAGAGGGTCTGTCACCTTGTGGCCTAAATTGGTATTGATTACTCTCTTTCTGTTAATAGGTTAAACAAATCAGATCCCTAAAATACATTTTGAGGAATTAATTCCGTTGTACCATGCCAGGAGCTGAGCATAGCTATTGCGAGCCAAGTAATTTTTTTAAGTTTTTTGCTTGTATACTTAAAAAGTGTACTTTACCGGTTTCTAACTTTTGATTTCGGCTGCACATGAACACTGAACCGAATTTGAAGTTTTAGATAGCACTTTCGACGCAGAGTTTAATTTAACCCTTGTATAATACTTACCTGAATGACTTTTCCGCCCGACGTACAGTTATGAGCTACGAGCAAAAAAAACTGAAAAAAGACCGAAAATTTGGTAATTAACTCTTGTGCAAATACTGATTACATGCACTTAGGACCATATGAAGGTATTAAGAGGATTTAAAACTTGCAGGGAAGGAATTATTTTTTCGAAAAATCAAATTTGGTTGCTCTACTAATACATCAACCTTTCAAATAGGTTTCTGACGCTGCTGTGCCAGCCCCTACATTTGACCTATTTACATTATCATACTGTAAATCGTGGTATAAGAAAAAGGTATATATATTTTCTTATGCCACGACGATGGCAAACAAGCATACGCCCCGCCTGATGGAAATTATTACCTATACAAGTATTCTTTACATCTTCCGATCAGATTTAGGTATACCCCCATACTCGGGCGACAATTTCTACGCGGCTGAGGTCAAAGACATGGCCAGTATCATTAGGAGAATTATTTCAGACGGTAAGTAGTATTCCTTGATTGTATATTATAATTTCTTCGTTAGCTCGATGGGTGGGCGATATCAAAAGTTAGCTCAGAACCGGGATCAGTCGCGTACAAGGAGAGGCCTATCCTATGCCCAACAGTGGGCTAATAACGGCTGAAATGATTATGTAATTGGGTCAATCAACTATTTCTGGTTATTCTGTCCCGTCAACCAGGGTACAAATGCAGCACAGTTTCTTAGAAGAAACGTTTTAGTACATATGTTCTACTGACAATGTTCGATTGCCCATTATGGAAAGGGAATATAACTTCCAAAAAAACAACATGTTATATGAATTTTAGTGCCATAAAACCGCGATTTTAATAGTGACCCAGAGGACCATAAACATGGCAGCTAGTGACAAGATATAGTTAATTAACCCAATTTTCGAATTGAAACTACAGTGAGATCTATCAATATTACAATAAATTACGGGTTATGATCATGTAACTATTTTAAACCAGACGAAGTATGTCCATGCGAGTATTTTTCCCAATTAGCTATTTGGTGCAGTGCAAAGTAATTTGTTGCGAAATAAACCTTCTTTTCCGTTGGTTATAACTTTGCCCAGTGGGTATTCACTCCGAGGGCAAAGTTGATTAGTTATTTTTTAAATTAATTTCCCCATATTCTTACATAATTATTTACGCTTTCCGCCCTTGCATCAAACTACGGTGTTATGTACTTATGTACTAAAAACACATATTATTTAAATTTCAGGTTTCCGGTTAGAGCTGCCGGAGACGGTCGACTTAGTATTAGAAACTGGAATATGGTGAGTCTATTATGTATACTACTGCTAAACTACATAAAAAAACTAATGTAATCTGGAATAAAACGCGTATAGAATTAGAAAGTGAAATAAAGTATGATAATGACAACTATATATAAGAGAGGAGACAGCGCTATACAAGTATATAGCGTTGTTCTGCTCGCACAACCAAGAAGAGAGCTAATCCGCCACCGATGTAAATTTATAGCGTTTTGTTGAGCGCCTGTTCTCTTTCTTATAGCAATTGTTCACGAAATAACATTTACAAAAGCTAAGAAAGTAGCAGCAGGCGCTAGACTTCATATTGTAATCATTTCTTTTAATTTATTATCAGACCATCCATTAATTTTTATGTAGTGATAAGATTGACCGACATATCTGACTGATACTTTAATCCGTAAGTATTGTCAATAATATAATTTATTTTATGGCATAAGTTTATGAAGAATTTTGAATGAATCATATTTACATGGATTTTATGAAGAGATGAGTCAGTTGTAGTTTAATAAGTTATTCTTACACTAAGATGAATCTAAAATTAATAGTAAAATGTGTTGTACTAAACGAAAAGGGGCCTTGCATGAGGTACTCAAACCGTTACTGATCATTTTCCTTCTCTCTAAGGACTTAACTAACTAGTACTGTTTTTAATTGCTGGCCTAAAAAGGCAAAGGTTAAGGGAAAACTACGTCTTATTGGGATCAGTCTGGTCTCCGAACAATATTTTTCTATGCCGAACTTAAACCAGTTCTAAAATAATCTTCAGTAGTTCGTGACTAGTTTTGACCAGGATACCACGACATACAGCTGACGTTTGTCGATGGGAGTCACGGGTAGGGTTGCCAACCGTAGTGTACAAATTTGCGGTACATTCGGGATCTACATGCGGGATTTGGGTACAAAATGCGGGACGCCGTCAACCGACGTATATAAGGTGTATCGGACTGTCAAGTGTCAACGTATTGAAAGGTATACAACATTACCTGGTTAGCTTTCTTAAGAAGAAGAAATTTCTTCTATAGATACGAGTATTAAGCCGATTTAGCTCAAGTTTTTGCCATGAGTTTTTACAGTTATATTTTTTTTATACCTACTACAACAATTTTACATGTACTTATACAAAAAAATAAAAGATCGTTTCAATTTAAATTAAATACTTTTTGATTTTTTATATGAAATACTTTTTCAATTTTATAGTTAGTTTTTGAAAAATTCACCACTTTCTTATAACTGTTTTACCATATTTTGCTCAGCGAGCTTCAAACATCTACTATCTTCGTATCATCTGGTTTTCGCCCTTATTGCTATTGAATCTTAATAAAAGAAGTGTTTTCTTGTTAAGTACCTATGCAATCTTTTATGGAGAAAATGAAACACTTTTGAACATTTTCACACAAAATTATTAAGTTGAAGAAATGTTAAGTTTGGTACATTTTGGTAGAAATACACGAACAATAGCCAAGTTATCTGGCTAAACAGATACTTTTTACATAAATAAATAGACATATGCAAAATTTTGTTCAAACTATACAAAATTTATAAATTGTGTATTCAGAGATTTTTTTTCAAAACATCACTTCAAATCACTCTAAATTTCGCTATAAAATATGCGGCGTGAAGTCAGCGTCGCTAGTACGACTAGGTACGCTTGCAGAGCTGATGGTTAGCGGACATGTTGCTCTGAGCTTTGAGAATATTTATAATGATGAGAGACTGAGAGTACAGAGGAACGTGTAAGTAGTGGATATCGAGATATTGGGGTGACTGAGTAGCCCCTTTGTAGGTATAGTTGTGATCCCTTGGTATGCCTATCGCTTGGTTACTGTACAGTCACGTCTATAAATATCTATACACTTTGAACTTATTACAGGGGAAGAAGGGTCAAAATTTAATAGAGATGCATATAATTATATATGAAGCCGACCGTATCAATGTCGACACAAGATATTGTGTCTTTTTCGCATATTACTTGTAGCATATACGTTTTAAGACAAAAACATTAAAAAGTATTTTTGATATGAACGGTTGCATTTACGAATATGCACCCATATTGCAAAAGAACCTATAGTTTGTGTTTTGCCTCATTAAAAAAGCATTGTTACGAGTAAGAGTTGTAAGTAGTGAGCTAAATTACATCTTCTTAGATTAAATCATCTAGACTATTATAATAAAAAATAGATTCACCGTCATGCACTGGCTCTGAGTCACATTAAAAACCGTTCCTTTTTGTGCTTGTTATCCAGTATGGTCTAAAAACGGGACAATCGGCGTCCCGCGCGGCCTCTTTGCGGGACGCGTCGTCAAGACCCCCAGAAACGGGACGTCCCGCGTATAGCGGGACGGTTGGCAACCCTAGTCACGGGCCCAAGGTCCCTTGTGTCACAAATACGTGATATTTTGGCCTTGTCCTATTTATTTGGGGTGTTTTTTAAGGTTCCGTACCTCAAAAGGAAGAAACGGAACCTTTATCTAGGGAACGCGTGAAGGTGGCAAGTTGAAATTAATACCGCATATACGAGTCTGCGGTCCCTTGAAGCTGTGAAAAAACCAAATATCTACGTCTGCGCAATACAAATGTTTGGCCGTTTAAAATAAATAGGGTACTTCCCGTTCACTTACAAATCTTACAATCACGAAATTTGGCAAAAGGCAAGAGCTTGTAGTAAAAATACAGGAGCAAATCTGGAAAACGTATAATTGTCGCACACTGAGAGTTCCGTGCCACTAGTATTTTCTAGTACCTAAGGTCATAAATGGGGGGGGAGCACCCTTTGTGAGGGCGGAACCCTCCGAGGGCCAGTCCGACTCGCACTTGACCGGTTTTTATTCTATAAGTACCTATTTTCTCGAATTTAAACTATTGTGAGATATATTCGATGGCGCTGCGCGCGGCGAGGCGCAACGCAGTACGCCCGCCTGCGGCTTCGCGCACGGTAGTCGACGCTTGATAATACCTATTTTCTTTTGTCCTATTGTAATTTTATCAAAGGGCATTAAAATATATTGATATGTTAACAATGAACCATTCAAGATTTCATGATAACTCCTATTAGGTTAATGCTATAATTAGATTATGACGGTTAGACTGGTATTGTTTTGTTTCTCTAAAACATACTCTCGGCCCGGCTGAGTCCCGTAAGAGCGGGAGGCAATTATATGCTAGAGTGAGATAGTAATACAGCAGGTAAAACCGAGCCCCATATGGTCTATGGATTAGGGGTGACAAAAATTGTAAACAAATATGTATGTATGGTTGACTTGACCCATGCAAATAAGTATTGTAAATACTAATACAATGTTCCGGGTTCGAATCCTGGTCAGGGTATTTATTTGTGTGTTTATCACGAATACATGTTCCCTAGTTATGGATGTATTTAAGTATTTATATGAGTCTCGTTGTCTAGTACCCATAAACATAAGCATTATTGAGCTTACCTACTGTGGGACTAGGTCGATTTGTGTAAGATTGTCCCATAATATTTAGTTCTATTTTACTTTTTTTAATTACAAAAAATGAGCCCTTGAGTGCTTTTTTGCCATGTCGATCGCGGTGGTAAAATGGCGGGCAAAGCTCTACATATTCTTTAAAAGTCTATCGCATGTGGGGCATAAGGCGAACATTACTTCGTCACTTTCTTTTGCGACATAAAAGAAAAAGACGCAACGCTAATGTTTGAACAGACAATAGAACAGGAATAGTGTTATTATTATTTTTATTCACTTGTATTTGACAGCTGATACCCGGTAGTCACCCTTATTACCGAGGTAATAAAGTTCTATGGAAAATGTCAAGCGAGTGGATAACGCAAGCAAGCGATAACTTATAAAAGTTATAAACCAGTATAAGTTTAAACTCAAAATTCCATATCTATACGTAATCTGTGTGGCTAGGTTTCTAGACAAAGACAAAAAGTTGCTAAAAATGCTAAATATATATCCAAAAAGTAGTCAATTGGCTAATTTGAATAGGTGCTCATGGGCTTACAGAAAGTTGCTAATGTAGCACTTCAGTTGCCAAGTTGGCTACACTACGTAATCGGAGATCAAACAGGAATGGTTCTCCTTCGTTTGGTAATAGGAATATCGCTCAAGACATTAAAGTATAGATTACCTCCCGCAGATTCTGCATTATTAGTGTTTAGGAAGATTGTGGTCACCAACTCACCAAACTAAAGAGAGGCGCTTTTTAAAATCCCCACAGTTTCTCCTACACCATTTTATACGAATACGAGTAACGACTGTGGAGGTAAAATGCGGTAAACACGAACTATACATATAAATCTATATCAGCCCATGGCCCAAAGTAAACAGCCGACTTACCGAATTACTTTTTGCCGTTTTACTTCTGCAGACACATTAGTTTGTGATGTCAAAATAAAGATTGGACCTCTATGATTTCAAGCGCTTTTTCTGAGAAAAAGGGCCCGAAATCAATAGGTATACGGTTCAATTGTGAGGCATTATCTGTCATATTCCGTATGAATTAAACGTTTAACTCTGGTGATACAAGTGGCCTTTACTTATATTACACTAAGCGCCACGTGGACCACCGGGGGTTAGCCACATAACCCGGAGTTAAGCGTTTTTTTGTTTAGAATTTGACAGCTTAACTCTGGGTGGTGCATGTGGGCCTAACCTGACACGGAAAAGAGGTATGAATTACCGGCATAAGGATAACGTCTTGCTCCATCTATAGTGCGACAGATCTACACTCCACCACGTCTCCACTCCGGCCACTCCGTCCCGGACCTCCGTCGCGTGCGCACGTCCGTCAACAGTGTGTGATAACGTGTTTGTTCAGTGCCTTAGGGAACGATAAGGGGGTGAGTGCGATAGCTTCTTGATTACGTCTTCGCTATTTAGTGTGCTTGGAATAATCTCGTGTGACGTGGTTTTGCGTCGATACTTTTACATACTCGACCATTTTGAAGAAAATACTTCGTTTTGCTGATGTAAGACGCAGATTGCGTGTTTTTTTGAATGTGTGTTTTGACGTCCTACTCGTATTGATAGGTAAAGCCCACGTTTTCTTCACTCTGTAGTTTAGATTTTCTTACTATTCTGTATTGTAAATGTGGCCCCAACAGCTAAGTATACGTTTTTTTATTGGATCTGCGCATAGGGTTGGTTTATCGTGTTTCACATAATTCGTAATTTTCTCACTTACATACATACTTAGAACGTGACCGTCAAGATAAATGATCAAGTCCCGTCCAATCGCCCATACGTTTTAGACTACCATGTTTGTCATTTATCACGTCATATGTAATTTTGTCACTTGTTAGAAAGTGACTTGTTGAGCTACGATAGATGATAGATGAGCTGCGCCAAGAAAAGAGCAGTCGATAATTCGATACGTCTGCTCCTTTGCCTCTTATTTCATAAAAAAAACTACTTTTGGTGTAGGTAGTTGCCAGTTGCCACCATGCTCCGTAAGTCTCAAGGGGTCCTAGTCCTACGTTCTAGTCTAGGGCCTAGGTCTATTACTTAGGGACCCACGGTAGAAGCAAAGTGATGCCTAAGACCTAACGGTGACATAAGTGGACTCCCACACCATTTTGTATAGAAACTGCAGAACGCAGGTTAGGTATATATATAGGCAATTCAACCTTACTTGTTTAGGCACGTTTCGAGAAAAAGTGCTTACTGAAGCATTAAGTATCAAATTTATACACAAAACTACCGACACTGTTAATACTTTATGGGCTGTTGGCACTTAACGAAACGTGACGTTCCAAACAAGACTAGACCTATATTTATTAGAATCATATTTATGTAACATTACAGTAAAACCAAGGCGTTACAAGATTCAGACTTAACTACTTACTAACTACCTTAAACTAGCCTTAATCTGTGAGGTTTTTTACTTGCTCCTTTTCAAGTACCCCCTTCCATTCTGACATCAGCCTCGCTATCGCTGTCGTAAAAAGATCACAATATATGAAAAACATGCTGCAACTGCAGCATGTTTTTCGGCTGATTGGGTATCCAGTTCTTTTATTCTAAATCTATATAGAATAAAAGAACTGGATAACCAATCAGTCGAAAAACATTACGCCATAATTTTTCATATTGTCTTCTTTCAACAGTGTTGGTAGTTCTGTGTATGAATTTGACACTTAATGCTTACGTCAGTATGCTCGATTTCGTACGAAACATTTATCGTTTGTATCATCGTCATTGCAAAATTGTTCGCTAACGTCATTCTGACCCACATTTTTTGACGTTTTTGTTCTGCTATGAGTGATAATATCTTATAATAAGTCAATGACAGTTATCCACATTTGACAGCAACCACCGTCGCGCTATCCATGCAACTTGTCTGTTTATCAACTTATAGCATTCTCAGGTGACATTCGTGGATAACCATCTTAGTACAAGCTGCTAGTACTGTATGTTAGTACAAGCGACATACACTGCGTCTTCACGAAGTCGCTTGCCACGGTTTAGATGCTTAAACCGAAACACGTTGATGTCATTTCACTACTGAAATACGTCATTTTGTTTGTGTTAGAAATGTCGTTTTAAATGGAATCTTATCCTATTGTATGTACGCTACATATGTTGACTTGAAATGCGTTCGAATGTGCGTTTTGCGTACTTTAGTAATTAGCATACACAATGACATATATTCCAGTTTTACCGAAAATTACCTGTACCCGCGCGTGAAAAATGTCTGATTTAGAATTTAGTTATACTCGGTTTATTTAGGAGATATGCCTGAGATTTTAGTTGAACTTATCGGTACAGTATACTTGTAATTTCCCTGGTTAGTGGTACATTATTACACTCAAAACACCGTGACAGAGGGGTCGATCGGTAGGCTGTCTTTGCTGAAAAGGGCTACCTAATCTGTCATGGTGTTTTCTAGAAAACCACTGAAAAGAAAAATACCTTAGCAACATCAAACTATCAAACACATAGCATACATTTTTTTAAAATATATTCTACCGTTTTTATTTTACACATGATCAAAAACCCGATAAATACGGCCAAGTGCGAGTCGGACTCGCATACGAAGGGTTCCGTACCATTATTTTAAAAAACGGCAAGAATATCACGTTTGTTGCATGGAATCCCTCTTAAATATTTATTTTATTCTGCTTTTTAGTGTTTATAGCGGCAATAGAAATACATAATCTGTGAAAATTTCAACTGTCTAACTATCACGGTTCTTGAGATACAGCCTGGGGACAGACGGACGGACGGACAGACGGACGGCGGAGCCTTAGTAATAGGGTTTACCCCTTGGGTACGGAACCCTAAATTGGATAACTGCCCAATGGTTTTCAGTGAAAGTTACCATCTTTGTCGCTTGTCGCTAGGCGCTAATCCAATAAAGATTAATTATTGTACTATTCTAAAATGATCGGTTTTTTTGGTCTATTTTATAGTTAACTATTTTTAAACCTACATCACCATCCGTTGATCTGGGCTTATAAAATGTTTTTATATATAGAATACCTACTTGGCATATCAATGATACTTGTGACCTAAAAGACCTGAGGTCAAAGATCGGAATGATCGTATAGTCTAAAGGCTTAGACTCGATATCGGCGGATCGGTCAATACATATCAATATAAGTGTATGCAATAAAATCCTATATTTAACAACATAAGTGTATAGGAACAGTAACAGTAAAATCCTGTATTTTAAGCCAAGACTAAAAAACAAACCTCGTTTGCTCTTTTTGCAATTAAGTCAATATTTTAAATCAAATACTTCTTTGTATACAGGGTGCTTTTACTGTCAGTAACCGAACTCTAAGTAGTGAATGTATATGTCATACTGAAGAACTTTTATTATGGGGTCAACGCCAAAATAGCGAAAAAATATTTTGCTGCTGCCGCCAATTTGTATGACAGACAAATTCTTAAGAAAAGGGAATAAGTACCTACCTAATAGGGATGACGACTAGGTTGAAAACTATCATTCTAATTAGTCCGTCAGTTAGATTATCGAAAATGATTAGACACTTATTTTTTTCCGATACGATCATTCCGATCTTTGACCCCAGGTTTATTAAGTTTCAAGTCATTTGCTAATGATCTTCATATTTCTCGGTTGTAAAAAAAACCGGCCAAGTGCGAGTTGGATTTGCCCACCAAGGGTTCCGCAAAAAGGATGCTCCATTTGACCTTAGGTAGGTACCTACTTAAAAATACTGGTGGCACGGTCTGTGTGCGGCAATTATAAGGTTTTCGGAAATTTTTCGTGTAGGTACAGTCGCCATCAGATATATCGGAGCGTCTGAGGCGCTCGCAAATATCTGAACACGCCTCTATTGTCAAGACGTTAGAGTGCTTGTTCAGATATTTTGAACGCTTCGGACGCTCTTATATATCTGATGGCGACTGTACTTGTGCTACAAGCTCTTGCTTTTTGCCAAATTTCATGATTCTAGGTCAACGGGAAGTACACTATACATTTTGATTCCCATTGCAAATGTATGGGAAATGCGACATAGACGTCCGTATCTTTTGATTGCGTTGTGTAGAGGTTTGTCTTTTTACAGCTTCAAGGGACCACAGACCTAGGTGTATTTTCAACTTGCTACCTTAACGCGTTCCCCAGATATAGGGTCTCGAACTCTTGACAGACAGACGGACGCACGGACGACAAAGTGATCCTATAAGGGTTCCGTTTATTCCTTTTGAGGCACGGAAACGGAATCCCAAAAACAGCGAAAACAATCAAAAACGTTAACCCGACTTTTTTACACACACTAAGCATACACTAAGACTGCGCACTCTTATCATATCATAACCCTAATGTTGTTGTTAACGACACGCAATGTATTTCGAATTAGACGTTATCGGCCACGTTCCTTAGTTTATGGTCGGAGTAAACACTTAGATTGTATACAAAAACTGTAAGGTTATTCAAACCTTGAAACCTTTAAGAAAAGAGCGGACTTTCATCGCAGAAGCCGGCAACATGTAATCCCCTAGGTGTTGCAAGTGTCCATGGGTGGCGATAGTCGCTTACTATCAGACAATACTTAAAAATACGGCCAAGTGCGAGTTGGACTCGCCCACCGAGGGTTCCGCACAAAGGATGCTCCCCCGTTTATGACAAAACACCGATGGCACGGAACTCTCAGTCTCAGTGTGCAAGCAATACAAGCTTGCTTTTGGCCTAATTTCGTGATTCTAGGTCAACGGGAAGTACCCTATACATTTTGATTCCCATTGAAAATGTATGGGAGAAACGACATAAAGAATGCTCTCCCCCCCATTTATGACCTTAGATAAGTACTTGAAAATACTGGTGGCACGGAACTCTCAAAGTGCGACAATTATACGTTTTTAAGATTTCCTCCCGTACTTGTGCTTACAAGCACTTGGTTTTTGCCAAATTTCGTGATTGTAGGTGAACGGGAAGTACCCTACACATTTTGATTCCCATTTGCAGTCATTCCCAGTCGCATTTCCCATACAATTGTAATGTATGGGAAATGCGACATAAAAGGCCATAACTTTTGATTGCGTTGACGTAGAGGTTTAGTTTTTTCACAGCTTCCTGTGACCGCAGGCCTGTGTTTGTTTTTTGCATTCCCTAATTACCTACTGTTTGTCATTATGATAATTTTGTCCTGAACTCATAGGTATGTTTTTCAAATTGACGTGGGCACATCGTTCCAGTGTGTGTGAATGAGACGACGCTATGCACGCAAATAATGATGACCCGCTCACACCGGAGACCTCCTTACACACTCTTATCGGCTAGCATAAACATTTGACGCTCTCAAGTTCTTAGTAAAATGATGAGTGATTCTAAGTATTAGCGTGAATCTTAATATGTACTCACAAAGTCACAACACAACGTGCAAAAATATGAGTTTGGACATGCTTATAGCTGCGAGCAAGGCCTGCAAGAAGGTATTTTAAAGTTAACATTGGTTTTAAATGTTTAAAGTTGATTAAAAAGTAATTCCTCGTACTTAATAGTAGTTTATGTGATTGTATATAATATAATGAAATGTTTTAATGCCTAATTATTTACAATTACATACACTGCTTTATATAGGTACACACATATCATGAAGCTCTCCATGATGCGTTCAAAACGCATAGTATCGACCGCCATTGCGACTTTCAGGAATAAAAACTTTTTGACATTCAAGTTTGACATTTATATTTTTAAATTCAGAGACAAACAAGAGTTGGCCCCAATTTTCATATCGTTCGATATCAAAATAACGTGCGACTTACGTGTGTCATTGTATGCAATTGTCACTTCGTTTTAAACTAAAAGTCATCTCGGCTGATATAAGAATAGAGGTCAAAACGAAATTTCTTGTGTCAGATGTGTTCGAAATTTGAACAAAAAAAATATTATCGAACACGATTATATTATTTATCACAGACAAGAAATTTGTTTAAACAAAAAAGTTTATTATTACGGGGGCCTTTACATGCGATTTTTGAACGCATTATTGAGAGCTAATGATATGTGGGTATATAAAACAGCATAAAGTAGGTAACACTATTCTTCCCAGAATTAGGCCAAATAATCTTTTTGGAATTACATTTCGCAGTATAATGTAGCAGCACCTTAAGGGTGAGGGGACTGAGGGGTGACCCATGGATATATTCTCAATTTTTTGCCATTTGAGCGCTTTCATAAATGGCAGTCTATATTTTGTATGTTTAATTTAAATAATGTTTACTATTTTTAGTTTATTATTGCCTTATTTATGCGTTTTTAGATTTCCATACGAAACAAAAAATACGGAAATATATTCTAAATCCTAACAAAAACGCACATGTTTTTGTATTCGCTCAATGAATGAGCAAGATTACCTAAGTTCTTATTATTCGTCAATAATAACATAAAGAAGTTACCTAAATATCCTAAAAACCTGTATTGACTTCAATATGAAAATGTTCTTGTGTATTAGATCCATGTTATATCAAAATCGTTAAACCACGGTATCGCCTTAATGACTTAGCCAGAACGTAACCCGACTACATGGCCGGGGCACGTTTTGCGTGCCCAAGCGCACAGCGAGCGTAACCGAACACGTTCGGAATTTTACACATTTTACAACGCAAACGCATTTTATTCTCATGCGAAAATAAACCTTATTTGCTTAACCATTTGGTTGATATTAGAGTGTGATAATTGGGCGCTTAGTACGTTTTAGGTTAGATAGGATTAAGTGCTGATTTGAGGATTTGCGAAAATAAGATGTTTGCTAAAGGTAACTTTATTTTCTTTTTGTTAGGGTTGTTATTTGTGCGTACGCGTTGTTGCAGTTTGGCGTTTTCTGCTGATTTGAGATATTTCTCAAACTATTGTTTGTTACTACGATTTTATTAATTATTCTGCTTTTTTCAATGGCATTTAGGTAAACATACTTACCTAAGTACATTTTATTATGATTTACTCATTTTAGCCGGGTTTTATTATTTTTTAAACCAGTGATTAAGCAAAATGACTACCTCCTAGTCAGTCTTCAAATTAAATGAATGGAATTGTTAGATATAGTCTGACAAACCAAGTCTGAAAGCAGTTTTATTTGTCTCTGTTTTTTGGAGAGAAAATAAGGGAGGCGTATAGATAAAAAAAACCTAATGCCAACTTTGTTTGCCAAACTATATCTGCTGTGTCAGTCACACAGACGCACAGCGTACCTAAACCTAGTAATACGGTTCGTTATTAAAAACTGGTACTAATTCGCATCAGTCTTATCAGTCAAGCAATACCTAAAGTTGAGAATCCTCTAACACGCTTCATAAGAATAAAGCACGTTTAAATAGGAATATTGATAGCTTTCTCATGTTGTTTATTATTAACGGCTTGCCCTCTTAGTTTGGTCTACACTTATGGTTGAAGTGCTTAGTCCCTTTTTTATACGACTCACCAAATAGCTGGCTATTTGGTGATGTGAAATCGTTCGTCTCATTTTAAGGGCTGTTCCAGAAATTACCTGTGACGGCTGTGACACATTATGAAGTAGGCCAAAAATTATCACATGATATTTGGATGAGCCCTAATAAGCATGTTTGTTTAATTCTAGTCTTGCAGTTGTATAAAAGTAAACTAGGTGACTTTTTAATAGGCAATATAATAAAAAATATTGCAAAACTTGATACAATAATTTAATTGTAGATTCTCACACATTTTCTATACAAGGTGTAACCAAATTCCTGGTGATCCGTTTAAGAGTGTTTTCACTTCATCCTATCCGATATCGGATGTAGGATAGGACTAGGGGGTAAAATATGTAAATATGTTTATTTACTGTACTGTGTAAGCGTTAACGCAGTAAAGGCAGGCCCGATGCCGACACCTTTTAGTAGCTACTTTACTCCAAAAGCCGTCCTATATCCGATATCGGAGGTAGCACTTCCGATAAAATCGACCACGCGGGACCCCCGTCAGCTGTCGGACCGATATTTTTATTTCTTGACAGTGTTTATTAGTACATACCTATATGTTTGCTGTAGAGTGTGTGATTACGAAAGGTGGCACGGCGTTGCGGTAGGACTTAATTAATTAATTGCTCATTTTATACCAATATACTGACATAATTGCAATATTACGAGTGATAAAACCGTATTTCATTTTACTTTTTTTTTTACTTCTGACAGACAACGTGGCAATGGTAATAATATTCAGCCAATTCAGGGGGGGGGGGGGGGGATCACGTGTGTGGAACTCTCGTGGGCGAGTTCTTAAAATTCTTGGGTCTACTAACACCAACCCTTGAATTTTAAGAACCCATATTATATTACTGTTGCATAAACCACCATTATTTGACACAAAAAAGGTCCTCATAGGCCAAATTTCCACTTTTTTAAATATCCTGTAGAAAAACCCTACAATTGACGTGAAATATATGAATACAATATTGTAGCTGTAAATACAATATTATATCTGTCAGCATAATATTCATAAAGATTATTCCACAAGTTTGTCTCTTTTAGCCGTATTCTTTCAGTTATAATTTTTTGAAGCTGTACTTAGAACCCAATTCCACAACTGCATACCTAGTTATACCTATTTTCTAGTAGTATCTTGACCGTGAAGACACAATTGAATAGGTCCACAAGTGCCTAGATTATGACAATGACTAAATAACTTAACGGCGGTATTACATGCATTCTTACATCATTGTTATCAAGCCACATGTTGTGTCTATTAACGATTCGGTACTTTCATACGTCAAGGAAAAATACCTTAAATACAACTGTAGGTACAGTGAAGGAAATTGATCGTGCCGTGTCACAGTCAGAATCAGTTTTATAGCCCTTAGGTATTTGATATTATTGTCACTGTGACCAAATACGAAACGGTCCATGAATGATATTCGTTTACCGTACCTACAGCTTTACCTTTTAAGTAATTCCCCCGCTCCCCGAGTCGAATACTTATCAAAAATGTAAATGAACGGACCCTTTACTTCTAGCAAATATAAATTTAAATTTTAAAATTCCGAACATAGACAGGGTAAGGAGTACACACGTGAAACTTAGAACACTAGTCTTTTCCGGTTCAGGGACCCCAGGGTTAAAAATAAAGAATAATTTAGGATTGTCAGCTTATTCGGGCCCACGGTGTATAAAATGAGTCCCACTTGAGACTGACTTGACAAGCACTTGTTATCATGTGATCGGAGGCAAGATTATCACCTCGTTATGTGATAACGTGTGTTAGCACCAACGGTTATCCGTTATCGCTACGATTTCGTTAATTCATTCTTTAGATGTTTTTAGTGAAAACTGCTGTTCATGCTATACTTATAGCTGACATGAACAGATACTTACCTACCTATAGCTGGAGCGAACTAGGATTGGATGTTTCAATTAACAATTTTACTTTGTTTTATACTTACGGTCAGCTGCAAAGATGGAGGGTTCATTATGAGTGCAGATGAAAATTCTAACTTCAAACTTTTTATTAGCCTTTACATAATGCAGTTTTAGTGCATTCGAGCAAAGGAATGCAAAAAAAATCTTTTTCCTGGCGTTTTCTCGGCTGATCCACTGTTCGGGGAGCCTGGAGTCTGCTTTGTCAATAATTCCCAAGATTTGGATAGGCACGACAGGAACTGCCATTTGACCATCCAACCCAGAGGATAAATTAGGCTTTATCGGGATTACTCCAATTTCCTCACGATGGTTTCCTTCACCGAAAAGCGATTGGTAAATATAACATGATATTTCGTACATTAGTCCCAAAAACTCATTGATATAAGCGGGGTTCGAACCCCCTACCTTCGGATTGAAAGCTCGCAAGCTCTTAGCGCTGGGCCACGCAACAAAGACCGTCATTAATTTAAAACTCGTCATGTGGTCTCAACTACATAACCGACACATTGCGAAAGTTGGGCCAGATAAAGTCTGTTTTGTTAGAAATCACAAATCCTAATCTATTACTTGACAACATATCTTTTCTAGCTTCGCGTGTATTCTCAATGAGGCGATTAAATCGATATGTTGACTAGATAAGGAGGTTGCGTGAAGGGCGAAGGAAAATAACTGAGATTAGTGATCTGCTATTTCACCTTTGGCTTCAGATAATTATAGACGCATAATTAGGTATATTAAATTATATGTCCATATATATTATTAATGTTATATATGCGCGTTTTTTAGTAGAGTCCAATCATGAAATAAACCTTTGTTTAAAAATCACCATAACTTTGTAATACACCGAACATGGTACATTTAAAATTAGGTTTAGATTTGAATATTTTTGATACCTGTAATAAATCTACGATTTGTTCCTTTAGATATACTGCAATCAATGTTAGTAAGGCTAATATTAGTCTGATATAAGTATACTCATAGATCTACATCTATGATCATATTGTATATGTTTTTAGGCTAAAGGTACCACATTGTCTATGATCATAGTTATGATATAGTGTAATATCGGTATTTTTATTTTATTTACGACACACTTCTACAAATCTTCATATGTGGTTATCATTTATCAACTTATCACACAACTCACCTCCCTTTTTTCCGTCTAGGGTTAATGAAAAAAAAAGTTAATTTAAGATACGTTTAATGGCTAAAACCTTAAAAAAACACAAATTATCAATTAAAAATACCAACTTAAAAACCAACTACTAAATTTAAATAATTAAAACTAACATTATATATTTACTAAAACGGGGCTTAATCGTGTATAGATTTTGAAAACAAACCTCCGACGTTTCAAGGGCGACGTTGCCCCCGTGGTCCCGGAGAAAGACTGGCTGAGGTTGACATCAACATCTTCTAGCTGCGCGGGTTTTACGAACTACCCGCACTTGGTCTTGATTATAAACTTGAACATTTTGCACACTAGGGATGTGACTCTGTCGACACACTACACTCACGATGTCCGATTTTTGAGCCGGTGATATTCGATTACGCTTCAAAATCTATACACGATTAAGCCCCGTTTTAGTAAATATATAATGTGTGAAAATCGTGAAAGTTTAAATAAGTGAATTAAAACTAACGTTAAAAATAAATAAATTTTAAAATGAACTTAAAAAGTCCGGTCCTCCCGGCACCCATCACGGGCATCCCGCAGGCAGTATTTCCGCGCTGAATTGCGATTGCAATTGAAAATTAGGCAGATGTTTACAAACCAACACTTCAGATGACAACTCATTATAGACTTCTTCGGCAGCATGTTATATGTAATGATTAATTAGTTAGCCGGTTAAGCTTAACATAACACAAAGTTGTCGGTTTTTAGGGTTGCGTAGCACAATACGGACTCGACTCGCACTTACCCGGCTTAAAACCGCTATGTGAACAATCCCGCGTTAACAATGTACCGTAACATAACATGATGAACAATCGGTGGCTGCGGCGTGCTGTAATAACATTATGGACTTGAGGTAACACTGCAGTGATGAGCTGATGACGTGTCGTCAAGTAGAGGTGTAATACATATGTTATAATACATACAACACTACATCAACAGTAGTTCTTAAGTGGGTTTTAATTATTTGACAGCGCTTAATACTCTTCTATAGGTACTATGTTTTACATGTGCTAACGCATTGTGCGGGAACTTAGAATTTGGAGGAAAAACCGAAAATGGAAACGCTAGGGAAATAATAGTACATTGTGCATCTAGGGAGGTAAGTACAGGACAGGATTACTAACGAGAGTCTGTTAGAAGCCCGACGCAGCAGGCGGAGGGCTTTTAATGACTCGAGTTTGTAATCCTCTTACCGACCGTGGTGCATACAATGTTTTTCATCACACTTGTAAGTAAGGGAAAAAACAAATATACAAATTAATCTATTTAATTAATTAAATTTACTTTGAATATGTAATAAATGGAATTAATCTATTTATTAAAGTTGAATAATACACAGTAAAGTTGGTTTATAGCCATGTTTGAAGATTTGAAATAAGCCTTAGCTGATGCAAAACCTTGCAAAAGTCGGAAGTGAAATGACGTACGATATTTTAAATCTAAACTCATAACTCCCTCGGGAGTTATATTGTACTAAAATCCATAACTCCCGAGGGGACTAAATCGGATTTATCCGCTCTCTACGCCTGCGCGTTATAACACCATTACCGAGTAAGTGTGATGAAAAATAATTTACGAAAAATTTACAAAAGAAAATAATTTAGAGCTCGCAGCAGACTTCCTTTATATGATTAAGTATATGACTTAGTTGTATATGTATTTGTAATGTAATTTCCTTTATTTTCAAAATATATACAGTACCTAAGTGTAACTTATTATCAGGTAACATTTGCCGGAAACCTGAATCAAACCGTTTCGGAGACGTTTCGTCGTCCGACATGCACAAGCAAACAGTCCCTCTCTACTTAAGTATTGTAAACGTCAAGTTTCGCGCACACGCAGTACCATTACTGTTGCTCGATCCTTAGATCTTAGAGTTGAACATAATGGATGAAACCGTGACCAAGATGAAACGGTTTATCGAAAGTTTGATGATCTTGTTACTACATATTTTCGGAAGCTTAAACTAGACAGGAACATTTAAAAAAATGTAGCGATAGAGCCAAACCACGTTATCGCTTCCTAGCTAATGAACTGTGAATCTTTAAAGTGTTATTTAAACCGTCGAAAATCTATGAAATTATGACGTTTACTTAACACGTTCACAGCCTGTGCTATCAAAAAAACGAACTCTATAAATTTTTGCCTGCTAAAAGCAAAGATTTAGGTAAGACTTCAAGTTGAAGTTATCGTTAGCCGTGGCTATCGGCCCGAGGTCGGCTTTTACGATGCATTCTTCACGTAGGTGGCCTATTGTTCTGCATTAGTCGAGCTGCAGGGCGATTGCAACGAGCCCGACGTACGACCATCGACTTAGGAGAGGAACGTCCCGCACCGCAATTCATAGAAATACAATTTCGTGCTGATGCCCTTATCATCATCGTCAGCCCGTGTTCGTCCACTGCTGGACTTAGGCCTTCCCTAGTTTGTTCTACCCACCAACACAGAGCCGCAGCGCACCGCATCCAACCACTTCCCGCCACTCTCCTCAAGTCGTCGTCGGTCCACCTGGTGGGTCGTTCGCGGCCTTGATTCCAGCACCCGTCTGCCCCAACGACCATCGGCTCTCCGACAGATATGCCCCGCCCACTGCCACCACAGCTTGGTTCTCCGTTGGATATCCTAGTTCGGGCTGATGCCTTAAGAGTAACGAAATGAGCAAAAGAAAAGCCATCACTTATGAGACTATTTCACAAGCGTGAAAGTCAAAGTATCAATAAATTTAGTCACATGAGCTTACGTATAAACTAGAGTCTACGTTGTCTCTTCCAAGCTATTTTATAGGTAGGTACGTCAAACTTCTATGAAATTATAACGTTTACTTAACACTTTCACAGTCTGTGCTATCAAAATCGATGAAAGCGTAGTCGGACTCTACATACCCACGACCCGCTATGTGTTATTGGACTTAATAATGACATAATATATAGCTCTTACTATATAGTTAGTACAAATATGATAGTGTCAGATATTTTTGCGGCCTTCATAGCAAAAGATACTATTGTATTTATACCCATTTTTGATACAGGGAAACATACTATACCTACTTTCTCGGTTCAACTGATAAATAATTGTGTTGTTGTGATAAGAAAATCGGTGCCAAGTAGGCGAATTGACTAAAAGTGTGTTGATTTAAAAAATCAATCGATTTGTAATCGGTCGTTGTCAACTTTATCGATAATAATGATGACACGGTGTCAAAGATAAAGAATGATGAAATGTAAAGTAGGCAACATTGTAAATATGTGCCGTTTTCAAGCAAAATATCACTTACTGTTGGTTGTGAGTAAGGCGTTATTGCCATTTGAACACAATGGGAGCTACCGTATTGTCACTCAGCATGCGGCGCCTCTCATGCGTGGGCCCTGTGTCAATATGAGAGAACTGTCAAAGTGACGTTTGAAATGTTCCCGCAGGACCCACGTTCCACTAGCGCCCCTAGCGGACCATCGTCTGGCGGTAATCCTCATTGGATATTTACATTATAGTTAGCTAAAATCTAGTAATTTTGCCTGTAAACTCCACATACGTAGTTACCTTATTAACACGTAACATAAGTAACATTCTGACAGATTAAAAACTTAACTGAAGTCTGTTAAAGGACTGGAAACGTTGGGATATCGTTTGTATACGCGAATTATTCCGTTAAGGGTTTTATTTTGAGTACTAATTGCTATAACCAAAGAAAAATCATGCCAAGTGGAGTTAAAGAATGATTCTAAAAACGAAAAAATGAAGATTTTTTAATTTGAGGGTGATGGAACCATATTCAAGTCCCAGAGATTGTATTTCGGCCAGAGGGTTCTCATATTGACTGAGCTGATGTTTTAACCAATTATCTTTTGTTGCAGTTCAAAAGACGATGAGATCGACGGGAACTGCATAGTACGCGCTCGGGGCCTACCCTGGCAATCTTCAGACCAGGACATCGCCAAGTTCTTCCGAGGACTCAATGTTGCCAAGTAAGTATCTTATCAGGGTTTACGTTGACACAAAATCTTCCGCCTATGGGTGGCATAAACTTTCAGGGTTCGCGCAACGCGCATTACCTCACGGGTGCGTTCAGATATATTTATATTTCAAACACCGCATACTAATTTATACTTTAGACAAATGAATACCAATACTAATACATAATTAATTAAAATATGTTCTTATAATACAAATAATGATCCGATACAGTTTTAATTCCTATTTATATGTAACAAATTATTGTACCACCATACGCACGTGACAGCATGGTGACAACCCTAATTTTAATGTCGTCTTGACATTTGCATACTTGACAAGCTAAACGTCAAATGTAGGAAAGAGAAGCTTCTGTACTTTACTTCTATTACTTATTCTGTAATCTTACTGCCTTACAATTCTAAAATTTATTCATGGAGGACATTATACACGGAAAGGTGCAAAAGTGTAGACATACTATTATCGTCATCGATTATATGTGTAAGATTTTTTGACGTAGAATCATGCATCTAACCTCAAAAACATTTTTGGATGTGACTTGGGACAATACCGTATTTTTTAAAAATAAGTATGAAGCGAAAAAAAATCGCGTTATTGTTTTTATTCAACATTGGACATCATAATTTAACTTAGGCATTTGGTTATTATGTTACATGCAACTTGTATTATCTAAAGGTCTTTTTATTTTCTCAAAGCATACGATTCCTGCTAACGGACTGCGTAGGTAAGTATTAATAGTAATAGATAAATAACATATTTTTCTCAAACATGCAATGAAATGTTGTTATAACGTTCGTTATAATAGGCTTCAAAGTACCACGTTTCAGGCGGGGCAACTGGACAGACACGTAATGGAATTTCATACAAAATTGAAGGCCTAGGCCGGGAAGTAATATTTTTTAATTTTATTCCATATAAATGTGTGACACAGCAACATGGTTTTTAGCCATTATAGCAGTTTCATTACTTTGGTTCATAATGACATTCTGCCAGTACGCCTATTAAAAAAAATCAATAAATGATATATTCGAATATATTAAGTCGATACTTAATCGATATGGACATGAACATAACAAATAACACATTATAAATTTAAACATTAGCGGTAAAAGTGTCTACTCAAACCGTGCCGTTTTGTTTCATGATAACATTCTGCCACAGTGCCTATTAAAAATAAAAATAAGTAATGATATTTTGAAGTTTTATTTATATAAAATGGACATCGACATGAACATAAGTAAAAACACGTTATTGCAAATTTACTCACACAAATATAGGTACATTTCAAATATTAAATTTAAAAGTAAATGCGTCTACTCAAACCGGGTGTGAAAAAACGCCTAGGTAGTTTTTTAATAGTTTTGGAGGTTAAGTTAAATAACTTTGATTCTTTTATTCTATTTCAATGGTTTTATTCTTCATTGTTATTTATAATAATAATGTTGTCGTCGAGTTTTGAAGAAGAAATTACTATTCATTGAGCCCCAGTAGCCCCACCAGAATTAAGTGCGAAATGCGAAAGTAAAATTGAATGGGCTCTAAATTAATTGATGGCGCAAATGACAAACGAGATGTCGGAAGGCATATGGCTACCCAAAATGCATGCGTGTTTAGTTAATATTACGATAACTGTTTAGACTAAATTGGTTTCTTGTTTAAGTGAGAACTGTGTTTGTCTATCTAAGGAATTACAAAAATTTGTATAGAGGTTATAATTTTCATTGTCACAGAATAACAAGCGCTGTTCGTGTTTGGTACATTTTACATTGCGACATATTTATACATCATGAAATATTTATGGATCATCTGTTTTATCGTTATCTAGACTAAATTCATGTTGAAATCACCACGAACTAAATAGAAATATTTGTGTTACATATATTAATTCGTCAAGTCAACTTTTAGTTTTTCTAGAAATAAAACTATCATATTTTTGGAGATTTTTTTATTTATTTCATTGCATGTTTGAGAAAAGCACTATACATGCCTTGCCGTGAAAAGGGCTTTAACGGCTTCGTATGGCTACCCGGCCTCGCTAACGCTCGGCTCGTGTATATACATACTCACCCGTTAAGCCCTTCTTTCCCGGCGTCTGCAGTAATGTACTATATTATTGACAAATAATTCCTTCAATTCCTCCTTTTCGTAAGGAGTAAGATTGTTCCAGACCATCGTCATCTTCATTTCAGCCGAAAGACGTGCACTGTTGTACAAAAGGCTCTCATAAAGATTATCTTAACATACTCCCGTAAGTCGCATCCAACGTCTCCCTTGCAATCTTGACCAAAGAGCCTATCTTGAGCCGCAAACAATGTTTGGCGTTACTACCTACCTAGTCTTAGACCATTTAACCAACCGAACTGGCAGTATCCATCATTTCTATCCAAAAAAGTCTGCCGATCTTGCCGGGGGAGGGGCACCTCTAATGTATGGCTATTTGTACATAACGTACAACTAGCTTCAAATAAACGTCAGCCCATGCAATGAACATGATCGTTTGGTCATGCTTTCGGCAAAGGAGAACTGTCAATTGCCGGTTCGGTTGGTTCAATGGTCTAAAGTATTAGACTAGACAAGTCAGATAAACGTCAGCAACACTTGTGGAAGTTTGGCAGAGCCGAAATTGTATTGTAAGGCTGCTGAAGGGCCTCTAGCTCACACTAAGTCATTCCGTGCGTAAGCGCGACAAAGATGAAATAATTTTTCGCTGTCCACGACACGCCCTCAAATACTCGCCTGATCGGTCTGGATGGAATCCGTTTTCATCTTTCGAGTAACACCGGCTTCCAACACGTTAGAAGAGCGATGTTAAAGGGACATCTTACTGTATACAAATTATTCTGTCGCTATTCGCGGGGGGAAACGTGCACACAGGTGCACTTCTGCATACAATAACCAATCTGTGATGACGACACTAACACAGAAAATGATGCAACTACACTAACAAATCTTGCACACTTCTATTTATTTTTGTGTACTGTAAAGGTTTTACCTTTACAGCCGTCTTGGTTAGTTGGAAGGCCTGGCTTTATGTGTATTTCAAATTGAGAACTCTAGCCAGTGCGGTCACACCAAGGGGGCGATTGTGGATTGTTCATTCTGTGCGTGGCAGACTTCACGTAAGGTTCTGTGATCGATAATGTGTTAATAAAAAGATATTTAACTATTCATGAAACGTGTTTTGCTCCTCACCACTAGGCCGAACCCTTTACAGTACGGACACGTCACAACACAGTGCGTATGCCCATTTAGGGTTGTACTTTCGTCGGCAGAGAGGAAACTGTTCGTCTGCCTCCCTGTGTTGCTTCGAGGTTTTTATAGTCTTCCCACTCTTCCCTGACAATCTAGTGAGAGTGAAGCGTTAGAAAGTGACGCGAATATTTGCGCGCCGTCTCATGCTAACCGTGTCACACACCACCAGGGGAGAGAGAAGAGCGGTTAATCCTGGTCTTTCGATAATTAAACGTAACTACATTTTTGTTCGCAGGGGCGGAGTAGCGCTCTGCCTATCCCCCCAGGGCCGGCGCAACGGTGAAGCACTGGTCCGTTTCGTGTCTCAGGAGCACAGGGACATGGCGCTCAAGCGGCATAAACACCACATAGGCCCGCGGTACATCGAGGTGAGTCAAGGCAGCGATTTGACTAGCGGACGTTGGCAGATTTCATTCGAAGAATCATTATATCATATAAATTGTATATTGCCACTTGGGCGACGTTGTTTATAGCTATAAGATGTAACAAATACTTCCCCAGGGGGTGAGATCCCCGGACAACCGGGTGATAACTGTTACACGCGTTTCAGCATTAAGTCTTCATTAGCTGCACCCTTTTTCGTTAGATTACTGCACAATAAGCTATAAATATTACACATTATACAACTTTTAGCAAACAAAAAACTATTCCAGAGACGCCTTTGCCATCTTGAGTATCAACTGGAAGTAATTTCTAAACCTGGATGGAAAGGATCCAAATTGACATATGTCACTATACGTGTCAAGAGATATTTACATAGCTAAAACAAAATAGGACACTAGGATAAGGATAAGCTCTTTTAAATAGTTTTCTTATTATTTGTTCCTTCAGCGACCAACATCACATTTCATTTCATCACATCTAATTTTCATTCCCTGTCGGCAGGTGTACCGGGCCAGCGGCGAAGACTTCCTCTCAGTAGCGGGCGGCGCGACGTGCGAAGCGGCTGCCTTTCTGTCCCGTGGTGCTCAAGTTATCGTGCGCATGCGTGGCTTGCCCTACGATGCCACTCCTGCGCAAGTGGTGAGCGTGATACACTACTACTATCTCTGTCTAGCGCATAGATGTAGCGGCCGCGTTCTTGTCGCGCGTCTCGCAGGTCATCATAGTATGATTGCGCTGCACAAGTGATGAGCAAGAGACACTACTATCTGTATTTAACAGATAGCTACCAGCGAAGCCACCAGCGGCGAACACTTGTCAACAGCGGTATTTGTACATGTACACACTATGTTGCTTCTTACCACCCGGTTCCTTTTAGGTAATAAAGAGAACCGCAACTCTCTAAGATTTCATTTTACAATAGTTTAGTCACATTCACCATGTAAGTGGTACGAGATAACAACTATGTACTATCGCGTTTAAAATTGCACGCGCAGTTTATGAATGAATTCATTCATAAATCTCCCATGCACTTTTGAACGTATGTGTACCTAAACGGCAGGATAAATAAAAGCTGATTGACAACCTTTTAACTTTTTATGCTAATCGTACATTTATATTTTATAAAGGTTAATTTTTAAGTCGCTGAGTAAATGTATACTTACTGTATAAGGTCATACTGAACTACTTTCATTATATTCTAATGCCGAAATCGCGAAAATGAAATTGCAGATTCATACATTTCGGTATCACACATGCAGCCAATTTGTATGAAACAGCCAAATTTTTTTTCATAATTTTGGCATTAAGCCCCATAGTAGTACGAAAAAGAGGAAATTTGTCGAAAGGTGTCGATTTAAAATACTCCCTACGGTCGTGTTTTACCTCGAGTCGAATTACCTCTTCGCACGTGTATCGTACGACATCGTTTACAGTACATATGGCCCTTTGAATTATCGCGGCAGACACGTAAAGTGCTCATTATCGCCCTAGGGCAATAAAGTTGCAGTCAGTATGACCTATATATTCACTACATAGAGTACCTACATAGAGTTTGGTCAGCGACTAAAAACTCACCATGGGCAGGAAACTGATCAGGGTGCGTAGACAATAGACACATTTACGCTCCGTAGCGTAGCGTAGTTATCTCTATCACTCTTCCTTATTAGTGCGACAAGGACAGTTACGTTTCGTTCGCTACTGAGCGGTAACAATTAGAATCTTGTCTACGCCTGTTGTCGCTTCTTACATTAATTGAAATAGATGTCATATACCAAAGAAAAAGACCAACACCGACAAAGGCCAATCCGAGGATCGAACTCGGGTCTTCAGCTTACGCAGCTAACACCATAACCACTAGGCCAATTGGTTTCACCGAACGCCGCCGAATTTCTCGAGTATATGCAATCTTAGTTACAGGCAAGACGCCCGTGGCCATTTTCCACCACCACTTAGGCAATTGGCCTAGTGGTTATGGCGTTAGCCGCGTAAGCTGAAGACCCGAGTTCGATCCTCGGATTGGCCTCTGTCGGTGTTGGTCTTTTTCTTTGGTATATGACATCTATTTCAATTTATAATTTATATACAGTAGAGTTACTACTTCCATAACAAAAAAAAAATTGAGTTGTTTCAAACAAAAAATCTTCTTACATCTCGATTCTACAGAAATGTCTCCTTTCCAGCTCGACTTTTTCTCGACGGGCGATGACCCCGTCCAAGTCCTGGATGGCGCCGAGGGCGTCCTGTTCGTCCGGCGCGCCGACGGCCGCGCCACCGGGGACGCCTTCGTACTGTTCGCTAAAGAGGAAGACTCACCTAAGGCGTTGTCGAGACACCGGAAGCTGATTGGCCAGAGATATATTGAGCTATTCCGTTCTACTACTGCTGAAGTGCAACAGGTAGTGTTTCTATCTTACTCTTGTATGACCCAGTGCAACTCCTAGATGGCGCTGTGTGTTGTAGAGACAAGCGGATTGGTCAGAACCGTCACAGATATATTGAACTGCTCCGGTCTACTAATGAAGTGCAACAGGTATAGTATGTCTCTTCTGCTCAAGCATGAGCACTCAAACACTGATACACTGGAACGCCGACGGGCTCTCCGGAGCCAAGAAAACCCTGCTGCGACAACTTCTGGCCGAGAAGAAGATCGACGTAGCCCTGATCTCGGAAACCCATCTTAAGGCGGGCGACCGCCTTAACATACCAGGCTACGTCGCCTACCGGAAGGAGGAGACGAACCTACTCGGACGCGCCTACCGGGGACTGGCCGTCCTAGTGAAGCGCCAGGTCATTCACCAGCCGCTGCCTGTACCGACGACTCTCCGGTCGTCATACGCCCTCGGCGTGGAAATCTGCGTCGACCACCACCCTCTGCGTGTGTTTGCCTTCTACAAGCCACCAACCTCTCGTCTTGCAGTGGCTGATGTCCACGACCTGTTGGACTCGCCGCTGCCCACGATCGTAGCCGGTGACTTTAACTGCAAGCACACTGCATGGAACTCCATGAGGACCTGCCCTGACGGGCAGAGACTCCACACCGACGCAGAAGATCAAGGATACGAGGTGCTGGGGCCAGAGACCCCGACGCACTATCCGTACGCGGCAACCTACCTCCCGGACGTCATCGACCTTATGGTAATACGCGGCCTGACCACCTGGCCCGCGCAGGACGTCCTGAATGACCACCTCCTTTCCGACCACCAACCCGTCTTGGCAACCCTGGACTTGACACCGACTCGGACGGTGCCGCCCTCGCCTCGCAGACGACAGGATTGGGATCGATATGCAACCTACATGAATGAGCACACTCCGTCCTTCCCCGTGACATCACCGGAGGAAGTCGACCGACTCGCCGAGGAACTCACTTCATGTATCACCGCCGCCCTGACCGACTCCACCGCCGAGACCGGCGCCAGTCAGGAACGCCACAAGCAGAGGATCCCCGCATTTATCCTGTCCCTTATCGAGAGGAAGAGGAAACTGCGTCGACATTACCAACGCACACGATGCCCCACCATGAAGTCCCAGCTAAACTCCCTCGCCGAGAAGATCTCGCAGAGCCTCGCGGCTCATACCGAGGACTCTTGGCTCGAGTATATTGAGTCAGCTGGTGAGGAATGGAACGACATCCACCGCCTGTGCAGAAGGATAACCAGAAGACCAGCACCCATTCGCCCTCTTCTAGCCGGTGATGGCACCCCACGTTACCGAGCCGAAGATCGAGCGAAGATTTTCGCTGACCACCTGGAGACGCAGTTCAGGCCAAATCCGTCTGATGACCCCGAGCACGAAGCAGCTGTAGAGCAGCACCTGGCGGACTACTTCGCCACGCCCATAGCTCCAGACGAAGAGCCCATCATCCTCACGCCCGGCAGGGTTCAGAGGGCGATCCGACGCACCCCGCTGAAGAAGGCCCCCGGCCCCGACCGCATACCGAACGAAGCGCTACGCCACCTACCCCCGCGAGCCATCGCGGCGTTGGCGCGGCTCTTCAACGGAGTCCTGCGAGTCGGCCACTTCCCACGTCCCTGGAAGCAGGGTCGCGTCATCATGATTCCCAAGCCCGGGAAGAACGTCCTTCGTCCTGAGAGCTATCGGCCCATCACATTGCTGCCCACTATATCGAAAGTCTTCGAGAAGCTGCTTCTGCCTCACCTGACGCCCCACATTCAGCCACGCGACGAACAGTTCGGCTTCCGTCCAGAACACTCGACGACGCTCCAGCTTGCCCGCGTGCTGCACCACGCTGCAGCAGCCTTCAACAAGAAGGAGCACACGGTCGCTGTGTTCCTGGACATGGAGAAGGCGTTCGATCGCGTATGGCACCCCGGCCTCCTCTACAAGCTGTCCACGTCTACTACTCCGCGTCGAGTAGTGAAGACTGTGGCCACCTTCCTGGAGAATCGCCGCTTCCACGTGGCGGTGGAAGACATAACGTCAACCGACCGCGCGATTCTTGCCGGAGTGCCCCAAGGGAGCTGCCTCTCGCCTGTGCTGTACGGGCGGTACACAGATGACATCCCGGTGAGCGAGGGCATAATGCTTGCGCTATACGCCGACGACGCTGCCTACATCACATCATCCATCCGCCTGTCACACGCAGCGCACAAAGCCCAGAGCGCGCTAGAGGCCCTCCCCCCCTGGCTGAAGAAATGGAGGCTGTCAGCAAACCCGAGCAAGACCCAGGCGATTGCCATCTCCCGCAAGGTGCTGATGCCGCCGCGTCTCACACTCCTGGGGCAAGCCGTGGAATGGTCCCCGACGGTGAAATACCTAGGGGTAACCATAGACCGCCGCCTCACCATGGCACCGCACGTCAAGAACGTGATCGCCCAGACGCGTGCCGCTCGCACCTTACTCGGCCCGATCCTGAAGTCCCGGCTATCGCTACGTGTGAAGCTAGGCGTGTACAAGACTTACGTCCGGTCACGCCTAACATATGCAGCCCCCGCGTGGTACGCGCTGGTGGGAGAGTGCAACAGAAAGCGACTCGAATCCCAACAATCGCTCTCACTTCGCACCATAGTCGACGCCCCGCGCTACGTGCGGAACGACGTGATAGCCCGGGACCTGAAGATGGAACCGCTACGACAATTCGTAGCTCGCCTAGCAGACCGGATGTTCGTGCGCGCGGACCAGTCGCGCTTTGGCCACCTTCGTGGCATAGCGCCGTACCATGCGCGCCCGCCCGACCACAGGGGCCTGCCGCGCGAGCTCGCGCCCGCAGCCCCCACCACACCGGACTGACCCCCCTCGGACTAGACACCACCCTGGCACCGGTTGACGATCGCTAGCTGGGCTTCCCCCAATGGGGTTCCACCCGGCTGGCTCGATCTCGCCGGTGTGAAGATGACCCGGACAAGACCACAGGAGCTCACAAAGCTCCCCCCCAATGACCCAGCCATTTTCATGGCCGGCGGTAGAAACCGCTGAAAGGGGCCAACGCCCTGACCAGCATCCCCAGATCCCCCTCGGGGGTTTCTGAGACGACGTCCTGATGATGAGCACTCAAATTAGTTTTATTTCCTTCAGTAAGGAAGTCATACATTCTGCTGTGTCCAAGCAGATCTGTTATAACTATAACAGGTATCTGTAGTCTCCTTCATCGCTAAGGATTTCTCTAAGCGCTAGCCCATAGCTGATAACATGCATTTCCCGCTTTGTAGCGAAAATGGCGCGTTGAGCCATTAACGACAACGTATCGTGATTAGCGCTGAATGGGTTAAGGTAGATAAAAACCGTTGTTGATTTGCCTTGAAGTCAGAGTAATAGCCATTAGTCCAAGACACCATTCAATCAAATCTCGAGGTCGTGTATGTACTAAATTTAAAACTTTTCTTATCTATGGACACAGTTATTAAGGATGACTCACACTAGAACGGGCCGGGACGTGACGGGCCGGGCCGGGCCGA
This sequence comes from Lathronympha strigana, assembly GCA_949128165.1. Classification (NCBI taxonomy): domain Eukaryota; kingdom Metazoa; phylum Arthropoda; class Insecta; order Lepidoptera; family Tortricidae; genus Lathronympha; species Lathronympha strigana. The sequence goes on along the minus strand of OX421923.1, from coordinate 5,897,791 downwards.
TCTATCAGTTTCTAAAGAAAACGTCACGAGACCTCCGAGGACTCCGAGCTATCACGTGATTCCTTCTATAGAAATTAACAGATCACCCCGTTCCAAAATTAGGCGTAGGCGCTAGTTTTGCGAAAGCGACTGCCATCTGACCTTCCAACCCAGAGGGTAAACTAGGCCTTACTGGCATTAGTCCGGTTTCCTCGCGATGTTTCCTTCACTGCAAAGCGATTGGTAAATATCAAATTGTAAACCTTCAATACATTAGGTACAGATGTCACTAGTGATGTATTTCACCATACAATAACAAAATTCGCTGTGACGGGCAGAAGCTCGTCTGGTGTAATTGGAAGCACGTTGGACCGGAAATCCAAAGGCAGTGGGTTCGAATCCCATGATTACCAGAGTCTTTCGCAGTTGATTTTTTCTATTGTATGGACATCTGTTACAAATCTGTGAAATATCAAATGATACTTCGCAAATAAGTTCCGAAAACCTCATTGGTACGACCCTGGGTTTGACCACGCGACTTTCCCATTGAAAGTCGCAGGTCCTTACCGCTGGCCACCAACGCTCTGAACAAAAGTATTGTATCATCAAAAACAAATTGCAAAGCATTACACTTCAATCAAACTCCAAGGTGTTGAATTCAAAACTGTTTCCTCTTATCGAGTGGTTCGATAACGCACCGATAGGTACTCAGTGGTTACTGAACATAATGTTATCGCATACTGCATGTATATGCTTCCTATGCATGTTTACGACTATAGGCTGCTGTCCGACCGGCGTTTGGTAAGAAGTAAGGGGCGTTGTGAAATATATTAGATATAGCACCGTAGCTTGAAAATTGTAAGGTAAAAGTACTAGAGCTCGACGCTGCACTAGTATTAGGCACTTTATGTCAAAGTGACATGGTTTAAATTCGAATATAGGACAATCTTCGTTGTTCAAAAACCTATATCACTTTGACATAACGTGTCCATGTCGAATACTAGTTCAGCGTCGTGGTAAGAAGTAAGGGGCGTAGTGAATACCTGACTAAAGCGTTGGTGGCCCGTATGACGTGAGACTTTTCGGTGAAGGAAAACATCGTGAGGAAACCGGACTAATCCCAAAAAGGGCCTAGTTTAATAATTCAAAATATTGGGAAATTACGAAGTTAAAAAAAATACCGGTTCCAAAATTGAGAAAATATGTAAAATTTGACACTTTTCTAGGGTAAGTGGTGAAGCTAAAGGTTGGAGAGAAAGGGAAAGAAGTGTATAATGTGCTTACCTATGGGTATAACGATAGCAGCAGTAACACATAATTTTCAATTTTGCCCGTAAAAAGTGAAATGGGGAAACGTAGACAAACATTTAACTAAGGCGAAGTGGGGCGAACCACTTCACTCTAGTTAGTTATTTTACTAAACAGTTCCAACTGAAAGTCATTTTATGTTCTTAGCCTGCTATTGGAAGCCGGTAAGTATGTCAACTTAGGTCTCACATAATATTAGTAGGGTGATGGCACCAATTATGAACACTTAAAGCTGGTGATGGACACTCAATTCTTAATTCAAATATCATATTGTTGTCAATTAATTGACACAAAATACACGGTTACCGACACGCTCCGATACGGGTCCGACTTAGTCTTTAATGTTTGATTTTTCTCTTCAAACCGAGCATTTTTTATTATGGGACCAAAACTAAAATACTTTATTTTTTTAAACTTTTAAATCATTCAATCAGATGTTAACAAATTTTGTATTGCATTGACAGAAAACATGTTCTCCCGCCCCTCTTATAAAAACGTTTATGTATATTTATATTTTATGTATGTATATTTTTGCCCATGTATATTGGCCTCAGCGTCTGTCTCAGACTCTGTTGTGTAAGGTTAGAGAAGCATTGCTTTTGGTGGCTAAATATAATGTATGCCTAGTGTCTTAAATTTTAATTGTTTTAATTTAAGATTGTCTCATAATATGCTTTTGTCTACATACGAATCGCCCGATTAGCCTCTAACTTCAGTTACATTATGTAAGGAAATTAATATTAACAACAAATTGCCCCACCAGGTGCTGAACCGGTCGCTAGAGACGCGCACGTCAGCCGCCAGCACACCGGCGGCGCCCGCGCCCGCCGAGGGCCTGCTGCCCGTGGCGCTGGTGCCGCAGCACGTCATCACCTCCGGCACGGCCAAGGACTGCGTGCGGCTGCGCGGCCTGCCTTATGAGGCGCTGGTAACTATCGCCTTCACCAGGTTCTATTGGCTTGCAGGGTTCAAGAGATTCACCCACCTGCTATTCTATTATGGTCAGGTGTTTATCGACTGTCACCATATGTCTACATTCTAACAAGTACCTATGTAAGTGCGCAATTGACGAGTGGCGTGATAGTCTCTTCCGGTGCTAGACCTTTTTCTGGAAATCATTACACCATCGCGGAAAAAGGTTTATTAATATATCGCCGAAAATTGTACGACAAATTATCACTTCGCAATCAACGTTTCCCATAAGTATTTCAATTTGGCCGAATCATAAAATAGCATACAACGTTTCGCATATTTTTATTTGGCACACTAATCTAACCTCACCTATGCCGAATGATTATTTTGCTAAATGAAATTATTGGAAATATGAATTTGGTAAATATTGATAAATGATAAGCCAACTAAACTTTATGCGATACATTTTTTGGGAAACGAAATTATGCGAAGAAAAAAAAAGACCGCAGATAAAAAAGATGTACAAGATTCCAAATCTAGTGAAACAAAAAAAATATATTTGAATTGATTACCTATTAAAAGGGTCTACACTGCACATAGGGAGCCGCCTCCCGAGGAAATTGCCGCGCGAGGCGACTCGGCGTGTGTAGAAGCGCCTCGCTCGAAGCATTATCGCCTGGTTGCGCATCAGTTTGCCGCGGACGAGGCGCGTCTACAAAGACCTAACTTTTCAGATTCAGAGTTTCCTTTTTTTATTTACTAATTTTCCTATCGGAATGGTTATCTGAATATCAAATTTGATTGCAGGTTGAAAATATCCTAACCTTCCTGGACGAGTTTGCGAAGAATATCGTCGTTCAGGGCGTCCACATGGTTTATAATGCACAGGTAAACTAATACAAAATATCGATTATACAGTAGAAAAGGATTATTAAATTCTCTGCGCGAACTCACTCGATTCGATCGTCTTTTGTCTTGTGTCGGTACCGACTCACGGGCTGCCCACACTATCCCAACCCGCGGATGCACGACGCCGCCAGTATTATATAATATTTCTAATCGTAGGCAACCCTAACGATGAGCGGGGTTGAGGGAGGCCGAGCGTCAACTGTTTTTTGCGTAGTGTTGAAAACGGTTCGTACTTATTTGCTTTTTCTATGAGAGATAATTATCTGTTCTTAATAACAATCACATACCCTGTGGTAGAACCTCGGTTATCTGAATATTCATTAACCAAATTCCTAATTTATCCGAACGCTGACCTACCATAACCATCATAGTCCGAATTTGTTGCGTACTGTCGCTTATTATCAGGAAACCAAAGAAATTGTGTTGTTTCTAAAACATTACTAATTTTACGACCGCACGTTATTGTTTCACCTATGTTAAAGCACAAAAGAGGTTTGTTTTTAAGTGTTTTTTTTTTATATTTTCGTTTGATAAATACTAGATTTTCCGAATTAAATAGTCTCTGTCCCAATTAATTCGGATTAAATGTGTACTGAATACCCTTCAAGGGATACGTTAGATTCTTCGTCTTAACGAGTATGCGAGTCAATATTTCGATTACTAGAGGTTTTAGGGTTTGAAGGGAAGGGAATTGCATTTTAATTCGTTTTAACGAGGGTTTCGTCTTATCGGGGTTCCACTGGGTATTTACTCGGCCACTAATTTGTTCAGATGAGATTGTTTATTGACCTACTTATTCTTAGTCTGCCGTTTTAATTGGAGTTTACCTTATCTTGTTTCCAATATAGTAAGTACCGCTATTAACCAGCCTATTTAAATCAACACTCGTTAACGCATGATTTACATAACAGTAATATAAAAGTGAACCGATCAATTGTCTTGAATAGCCCAGTCAAATTAAATAAAGTTCAGCATCCAATACTGGATAACCAATCCTGGTTACTGAATAAGTAAATAGCAAGAACTATTTAGGAATTACATAATATTAGTTTATGAAACAGTGACATAATAAGGGAGACGAAGTCGAGTTTTGTAATAATAGACCCGAGAGTTTTAATAACCAATTATGAGCTTTTGCATACGCTAGTTTTTCTACTCTAGTTAGCTAAAATCTCGAAAGGTGGCAGCATATGGAAGATGTCGTATGCCCACTACAGAAATAAAATAAAAAAATCACTGAAAATACACCGGAGCATCGTTTAGCAGTGTTCTTATGGAATACCATAGACGACGTTATAATATAATGTATACTTTTTTAATATCGCTGTCAGTCATCTAATTGACAGATATACGTGCTGGAGTAGAAAAAGTAAACAAGTCTAAGTACCCCCCGTATTTAAATAAATCCTTACTTAATGTGTCTGGGTTAATCATGTTGGTAACTATTCCAAATTTTAAATTGGTAGCCCAAGTAGTTCTTATATTCTCTATCTTCTTATGTTCGTATATTTAACGATGTGACAGACAGACAGACTGAGTCGCACTATAAGTGTTCATGTCAAACGCAAAAAACTTGTGAAACTTCTTAAGTTATATCACTGTTTCACAAGCACATTGTCAAGATGGCGTGTTGACAAACAACTTACCAAAGACATTTAGATTTGACAAGGATTACGCCATACGCGTTTGCGTTAAGGCCAACGCGCAATTACACGATACCTAGTACTAGTACCTAGATCAAGAGTTATGAACCGCAACATATGTGTAACCCAGCTGCAAACACATAAAAAAGAAGAAGACATAAAAAAGAGAGAAACGTTAAAAAACTAATTTTTTAGAATGTGTACCAAAAGGTTAGCGATAACGTTGAATTCCTTTACCAGGGTCACCCGAGTGGCGAGGCGTTCATCCAGATGGACAGCGAAGCGAGCGCATTCCTCTGCGCGCAGCAGAAGCACCACCGGTACATGACGTTCGGCAAGAAGCAGCGGTACATTGAGGTATGGAAAAAGTTATTAATAACCGTTATCGTGTAACGGTATTTAACAGTTATTTTTCAGTTGCGGTTATTTTTTGTCTACATAGTTGTATTTTTAGCTTTGTGACAATTGTGACACTACTTACTTTTTATATTTATATTCCTAGTGTGTTTATTAATATTAATATAATAGGTACGTCCTGTCAAAAGCAAAGCAATTGTAACAGTTTCAATACATTGAAATGTAGCCCTATCATTCGTTTATTTTAGAATAGTTTTTTGGTAATTATGTGAGAATCTGGGATGAAGTACCAACTAAGGTCACTGAAGCGTCGCTTGAAGCATGAATCAGTTTTGTGTCTCTAGACCAAAGTACCTTAGTTGATAAGTTAGTATTGGAGGATAATCTCAATTCCCTATATTATATTTGTATATACTGAAATGAATTATGTATATCCCCTTATAACGTAATCCGTATGTCCAGGTGTTCCAGTGCTCCGGCGACGACATGAACCTGGTGCTGACGGGCGGCGTGACGCCGGCCACCTCCCCCAAGGTGCTCTCGCCCGGTACGTTGCTCTCCCCCCCGCCCCCCGCGCCGCGAATCCTCGCGCAGCACATCGCCCACCAGAGCCTACTCGCTCGCCAACACGAGAACTTGCTCTTAGCCTCCATGCGTCCTCCCATGGTCAATGTTTTACCCACATATCAAATCCGCTCCCCATCGCCGGCTCCTCAATACCAGCTACAGCAATTCCTACCTCAATCTGTCGTCCCTATAACTAATAAGAGGAGTTATGAGCGCGCATTTACGCAGACTTCAGAAGCGCCGCCGGCAAAGCGGCAGTACTTACCGCCTCACCTAGCACCCTCTATATCCCTCCCTATGGGTTTTTCCTATGGCACATCCAATCCCATATTCTCCTACGCGAATACTAGTCCGATGCTAACGTACGCGAACGCGCTACAAGCTGGTTTATCCACGGGCATGCCGGCTGGGTACGGTACGGCGCTATCGGCGGCGCTGCCTCCGACTATGACTACGCCATTCCCGGGCACATTTTCAATGCTACCGTCCATGTATCCCTACTATCCTGGGGTCTAAAGCGCATTTCTTTACATAAATAATGTGTCAAGGATAGGTTGATGATATAACTACATGTTATGCACTTTAATACTAGTAGATTTTTGCGACAGCGAGTTGATCGTACATGTGTAAAATGAAACGCCCGTAATATATATTTGATAGCATTTTGCGATAAACTGAAAAACTATACAAGAAAATATTGTATAGTGTGTAATACTTGACAACTTATACGATATTCATCATATCAGGAGTTCACTATTGGACGATATACCTTATGATCTTAGTGCGTTTCTACAGCAGATGGACCCGTAACCGTATATTTAAAAAGTTAGAGTAGTGTTAAATCAAGGAACAGTGCCTTGGATGTCATCCGGGTTTTAAGTAAATGTTAAGTACATTTAATAAAAAATAATTTCCCGTATGGATTAAAGTTCATAGGAATATGAATATTTGTATGAAAGAGTACGATCGTTTTATCGGCAATTCGTTGAAACAGGGTAAACCAAGCTCAAAGTTTAACAGTGTTGTGTCCGTGTTATTGATATTGTAGTTTTATGAATTTATTAAAATAAGATAGCAGTAGATTTAGGGTTAACACACCAGTTTGACGCGTTTACGAGGTGCATTCCAAAATAAACATCATACATTTTTAGTGCTGGTTATTGGCAACATTGCCTTCAGGTCTTGGCAAAGAAATTCTTCTATTGCAAACTCATAGAGTATCCCTATTTTACTAGGCCTTAACCCCGTTATGTTTGCAAAAAATCATGATAATTATGTTTTCCTTAATTTAATCTTAGCTCATGAACTATCTTTACATCCTTAAATATTTAACGGTTATTTTTAACGGCAGTTATTTTTAGCAGCTTGATATTTTCGTTACGTTAAGTACTTACTTTACTACAATCAAGTTTTTGTTGAATTTATACTTACTTTAATGTTGTTGAATTATCGTGTTTTTTAACAATTAAGTAAGGTATGTTCATCATTTCTTTAAATACTATTCGCTGTAACGCTATTTAGACATTTTTTTAAAGCCAGTTAATTAAAAAAAAACTACTGGCAACTTATTTTACTTATGGCAACGGCAGGTTGTTTGTGTAGCAATCAAATACAGCGAAATGTTTGTGATTTGAAACAAAAATGTCTAAATGTTGATAAGGCGAAGATACTTACGTGTTTTCCTGAAATGATAGAATAGATTATAACAATCAGAGGTTGTTTATATTATGACAAGATAGAGTAAGTGTGATTAGTTAAATGTGATTACTTTTGACTTAAGACATTCCATGATTTAAAGACAAAGTTTTTGCCAATTTTTTTTGGAGACTGATAAGAAGTCTGAAAAATATGCTGATTTCTTGTATGTACTTATATTAGTACTTTTTGAATTACGTTTTATGAGTACAATGCACTTTTGTGGTTAGTATACACTTTGTTTTAGTCGTCAGTATAGATGTTGTTTTTTTGCGTTTTTAGCACGAAGAATCAATTTAAGTAATTAAGCGCCTAGTATATACCGCGAATTATCGTGTTTGTAAATCATATTTTGTTTATACTTATACATTCTATTAGAGTTCGAATTTTTGCTAAGGCATTTTGCACAAGCGTAGCTATTATTTATAAAAATATATAGTCCTATTTTTGCTTAGTGCAGTTGGTTAATCAAGCAGCAATTTTATATTAAGTTTATCGTGTCGGTAGTAATAGGTACCTAAAGCATCGCTATTCCTATCTCACTCTTCCCTTAATTCCTTTTCCTGTTTTCCTCTATCTGGACGCGTTCACTTTAACAATATTTTGCATAGATACCAAGCTTAATGTCATCATCATTTACCTTACACCACTTTGTTTAAAGGTATTCAAATATAAATAGATATTTGGTACGAAATTCCAGAACTATCGTGTTAGCAAGTTATAACTAAAAATAAATAAAAAACGTTTCGTTATCGTTTTCTTAAAATTAACTTAAGAGTGTCTGAAACGCTATTTGTGTAGAAAATACAAAGTATGCGTCTCTTTCATTTAAATAACCGAGGGACGAATGCTTATTATTTCCCGACATTGTTCTGAACGAGTTGAACAGTTTTGGAAGTTGGTACCAAAAAGGGTGACCTGTATAATGATTTTAGTATTTCTAAAAATAACGTCATGTTGTCTATGGTGTTGCCATGTCTCAATCACTATAGGTCCTGGGCTTTCACATGGTGGAAAGGCTAATATATTTGTTCTGTCATATCTAAAATGTATTTACTGATAAACTTGGTTCACATTTTTCTAACATATGGTCTCCCTTTCACTCTTATATGTGTAAGAATGAGAAGGATGCTTTATGTCCAAAAAAATGTGATTTAGGAAGTTCATGGAAATTTAGCTTTAAACTAAATTTAAATGAACTTATACTTCCTAAGTATACCATGCAATTATTTACATGGCGATGAAATGTTGTAACTTGGTGTATCCGAGGGGGTCGTGTTTTGGAAAATGGGCATGTTTTGTGGTAAATCGGTAAGTTGCACTCATTATATTACATATCTATGAAGGACATTCCAATCGTGTAGAGCTCTATTCGATATTTTGTGATCACTAGTTATTTTTAAACTGTCAATTTTAACGAAACCGTTGACTTTACGATAACGTTTTTTCTGTGATTTTTAAACGTTTAACAAACAATTTAACGTTGTCTAAAATGTGTTGTTTTTAAAGATATTATGATGCATGAGTAACAAAACCAAATCTAAATTTTTGTAGTATCATCATCATCATACTTTAAAAAACACAGAATGACTTTATTTTTAAAGTACTTCCCTTTAAGAGACAGATTTTAAATAGGTTAGTGATTCATAATTTCCGAATAGATCTAAGTTTAGCATGGATTGCTTAATTTATATTATTTTAAGGAAGGGTTGCATGGCTCGACGTGACTTTCGCTTTGTAGAGTGAACGTTTTCCACAGCACAGCCGCCGGATACAAGGATACCATAACATTCTATGAATTGTACACAGTTCTATACTTGGCATTATGGTTTCTTAATGTTGCTTGGGACGTTTTATCTAATATAGCTTTTACCGAACTTTTATTACTGATGACGACGATGATCTTGGTGTTGCTAACAAAAGTAATTATTTGTTATTAGTACTTACCGAGTATTTTTTATTAGAATTAAAACTTTTTTAACTTTTTTTAGCAAGATAACTTGTAGAGTAACGTTACCCACATTCGTTAACTGATTTCTAAGTCGGTATACCAAGATAACGTTTTTCGAAACCATAATGCCAATTTCTAATTAAAAATTCGGTTGTCCTCCAGTCATTTAGGGCTATATCCACAGCTTTTTCTTCTGCTATTCTGAGCTCATATATGCCTATACTTCGAATTATACGTCATATTTCATTATATGATTGATTGCGTTATATGATTTTATCTGTTACATTCAGGGGAATTAAATGGGCTCACTATATTTATCAATCGATTGAATAATACTTTCGAAATTTATTTGATTTTATATATTTTTTAAACAGTGACTGGGGGAAGTGGTGTGAGGAATAGGGGGCTAGAGCTCTCGTAAGCATAACGGTTAAATCTATGGTTAAATTTAACGGAAACATTTTAACGGTTAAAAATAGAAGCTTAATTTCGGTTGTCGGCTGCTATTTCTTGCTATTCTTTTAATACGCCAAGTTTGCATTTTGAATTCACTATAACGGAAATTTAGCTTTTATTTTTCTCTAAAACATCAATAAGTAGATAAGGCGTTCCGTGTAATTTTAATCTCCTTGTTAGTATCGCATTGATTTTTATTATAATTATTCTAGTTGGCTAATTATAGTTTATTGCGTATTTTTAAATAAAGCGATAATCTTCGTGACATTGCAAGTTTCTCTGGTTGGTTGGTTGTGCTATTTTTGTTTCTTCGTAGGCTTGTGTCCATAGAGTTGGTACTGTGAAGGGTCTAACACACTGGCTTGTCCTCGCCCTACAAATTGACGTCATTATATGTTTTACTAACATACGACATATTTCACTGCTATATAATCACTCTATTTACAAACCATGCTATATTAAACCATCATAGTTTTTTTCAGGTACGTAGAAATAAGTATATAAACCTAGAATAAGATACTGCTAGAGTAAAGTAATATCGCATATACTTATAAGTATATTTAGGTTGCACATCACTACACATGTACAATCGTTCACAGAACAATATATCAAAAATACTGCACATTTTTATCCATTTACAGGTTAATAAATATCACAATTATCCCCTTCACAGGTTACCGAGCCATTACTTAAATAGCACAATCATCCCGTCCTCCCCTAACATATAGCTTTAATTAACTTATGTTTTTGGTTAATCACTAGACTGTTAACAGGACGAGCTCTCTGATTGGTCGGCCAATTGAGTTTATTGGCGGTTTACGATTGACCAATCACAGAGGTGCTACAGTCTAGTGACCCGTAGATAATACCTATATACCTTAATATATGTAACATTATTACGGCTCCTTGATTTGCTCTGGACTTTTTCAAGGATCATGCAGACTGACATGCATATATTTGTGTTAAAAGACTTCCTAGTTAGAACATTGGCTATAAAGTCTCCAGGGAAAGGTTCTTTCACAAAAAGCACAGATTTCATAAAGTATAATACGTACATTAAGGCCAGCCTAGATTACGACATTATTGTTCATGTTTTATGTGGTGGGTAAATTTGCTGACGTTTGAATTATTGTTACTGTTTTCCAGATCTATTTTCTATAGTGCACGACTAAGAACATTGGATTTGGCACATCCTAAAAAAAATTATCGGAGTAGAATGTTTCTAAAGAATATCGAGTCATTCTAGAATTTTGCTTATGTCACGGCTCAGGGACCCTGGGGTCCGCTTTGGCAATTAATCCCAAGATTTGACGTAGGCGCTAGTTTTACGAAAGCGACTGTCTTCTAACCTTCCAGCCCAGAGGGTAAACTAGGCCTGTTTGGGATTAGTCCGGTTACCTCACGATGTTTTCCTTCACCGAAAAGCGATTGGTAAATATCTAATGATATATTTCCTACATAAGTTCCGAAAAACTCATTGGTACGAGCCGACAGGATTTGGACCTTTCTTTCGCAGACACATAATTCAAACGCCAGTAAAATTGCTCTGTGTAGTCAAAAAGTAACAAATGACATTCTAGTCTCAAAAATATAGAACATAAGATAGAGCCAAACCAACACTACTGATATTTGACTTATAACAATGTGAAGTACATTAACCAGACTGACATATTTTGTGTCGCAGTCTATGCTTGCCTTTACATGACCTGCTTCCAAATGCATGTACAGGTGACAGAAATGGATAAACTTGTATAACAGGGATCTCCGCTTAGTGTGTTGTAGAAGAAATGTTTTTGTGCTTAATATAGTGGAAATAAGAGGGTCCCTTAATGGCCAGGTGTAGCTACGGCTGGAGAAGTAAGTATACATTGTTGAGGGTTCACAACAGTTTCCTTCTGTTTATCGCACTACTACCTCAGCTTAATGATTTTGCTTTTCAATTTGCTTAATATCCTTTTGAATTAGGGGAGATCAGGTAAAATATTTTCTTCCACGATATCAAAAACATGTACGTGTTTACTTGCTCAAAACCAGGATAAAACGTTTCAACTGCCTTTATAAATACTTGATTAGTTTGCGCGATATATTTTAAACTGTTCTTTTTCTGTGTTTGCAGTACAAGTAGACCTGTTTTTATTATGAGTCTGGCTGTACAATTTAATTTAATATTTATTCCCATCTGTCATATTTCACGATAAATATGTATGGGCATTAGAAAAAGATTTACATTTTAGTCTATCTAATATTCTCTTTGTTTGTTGCCCTTAAGTTTGGGATGATGTGAACTTTTTGCTATTTTACTAAGTATAGGAGTATAAATGAAGGATATATTCTTACGCCTAGCTTTTAGTTAATCTGAGGTCGTAGTAGGGTACTAGGCAAGCATAAGTCTGGTAAAGTCCGCAGCTTGGTGTTGGCGGCGGCGCCGTGTGTAACATGGTGTAAGTTGCGCACTGCTTTGGTGGACTGTTAACGTACTGAGACTCTGGTGAGTGTTCATCTTGTTTTTTAATACATACATTGTGTATGTCTCTTTGTATCGTTACTTACGCAATGACGTTTATGTTTATCTGAGTGTTTGGTCCATACCGTTATTAACCGTCATTGAAATAACGTTATTTCATTTCTTAATTACCGTTCGATTTTTTTGTGGGTTCTTTGTAAGTGTATTTTAATTACTACAAACTCTCAGTTAAACATGGTAACTTTCACAACAAGAAGTAATATCTACATATCTATTTATATGGGCTCTTTAAGCACCTAAGGAAATACATTGGTGGGTCCTACTGGGAAATAGCATTGGCATATAATATAATATAATTATACTAAAATATTAACATAAAATCCGAAAATTTGATATGCGACATACATTCCAAATATAGACCTAGTAGTTATTGCGTGACTAACAAAAATGCATGATTCTGATTTTGTGTACTGTTTATTTATTTCAATGGTTACTTAAACATTATATATTATTCGTCTCCATTGGTATTCGAAGACTTTTAAAATATAACTTTGGATTAACGATTGCAGTATGTCACGAATACCTAAAGGAAATCATAAACCACAGATGTTCATAAAAAACTAAAGCCTAAACAAACTGTTCCTAAGCATAGTAAATCATTAGGAAAATCATTAAGCATAGTATATTTCATTCGACTAATCGATACTATTAATTTTTACACGACTGCCCAAAACAAAAAGAGTGTTATGTATTCAGTTCAGGGTTCAAGTACTTATGTATTTTTGTGAGTTTCTTTGTTGCACAACTACTCCGTAATGCTTTGACCGATTTCGACAAACGAGGTATCGTTAGAATCCTTACATTACCATATATAATATGGCGGACTATATACCTACTCCATATTAAGCGATTAAAAAAATGTCGTGCGAGCCTACCGAGTAGGATATTAAAATGAAGAACTTTGAAAATGAATCACGAATATATATACATGTAACTTATTGAACAACCGAAAACAGCGATTTAATTTTGTCCCATATTCAATCAAAAGTCGAAATTAAGAATTATTGATATTATGTCGATTTGGTAAAGTAGTGGAATATTTAGACAGGCTTAGGTACTTGTAGTATTGTTTTTACAACGAAACATGGCTGAACTTCATAGAATTAATAACAAATGGCATTATGATATTTTACAAGCCGGAAAATATTAACCAGTTCGTTTTTCGTGAAGTTAAACATTACAAAGCAAGACATGCATTTAAAGAAAATTCGTCTTGTACTAAGGTCTGTGTCTAGAAGTATCCGTGGGGTGTATGAAGGCTGATTTTCCTGCATTAGCTTCGTCGAAGGTGATGAAACTACCTATGCCTACTTACTCGTAATTCTATGAAGTTATAGTTATGAATGTTTAACATAACATAAGTATAAGAATGCTAAATGAGTATTTATGAACAGGGCCTCTCACGTATTACTACCCTGCGATGGGTCCGACGCTGCCGCCGCCGCTGGTGTACTGGGGGTACCCGACGCCGCCCGTGTCACCCGCACATTATTACCATCCGCCTCACCATCCGCAGACTATGGTAAGATATCATTTTAACTTTTATATTTGAATAAATTATTGTTTAAATATTCATACATTGCAAAGTTGATATACCCAAATGTTACGAACGAGCAAGAAATTGATTCGGATGTATCGCGAATGTAATTAGATAATGCACAACAGTTTATACCTAGTTACTCTGTGTACATGGCGCTTGCAACAGTGCCGAAAATCGGGTGGTCATTCAATAAACACCTTACTCCTTTGAAAAGTACTTCAACTCAAATTATGACGAAAATATAAAGGTAATTTTAACCAACTGTTTCGATGTATACCTATACGAACATATATTGAAATATATGTTCTCCGATCACTTCGGTGTGCCCTATGAATAACTTGTATGCTATTAGGCCATTATAGCGTCTATTGCCCTGTGTAAGATAGTAAAAAGAAGATACTATGGTTTACGTTAAATTATACCGAAAATGTAATTAATTCATAATTTAAAGGAAACTAGAATTCAGTCGCTTAACTTCAAACTCTGGTAAATCCATCTGTCAGCTTATGCGAGTTTTGTATTAAGAAAAGGTAATAAGGTAGATATTTGCTGAAGAACAAGCGCCACAATTTTATTTATTACAGTTTTACATATTGTAGGCTTGTGATACCTACTCAATCTATAAAATAACAACGTTACACTTCTAGCACTTGTCAACGTTAATTCCACGTTATAACCGTTATTTCATTCTCTTTGTTTTTTTTTCAGATGCCGGATGTGGTGTCAGTAGGAGGCGGGTCCCCCCTACCTATCCCCCCTCCCGCGTCGTGTCCGGAATGGCCCATATACATGGTCAATTAGTCAAGTTTTTTGCCTCAAAATTAATTATAATAATATTACAACACATCAAAATAACTGAAAATTATTTAATGTAATGTAGTAGTTTATTTATCATGTTTTTATATAAAATACACTACATTGCCGGTTAACGATAAGATCGATTTGGCTAATTGACAGTAGTAGCTTATTATGTTAAATTTTGTGTTAAATCGGCAGAATTCATGATATTATTATTATTTTCAATGTTACACGCACACGTGTCTTATAACATTGGATAGTGATGCTACATAATTTTTTTAAAGTTTTCGAAAATTATATTTTAATATTTCTATGCAGCACGAAAGTAAAACATCACTTGCCATGATACAATGTCTAATTTAATGGCTCAAATATAGTAGTGATATTTTTAGATACCTAAATTATTACATCATATCATTATGATATTATTTTTTACAAATATATTATTTATGAATAAGCGACACGTTACGTTTTTGCGCATGTTGCCAAAAAAAACTATCTGTCAGTTGCTATTTTTATACCTAGCACATAGTATGAATGATATTTAACCAGATTTTACAATTTAAAAGTAACAACAAATGTAATTATCGCAGCAATTATTTTCAAATTACATATATTATATTAAAAAAAAAAACTATATAATTAAGTA
This sequence comes from Lathronympha strigana, assembly GCA_949128165.1. Taxonomy (NCBI): domain Eukaryota; kingdom Metazoa; phylum Arthropoda; class Insecta; order Lepidoptera; family Tortricidae; genus Lathronympha; species Lathronympha strigana. The sequence goes on along the minus strand of OX421923.1, from coordinate 5,882,503 downwards.
GTTCCTCTCACAGAATATCAAAAATATCATTAATACATTATTTTTATTCTGTGTTCTCACAATTCATTATCTAAAAACAACGAAAGACAGTGATATTAACGGTGCTGTTTGTTAATTATTTTTGTAGAAAATAAACCAAATAATTATGTTATCATATCTATTATGTATTAGACTTATAGTTTAAGACAACGCTCAATTAGAAATAGCTAAATAAATCGAGAGTTTAGTTACTGATGCAAAAATAGGCCATACAATTAAGATTTTACTTACTTGAGCATTTCTTGCGATTATTATGTAAATTAACGGATAGAAGTTACATGTAATACTTGTTTAGGTCCATGTAGGTTTTAGCATGTTTCAATCTTCAAGACAGACTTTGACTACGTATTATTTAACAGAACTTTGCTCACTAGACTTGATGTGCTCGAGCCTGCAAGTCAGGTTATACTTTATGTACAGTAGCAAACAGCTCTTGCCAAAATATTGAATCTGCTTATTACAGTAAACTTGAAACGTAGTTACATTTGGCTTGCGTGAATGATGTATAAGTTAAAGATTAAGTATGTAATCATATTTTATTTGGTAGTGACAGTTTAAAAGTTTACTATTTGTAGTAAAATACGATTTATCTTACTTTTTACGCCCTAACGCTCATACAGGAAAAATCATCGACATCTATAAGATTTTCATGAAGCAATCCTAATTCATTTCTAGATTTTAACTTAACATAAGTAATTTAGTTGGCATAATAATTTAGATGTTAAACATAAACAACAAAATCTTCAATTGTCTTCCAATTTTGTAAAATAGTATTGTATTTATTTAAGCATGTCACAAATTGTTGTGATAGTTACGAACGTTAATAAACGACGTTATTATGAGATGAAGCTTTTAACAAAACGTTAAAACAATGTTATTTAATATAACTAAGTAAATTCAAAATAAAAATGATATTAATATGAAATCGTAAATGCATCCAAAATTTTTAGAAGATTTCCAAAATTTATTTATAAATTTTAATATGTATAAGTATTAGAATTAGACAAATATTCGTTATCAACTTGAGCTAAAAATCGCCAAGTGTTGTTATACTTTGATAACTTTAAATAACGTTAAAAAGCACTATTTTTATCGTTATATGATATCGTTTTTTTATATGAAAATATAGTTCGAAAGAATTTATCTTTAAGTATTTGGTCAGTAGTTGTTGATTTTAAGTTTTAAACCATGACGTTGGAAGCTATCATGACCACATATTATTTTAATGTTTTAATACCTTGTTAAAATATTTCTTATTATAAATATCTTTTAATTTATCTTTTGTTATTCTAATATTGGTGAATCGATGAAATTGACTTATTATATGGTCGGTCTCAAAACCGGGAAACGAGGAAAAAAACACCAATAAAAAAGGTTTCTCAACGCCAATAGGAATCTCCCGCATTTCCGACGGGTGTCCGGAGCCGGGCGCTCCGTGATATCCCTTCTATGCCTTACTATATAGGTACATACAGTGTATTTAAAAGCCCACATACACATTAAAAACAAGTGAAGAACAACCTCACTGAATTTGAAACAGTAAAAAAGGTCACCAAAAGGATTTCTTAGAACTAGAAACAAGCTAAGTTTGCAACGATTTTGATATAAAAGACTACGCAAGTGTTATTTTACCTTCAAACTTATAATATAATATATAATAAACTTATAATGACACAACACAAGGTACATACGATATATATATATATATATATATATACCTTGTACCTTATGTCATTATGAAGACAATATAGAACGTTTGTCAAGAAAGTGCTTGCGCGGCATGTGCTTGAAGGTGAACTTGGTTATGACGTGACGCTTAACACTTTCAAAGTCTGCGCTATAAAAATCTATGCAAACTTAGCTGTAAGTACTACGTGGGCGAACGAACGCAATGGCGACTCGCCGCAGTGCGGTGACATTTCATCGCGACGTCGAGTAACAAACCGTCGGTAACTATCGGAGTGTCTTAGGTGCGCGTTCGCGCAACGATCACCCATGTATGACACATCCATTAGGTATAGTACGAATTTTCTCAGAAGAATTTTACACCTCGGGCCCTAATCTTTCAAACGAAGGCCTTTGTAACATTTTATTGTTAAAAAGCAACTGTGTTATCATAGTATCAAGGTTCAATTGCATGTAGCACACTCTAGATAAGACGGTTTTTGGCCATTTAGATGTTCATCGTGCTACATTCCGAAAACGTGTTAACTAGAGTGTCCATTACATGAATTTGAACCTCAGTACATGACGATACAGTAGCTTTTTAGTTATATTATTACCTTGGCGCGTGCCGGTAGCCCTTGCAAAAAATTATACAAAGGCCATTGCTTAAGGGAGTAAGGCTCAAACCGTAAAAATCACCTCAAAAGACTCTTACTATACCAACTATTTGTTTTTTCCGCGCCATCGCGTTTGTTCGCCCACATATCTCGACTGTACAGTCGGCATCAGATACATCGGAGCGACTAAGGTGTCCAAAGATATCTGAACAAGCACTTAACGCCTTGACAATAGAGGAATGCTCAGATATTTGTGAGCACGAAGGTCGCTCTCATATATCTGATGGCGACTGTACACTGCGTCAACAGATGCTGAATTTCATTTTGTTGTTGAAACTGGTTAAGATACATCAGGATATGAATGATATTTTGACAACCGAATTTATTTATATTTCTTTTATACATAAATATAATTTACTCTATATTGATTACATTGCAGTTTATCTGTGTTACCTATTATTTTACTGAGATCTGACAGATTTTATTAAAAATTATTATCAGAACTATATTATATAAAAATATTTTAGTCTATTGTAATTATTATAATTTTGTTACTCTTTTATAAGAAGTACCACTTCCTAAATTTATTTTTTCTTCGAAGTGACGCTTTGAAATTGTTACCTACTTTCTGTTGATTTTTATATAAATCTGTTGATGTCATAGTTAGTTTTTAGTTAGATTATAGTCAAACTAGAACGTGCAATGTTAGAAATTAGACATGTCTCGATGTTTAATGCCAAAAGTTGTTTGGTTTCATATCATACAAAGTAGTGAATTGTTCCGATAAATAAATATAGATTCATCATATATTGCATTTTTATTGTATTCTCTTGTACCCTGATATGTACGGCATAATCAGTATCATGGATTGACTAGGAAATATAGAAAGATTTTTTCTGACGCGAAAATAAAATGTACGGGGCAAATCGTCCCAATAGGTCAACCCTCTACATTTATTTTTTCCACTCACTAGCTCGGAAAGCGCTGTTTTGTCCTTTAAAACTAGCGTGGAAAAACGCATTTTATCCACATGTGGGGCAAAGTAATCCTATCACTTACCACCATCACCAGTCCAGTATAAGTGAGTCCTATATGCCCATAGTAAATATGCGCAATCAGAGGTCACACCTTAAATTGGTCATTGGATCATGTCTTATCCCGCACTTGGTAAGCTGTTGCCGTTGGCAATATCTAAGTATCAGGAACGTACCTACTCTATGACAAATTTTGAAATTGATTTTTCATGGTTTCTTCAAGATAACATACACGTGGATAAGATTTATAATCGTATGTAGTCTGTATTTTCCTCGCAATAGTGAGGGGAAAAATGTTGTATTACACTCGGCGGCAAAGTTTGATCAACTCTCGTGCCTTGAGGCCCTCGTAAAGCTCAAGATTCCAGTTATTGAACCACTCGCTACGCTCGTGGCTCAATTTTGGAATTTTTCGCTTGCTCGGGTCTCAATATAAGCCCGAGAGTTAAACAACAACTTTGCCCCCTTGTATAATAAATAACTATTTCACACCTATTCGAAAAAGCCTTTTTCTTCCCTGCTAGGAGGGATCAAAGTGGCACTTTTCACAAGTACAAGGATTTTCATCGAGGTGTTGGTATAATGCCGTTTTTGGTTATTTACCAAGTTGGTGTGAAAAGTCGTCTTCAATCCCTCATTACGCTCAAAATAATTACGCTCAGGATTTTACTTTGAATTTTATTGTAGACTGCATCGCTTCAATCGGGATTCAATGTACGCCCGCGCCGGAAATATGCCATTTTGATAGGTACCTTGTGTCAATCTACTGTTTAGATTACGATACTGATTTTTGTTACACACTGTATAATAACATTTCAGGGTTATTCCCACCCGTTACCTCTCAAGTTGGTAACAGCTGGGTGTTCCTACTACAGGAAACACTCGGTTAATGGGTTAATCAACTATTTCTTGTCACTAATTGCCATAGTTACGGTGTCCTGGGTTATCTTTAAAACCCCCGGTTTTATGGCATTAAAATTCACAAAACAATATTTTTGTGGTAGTTATATCCCCTTTCCATGATGGGCGACCAAGCATGTCAGTAGAACAACATACTACAACGTTTCGTCTAACAATCTGTGTTGCATTTGTCCCCTGGCTGACGGGCAGAAACAACAAGAAAATAGGTTATTCATTATTACCTACGCGTCTTCGGCGTGGACAAGATTAACACGCTCACTGTAGTCACTGTGCCGATTTGACATGTGAACCTCACGGTTTTGTAAGAGGCGACCCGTGGACAGTGAACGTCTTAATTTAAAAACTTTAGAAAATAAAACAACCGCATACATAATTTCCTTTTATTCGTTACTTCTCCACACTTAGTATGACACATACAGATGTAGATCTTAAATACAAGTAAATCTAACAAGTTCCGACAGAACTGGAAAACACGCTATGATAATTATGACTTGCTGATGATTTTATCACGAACCAGTATACATTGTGATTTCTAATCACACGATATCATGTCATTTCATGGTCTTAGAAGAATATTTTACCTCTGCGGTACAATATTACGGCATACATATCATGAAATCACAGTGTTGTCTTCGAGATGATAATTACAACCTTTTGCATAAACATTTACAAACGGATGCCTTTTTGCAATTTCATTCATTAGAAAGAAAGTTTGATAATTTTTATGCAACAGGCCAAAATGTGACATCGACGCGTAAATTGAAAACGACGGTAGAGTAAAATGGTATATAGTCTGAAAGTAGATTAAAAATACTCTATATGCCTCTCTTTTTTCGGAGTGGCAACAGAAGCGTAAGAAAGACAGTATGACTCTCTGGCTATGTACGAATGAGAACAGATCCTTGTCAGATTATTACGGTATTCGCGGAATCCACGAACCTTTTTGTTGGGACCTTCAACATAGAATACAAAAAATAGTAAAAAGTATACTTTGTCGGTATAATAATTTAGAAATGAACTTTATCAGCAATCGACAGTGTTAGGCACGTTACTAAAAACTATCACATTTACAAGTATAATCAATAAAATCACTCTCACTATTTTTATTCATATCAGAAATCGTGGATGAATTCAACCATTTCAATTAGATTACATTTTATAATAGTTTTATTTTTACTTAGCCCAGTCATAATATAACTGAGCTAAAACGTCCTAAGAACTGACACACAGTTTGTAACCCCTTTTAAATAGCGATCTACAGGGGCGTAACTAGAGGAATTGGCGCCCGGGGCTAGCATCCAGTTTGCGCCCCCAGAATATGTTACCATTGTTACCTGGTCAACTGTGGCCCGGCCCCAATTTTACCACGCGGAAGAGTGTGACAATTGTCAACTAAATATTACTGTAACTTTTTTTTATACCACGAAGTTGGCAAACAAGCATACGGCCCGCCTGATGGAAAGCGGTCTCCGTAGCCTATGGACGCCTTCAACTCCTGCAACTGGTGCTGCGGGCGTCCATAGGCTACCGACACCGCTATCGAGTTGGGCGGGCGCTAGATTCTTGTTTGCCACCAACATAATTATTAAAAAATCATTTAGTTTATCACTATAAACTACTCTTGACTCTTCTTGTCGTATGGTCACGACATTATATACTTACGAGTAGGTATACAACAAATTATGAACAAGGAATCGGAATATAAATATTTCGGCACATTCGTATTACACAGATCAATCTAGTCCCAAAATAAGTAAAGCATGTACTATGGGTACCAGGCGACTATAAACACACTTAACACGTTAGACGCCACACCACCCACCGGTGGGCCATCACGATGTATGCATTTTTGGCCTGGCGTTCAATGTGTTAAATACAGAATTATATACATAGAAAACACTCATAACTTAGGAGCAAATATTCGGATAAACACACAAATAAATGCTCATACCAGGATTCGAATCTGGGACCTCCAGCTTCGTTACTACCATATATTATTATAGTTGGACCACGCTATGTCTTCCAGCCAAGTTTTACGTGAAGTATGGCATTTTAATACAATATCACTGCCAAGTGCCAAGTGTGCTACTTTTGGGGTGCTCGATCTTAGTATAAAATATTTATTGGCTCCCCTTCTTATAATAATCTAAGAATCAAAAGGTCTATGAAAGGTATATGAAACTGCGAAAGGGATTACCTTGTTCATCGTTTGCCGTAAAAAGCAGATTTTTATCGTGGCCACTACATAGAACTAGAGTCAAACCACGTAATCTTTTCTCAACACATGAACTGTCAAACTTGAAAGTGTTATTTTAAACGTCAAACTTCTATGAAATTATGACGTTTACTTAACACGTTCACAGTCTGTGCTATCAAAATCTAGGAAACTTAGCGTAGACTGACTCTAGTCTCAGGGCCTGTAGAGAGGGACAATGAAATTCAGTCAGTCAAGTCTGCCGTCTTTTGTTTAACAATTGTCATTTACTCTTCTCTAAAATTCGAATTATAATATTTATAATAATTGACGATCCATACAAAGTTTTCATTAAAATATAACGTTGATGGCAAACAGTAGTAACAAAGCCCACTCGATAATTAAGTAATGTTAGAAATTTACTAAAAGGGAGTTAATAGTGTCAAATTTTGAAACTAAACTCCGGTTTTCAAGGGCGAAATTTCCTCTGTAGTCCTGGAGAAAGACACCACGTCGACACGATTAAGTCCCGTTTTAGTAAATAATGTGTGAACATTGTGAAAGTTTAAATAAATGTTAGAAATTGTCACACTTGTCAGCTTTGTGAGATATGGGCCAGGTGAATTTGGCGCCCCCTTAAAAGTTGCGCCCGGGGCACGTGCCCCCTTTGCCCCCACCTTGTTACGCCACTGGCGATCTATAATTAGATATGTACATAATTTAAATATTGATTTACGATTACTTCTTGAACGCTAGACAGCGAAAGAATATGCCGTGCCCCAGACGCCAGGCGATTAAGATTATTTAAGCGAAATTGAATTTTACAGGGTCCCGTGTAAGTCCTTATTGTATTGGCTAAGCTTGGCTATTGGCGTCCGTGGCAAGACTTTCCGATGACGCTCAACGTTCGATTTTGATAGCGTTTTTATAGTTCCTTATTATTTGGTAGTTTCAGTAAATACGCGTCGATGAAACATGAATTTCAAAATGGCCAATTTACAAATTCGATGATTTCGACATATTATGTACACTACTTACTTACAAAAATATTTCGCTTGCGTTGGTACCAACACTCGCTACATTTACCCTAAGGCCCAAACGACACTACAAAACGTACCTGATCGTGTAAGAAATAAGATTTGAATTTCTTCGTCTTTTAATTTTGGGCTTATGCTGTATTTTTTTAACTTTGGACCTTAAGTTTTAACACCAATATTATAAGAATAGAAGACATAAGCTGGCAGGATTAAAATGGCTTGATTATACGAATGTTTTATTTCTTTTCACACAATGATGGCAAACAAGCGTACGGATCAACAAAAGAGAAGCAGACATTACAGCCGTAAGTAGGCTGTTATGTCTGCGTCAACGAATGTAACTAAAGTTATCATCGCATTGCCGTAGGTATCAGTGTTCTTATCGCCAAAGCAATCGTAGGAAACTTTGACAACCTCATTATTACAAACAAAAGTAACCACAGACAAATATCTGAGCACGCCTCTATTGTCAAGGCATCAGGGTTGTTCTGATATATTTGAGCACCTTGGCTGCTCCTAATATACAGTCGTGCCCAGATAATAGGGATGACGACTAGGTTGAAAATCTATCATTCTAATTAGTCCGCCAGTTAAATTGTCTAAAATGATTAGACAAGTATTTTTCCCTTTTTCAATTTAACTAAAATTGACGAAGATATAGAGCATCAAAGTTCTGGGGTGGGGGCTTGTGACGTCACTCCTAGGTAAGAATTGTACCTAGGAGTGACATTACGCGAAACTTGAACGCACTGTATTTTTGTCATTTTTGATTTGACGAACCAAAGAAAAAATACGTGTACAATATTTTTTTATACTCTAAAAGACGGACTAAATAGATTTTTTCAGCCGTCTAGCCTATTAACATAAAGGGATAAGGACGAAGCCTGTTGCGGATTGCTTTATTGTTATTTAAACAAATTGGTCAATTACTTTATCAAACTTGCAGGCATTTGTATGGGGGAAAAATCTTGTTCTTAATTATCTGGCCACGACTGTATCTGATAGCGACTGTACCTCTAAGCGCCACTCGTCACCAATCAGGGTTAGCAGCTAACCCGGCGTTAACTTTCAGATTCCATTTGAAATAAACGCTTAACTCCGGGTTAGTTGCAAGTGACCCTTAGTGTGCATGTAATAGCATGGCATGATATTATAAATAGTTGAATGAAAAATGACAATAAGCTAGAAGACATGAAAAAATTTAATTCGTCTGTTTGTTAGATTATTAAAAAATATTCGACACATATTATTTCTTTTGTTCGTCAAATAAAAAAAAAACTAAATACAGTGTATTAAAGTTTCGCGTGACGTCACAATTAGGTACAATTCTTACGTAATAATGAAGTCACCAGCCCCCATTCCGGAACTTTGATGCCCTTTATCTTCGATCATTTTAGTCAACTTGAAATTGGAAAAAATACTTGTCTAATAATTTTGGATAATGTAACTGACGGATAGAATATGTTTTTCAACGTAGTCGTCATCCCTATTATTGGACCAGTATCAATCACTGTCGATTTAACTCTTTGAACGCGTGACAGCGAAGGGACATGCTGTGCCCCGGACGCGAGGCGATCGCAAGTATTTAAGCGAAATTGAACTTTATGTGGCGTCGCCCCTTTCCACAATGTAGGGCGATGCCCCTTTGAGGGTTCGTACTAAGAAAGATAGCCTGTAGAATTTCCCACGTCAGCCCCGCCCCTTACTGCATTGGCGAAGCCGAAGTTGTCGGCTGTACCCGTCAAGGCTTAACGTTATTTAAAAATTCGTACAACCAAGCCCAGAAATTGTTCGGCACAAACGCACAAAGAAAAATTCGGATTGATAGACACTACGCTAACAGTAGACTTAAAAAATATAAAAAGCATTAAAAAAATGGTGTAAACCCACGTTTCACATCACAACCCCTAGTCTGATCACAGTCCTTACCACAAGTGTTACGTATTATCTATTTATAGGCCTAGTGTATCCTTTTCCGTATTTCTTTTATCGACCATGTTTGTTTATTATTAAATCGTTTAATTTTCAACCTTTTTTTAATCACTCAACTATCAATATCGAAAATATGATTCTAGCTATACCTTGTATTTGGTATTGTTTGTTTACATTATTTTCATTACAAGTAGAAGGTATAGATTGCGCCGGTCTTTTGTGAAAATTTTGAAGTCAGGCCTACTACTACGAAAATCGAACGATCGAAAATCATTATTCATATTCACACTTGTTCGTAAAGCTTATCTTTCCATACTACGCTACATTGTATGTATTAACGTGTGTACAAATAAGATTGTGTCAAATATTTGTTTCATAGCGAAGATACTACTGCAGTGGGGACTGTACCTCCTTAAAATCTATAAACCACTGTATAGACACAAAGACAACCAATTATTTAATACTGATGATGTTTCATTCATGGCAACATTTGTAGGTACGAGTATATATAGGTAGTAGATTTGTATATGTATATATATATATATATTGTGAAGTCGATATTTTGACCGTCTGTATAAATCAATGAAAGAGTATACATTTTACAAAAAAAATGTTTTAGATCGATAAAAGAACATAGAAAGGACATTGATAGTATAAGTCCCAATGAAGTAATAAATCCGCAACTGAAAAGTTCAACTAAAATGATCTTTTATTGGTACCAATTGTGCCATCATCTTAAAAAAAGTATTTTCATCAAAGGGCTAAAAAATATGCGCTAATGATTGACACTTCAATGGCATTCATTGGGTATTTTACCCCACCGTCAACAGCTCAATACGATGGAACCGTTGGGAACCTATGACACAAAAAAATAATCATATACAATCGCCGCCAATGTAAACAAAAGGCTTCACATGTTTTGTCACTGTTTCTCCTTGTATTTTCACACTACCTGATCAAACACCACTGAAGACGTTCACTACTGAAACGTTCGTATTATGGTAATATACAAAACATAAGATAAATAACTAATTCTTGGAGATTTCATTAAAAATTTAAATGTTAGGTTATTACGATCAAAATGGCGGTTTGTTTACATTGTTAGGAAGTTCCATTGACAGCGATTTTACTGGAGTTTATAATGAACCGGGATTTGCTTGCGTATTTTTATAAACTAAAATGGGACTTATTCCAAACACAATAAAGGCCATAATCCTACTGCTGGCAGTTTTCCCACTATCACAATTTCAATGGCTTACAGAGAGCTGAAGGCAAGCAGGAAACATTTGTGACGTTCCCAAACAAATGGTACAATTGTCAGCTGCCAAAACAAATTGCAGAAAATATTGAGAATCTCCCTAATCGACAACCTAGAATTACCTTCGGTTTGAGAATGTCACCTTTTTGCGAAATCTTAGTATTTAATTTGACTGTTACTTTAATTTACACTATATTACGGATTTATTAATTTAAGTATCGTTAAATGGGAAAACAACCTTCAAATGTTAGTTTCAACGTTAAAAATGTGAATATATTTAATGTTTTCTTATCACTTAGGGTAATTTTTAATGATAAAGCACAATTATTCAGCAGATTTATCTACGCTACCTAGTGTTTAAAAATATCTACACACGATTCATTACAAGTGAAATCTTTTATAACTGTAACATTGTGTAGATATCATTGAACCCTACGTCCGTGTAGCTAGATCTGCCGGTTGAATGATACAGCTACATGAACTGGAATGCATGTGATTTACAGTGAATTTCATTATGACAATATATTTAGCATGAAAATACACAGTATGGTAAGGTTTGATTCCAACACCAACTAAATATTATCTGAGGATTTAATCCGGAACTCCTTTTTTGTCAGGATAGAGGTAAAGTCAGCTAAACCAGATAATATGTTGTTGGGAAATCAGCCTTAAAGCAATTAAATTATTATATAAGTACTGAACCGGCGTGTATATAGTCATTTCAACTTATTATAGTCATATTAGTGCTCCTGGTCGTGACCGTGTTTCGTGAACCCGTAGCCGAATCTCCGTTGCTGTGTTACTCGGCAACGGAGCTCCGCTCCGTTTGCTCCGTGTGATTCGGCTACGTGTAATTAAGATACGTAGCTACGTGTACACGGAGATACGTATCTTATTTATACGTAGATCGGATCCAGTCGTGACCGTGACGTTAAGTGTAGATTTTATGCGTGTTATTAAACCCCCCGAATGTAATGCAAGGGGCGAGTTTTTAATTTCAGTTTCCATACTTTTGCATTTTAAATAAAAATTTAAGAGATCAAAAATAATTAGATGCAAATATTATGTTGGAGGCAAAAATAATAGGCTAGTACAAATTGTAAAAGATGTGTATTAAAAGAAGCCGAGCGGAGCCGAAGCCGAGATTCGCAGGAACGTAGCCGAATCCAGAAACGGATACGTATCTTTGACGTGACCGTGTAGTACGGGATCTTAGCACCGCCGGTGCTAAGGCTACGTAGCTACGGTTCCGCGTGTAACACGTATATCACAAGCCCTAAGTCATATAACAGGGATTCCCATACAAGGGATGCGCCTCCCTCGAAATGGGGCGTCGCTCCTTTCAAAGTGGGGCACCGCCCCACAACGTAAGGCGATGCCCCATTGTGGGTTCGTACTAAGAAAGATGAAGCCTGTAGAAATTCTTGTTTTTAAAATTTTAACGTTACGAAATGAAGTGGCGGCATGAACATTTAATAGTATGGAAATTATTATTGAATAGGGGCACAACAAGCGTTGGGAACCCCTGCCACAGAGTATTAAAATGAATTAAATACTAGAGTAATTAAACAGAAGTCTCTACTGTAACTTGGATTTATATATCGGATCCAAACAGAGTAGACAAATAAAGGTTTGAGATACATATGTCACGTTCTCAAGCAAAGATAACACTTGTCGATAAGGTCGTTTACTAATTGGAATTAATTACAAGTTTTTATTTATTGACAATAATATGGTGGTATATTTTCGCAACTTATATTGAAACTAGATTTATGTACGCCGCGCTGCCGCCGCCGACGAAGATTTTGGCGTGAAATCGGCTTGACCTTGACCGAATGCCAAATGTGTATATGTTGCAACAGCTCGTCCGAGTACTGTCCCATTTGTACTGATACCAGTATGTACTGGACCATTTTAAACAAAGAAAATATATTTTACCCATAACAATGCTTGACATTCGGTCAAGGTCACGCCGATTTCACACCAACATCGTTGGCGGCGGCGGCGCGGCTCACATGTCTTACTGAGACTAAATTATACGGCACACCTTCAACGTTAAACGGTGCTCATCATTCTTAGTCGTTGAAGGACACGTTTTCTAGAACATGTCGCGAAAGACACAAAGCATACGTGAGAATACCATATTATTAAAGAAGAATAAGTCACCATTTTGCTTGAAAACGACACTATGCTCACATATCGTCCATTCATTTTAGATCTGTTTACATATTTTGTGCTGTGATAATTGTGAAAGAAACGAGGTGTATTTTTCCAAAACGTAGTTGTAATAGATCTATACTGTTACTGACTGACAGACACGATAATATAACTATCCCCTTTCACTTTTACCAATATAGTAGGTTTAGTGTAGTCAGAGCCAGAAGTGGCTGAGCGGACGGAGTGCACAAAATGATCTTTACACAATCTTATAACCACAACAATAAGGTCGAGCCAACATAATTTTGAACACTTTGTCCGTTTAGCTACTTCTGCTGCTGACTATCTCAGATTAATTCAAATAGTACCGACCTATTGAATTATTTTTCAATGTTGTATGAGATATAACAATTCTTTTTAAAATATTGGTTTGAAATAATACACCTCAAGCGGGTGGAGATTCGCCGGTTCTAAATAGATAAAACAAGCACCTGAGGAGGTAGAAACTTCGAGACTGAGTACATAAGATTACTTACATTGGCACAGACAAACAACTATAATAGACGTGGGAAGACGGCACTTATCAACTTTTTTTTATGTTGGCATCTATTTTTGTAACGTCCATCGTGTTTTCTCAGCATAAATCGGACACATGTTCTTCTTATCAAAATGTTGAAAAAAACATGCTTAAAAAACATCCATGTCTATTACTGATACAGCTTACGTCTATTATAGTTATTTGCCTATAACCTTGGCGGGTGTGAGCGACACTTCATTTCATTATATTTAACATACATTTAAGTCACTAATCTGCACTTAGTGCCATTTTACTAAAACTAACGTATTTAGTTTTTTATCTCTAATGTGATCCTAGACCAATACTTGGTAAAAAAAACAACTTATAAACAGATGCATTTGTTTTATCCGCTGCGTAGTTAAAAGTGACATTGGCGACTTAAAATTACGCCAATATTCTCTCAAAAATGCCTAAACGTGTTCGAAGGAAAGATGGAATGTGACTCAACTCAATATTACGAGTTCCCTCGGTGCAATTTATAAAAAAAAGGTACAGATGTAGTGCATAATGTTTTGCCCTCGTATTTTATCGGACGTAATTGTCATGCTATTTCAGTCGACCTCGGTACTTTTAGTACTGACACTGACTGAAATAGCATGACACGTTCGGGCGTTTCCGTGATCCCTTCACCTTTACGATACTGAATCAAACACAAAAGCTGTCACTCAGACGCCACGACACCGAAGTATCAAAACTGAAGTTGAACTTTATCCGCGTGCAATAAGGTCTATGTTGCTCAGTTGTCTATGACGGATTAATCCGTCATAGTTCAAACGCTTCTAATTACAAAAGACAAAAAAGTAGATTAAAAAGTTTTAAAACGAACCAGAATGGTGTTTCGCAACGTGTTTTTTTCTAATTCCATTGTCGGCCCACACCCGCCGATAACCTATGGCAACGTATAACTTAGTATGTAATGTTACAACGATCCTGAAGTACCTCGAGTTCTTCAGCGTACTTTTAACCTGAAAAAAAAACCAGTAATCATTGATTTAAACTTATATTAGAATGTATAGACCAAAGGCGGACTAATAATTCCATAAGGCATTATAAATAAATAAATAAATATTATGGGACAATATTACACAAATCGACCTAGTCCCACGGTAAGCTCAATAAGGCTTGTGTTGTGGGTACTAAGTGACGATATATATAATAGACAAATACATATAAATACTTAAATACATAGAAAACATCCATAACTCAGGAACAAATATTCGTAATAAACACAAATAAATGCCCTGACCAGGATTCGAACCTGGGACCTCCTGCTTCGCAGGCAGGGTCACTACCAACTAGGCTAGGAGGCCCTTAAAACCGTTATCTACCAGTCCCCCACGTTAATACAAGGTGTAACAAAAATGCTGGTCATTCGGTTCGGCGTAATCAGTCCAATTAGGGTTCTTTTCCTAATTAGCCTTTTTTGTGTCTAATTAGGCTTTGAGTGTCCCACCGCTGGGCAAAGGGGTATCCCTTTGATCTCCAAGACTCCCGATGTGGCTTATCAGTCCAGTTGTCGAGAAAAGCGTATTTCCCTAGGTCTGGTATAAGATGGGTAGCGGCGCTAGTTTAGGCCACGCGGTGTAGACCTCCTGACTATGTACCTGTTCACTTGGTGTGGAACTCCTTGATGCAGAGCGCGCACGACCAGGAGCCCTCGGGCGGGTTCTCGAGAGGAGGCACCAGGCAGTACATGTGGTAGCCGCGGTCGCAATCGTCGCAGAACAGCAGCTGATCCTGTTAATAAAAGAAGTTAAGAGTCAGTTTACGGAGCGTACCACAGATTGTATAATAGTTCTTAAGAACAGATATGCATCCCTCATCCCAAACAACCATTGACGCTCGGCAACCCTAGTGGGGGCGGAGGGGGCTCCGCCCCCGCACAACGCTAGAGTTGCCTAAGATTAGAAATATTACGTGATACTGGCGGCGATGTGCACAGGCGGGCGTGTGACGTTTGAGCAGCCTGTGAGTCCGTATCAACACAAGACAAAAGACGATCGATTCGAGTTCGCACGGAGCCCCACAGGCCTGGTGCAGGGCTATTTTCGTTTATGAACCAGAATTTAAAGTTCTGGCCAGGTGTATTTAGACAGGGGTGCGGGACTGGTAGACCTCCCTGTGGTGCACCCTGGGAGGGGGAGGACAGCAGCTCAGTTGTGCGTTGCTGTCCTCTCCCTGCGAACTACCAGTCACAGGCGGTTGCAGTCGAGGCTACTCCTGCGTGGGCTTCCATGCCGAGCTTGAGATGAGCTGCTCCTAGAGCCAAAGGGCGGTGTTGGAGTGCGGATGCACCGTTAACAGACGGAGTGGAGAAAACCACTATAATAAATCCCCAATCCCAAGGTGAGCGGAACGTGCCGATGGGATGCGTGGCTGGAGGGAGTCCAGTGCCAAGCGTGCGGGGGAGCTCACCCCCGAAAAAAGAAACGAAGATGTGGAGCATCGAGGATCCAAGATGGACAATAAGGTTGATTGCGAAAAATGTCCCCAGGCGGGTCTCCAAAAGGAGGAATCCCGTCCATCCACGCTAGTGGATGGCTGCCCTTCGTATGCTGGGGTGGGCAACAATCGCCTCGTAGGCCGGCAGAATGCCGGTCTTCGTGAACACGACCAAGGCAACACAAATTCGGACAATGATTTTGCTTCTGACATGGATTCGGACGTTATGGAGGTGGAGGCCTGTGACCCGAAGTCACACGCCAGCACCAAAGACGCTTCTCTTACTGTTAAGAGACCCGCCTTAAAAGGCCGAAGGAAAAGAGCAATTTTGGCATCTGGCCCTGTAGCAGAGCAAGGACATCCACCAGCCAAAGTGACGACTGCCCGGCGTGGTAGAGCTAGCCGAGGATCAGCTATCACTCGAGCTAGGGCTGAGTTGTAAAGGATCGAGTCTGAGACCCGTGAGATGGAATACGAAAAGGCTCTCCACACTCGAGCTTATAAGAAGGCCGCGCCTGACCCAATTCTCGAATCGGAAAATTTAGAAGAAATGGAAGAGGTTAACTTGAACTTGAATGCCGAGGAACTTAGAGCACATGCAGGACAGAATGCTGCCGATATTCTTGAGGTGGCATCAAAGACCAAGAACCTAAGCAAAGCTTCAGCCCAACGGTTACGAGACGCAGTGGCCGGTCTGCAAGGGGTGGTAGACACCCTAACTACACGAACAGAGGTGGAAGAAACACGTCGGCTAAAAGCTGATAATAGTCGACTGCGGAAGGAGCTCGAGAATGTTAAAAATGAATTAAAAGCATATCGACGCGAATTCTCAGAAATGAAGTCGTTGATTTCGCCTTCGGGTACGACAACAACAGACCCACTTAAAGATGAGTCCTTACTGGAGAAAATTAAGGAGGCGGTTGTCAACTCTGTGGGAACCATAATTAACGCACGTTTCGCGGGGATCGAGGATCGGCTTCTTCCCCCTAAGACTTACCGCCCACCATTGGCGACAGATAAGAAGAAACCAGCGGCCCAAACTACTGCTGGAGGCACCGGTCCTACCTTAAGAATGGGTGCCAATGAGCAGGCGGCACCTCCAGATAGAGAACAAGGGCAGACACAGTCTGCAGGAGACGGGCATACCAAAAACACGGATGGAGGAGAGTATATTACTGTACAGAGCAAGAATCAGAAGAGGGCAAGCAAGAAGAAATCCACCCCCTCACAAGAATCGGCGCACACCAACAAACCGGTAGCAGCAGCTGAGAAAAAGGGTGCCAAAACGAAGGGCAAACCAAAACTTCGTCATCCTCGTACATCCGCAGTGGTAATTACGCTGCAGCCAGAGGCTTTGCAAAACAATGTAAGTTATGCAGAAGTTCTAGAAAAGGCGAAAAAGACGGTGAACTTGTCAGAGTTCTCCGCAAAAGGGTTGAAATTCCGACAAACTGTTACAGGGGCGCGCATGCTAGAATTTCCCAAGGAACTAGACCCTGTTGTAGTGGACAGCTTTGCTGAGAAACTTCGACCCGCGCTGAAGGGTTTGGCCAATGTCACTAGACCTGTGAAGCGTGTTGACACGCTCGTTACGTATAGAGGGCGAACATATGAAGAAACGGCACGTAGGGCAACCGTGGGGACCGAAATGATTATTTACCGCATACGTCAGCTCGGTCTCAGTGTTGCCTTGCATAAAACGGATATCCTCTTGTTTCATGGCCCTCGCAGAGGTCCACCTCGAGGTGCACACATAGTGGTGAATGGCGAAAAAATTATGGTTAAAGCCCAAATGCGGTATCTGGGCTTGATACTCGACGGACGGTGGAGCTTTCGAGCACATTTTACTGCTCTCGCACCCAGACTGCTAGCTGCTGCCGGAGCACTGGGACGGCTGCTGCCCAACATTGGAGGGCCTGATAACCAGTGTCGGCGACTATATGCTGGTGTTCTGCGTAGCATGGCGTTGTATGGTGCTCCGCTGTGGGACGACGTACTTACTGCACAGAATAAAGCACTCTTGAGAAGGCCTCAAAGGGCTATCGCTGTGCGTGCAGTGAGAGCTTATCGCACTGTGTCATGGGCAGCAGCGACAACATTGGCAGCGGACCCGCCATGGGAACTTCAAGCCCGAATACTTGCCGAAGTGTACAGGTTTAAAACCCGACAGAGGGCGAACGGCGAAATCCCTAGCGGGCATGACGCGAAGCGTAAACGGGACCTGGCACAGGACCGTATGCTCCACCAATGGGAGGAAGATCTGGGGGCGTCAACATCAGGCCTTACGACGATTGAGGCAATTCGTCCCCATTTAGATCGCTGGGTAAAACGACGCCATGGGTCTCTGACCTTCAGGTTGGTGCAAATGCTCTCCGGCCACGGGTGCTTCGGGGCGTATCTCCACCGCATACAGCGGGAGGAGTCTCCGGAATGCCACGAGTGTGGTGCACAGGTAGACACGGTGCGCCATACACTCGAAGAGTGCCCCGCATGGGAACTCAACAGAACCGCATTACGGCAAGCAGTGGGAGCCGACCTTTCGCTTCCACAAATTATAGATACGACAGTGAGAGGGGCTGGAGAGCTGTGACCTCTTTCTGCGAAGATGTCATTTCGCAGAAAGAAGCCCTAGAACGGGAACGTGAATGTGATCCTGCACAGCAGCCAATCCGTCGTCGCAGGCCGGGATGTCGGCGCAGACTCTATGCGCACCTGCTACCTCCACCATAGTAGACCCATGAAGGAAGTAGGGGAGCTTCCACAACTAAAAGGGTAATGGTCGGGGGGCATTGAAAGAATGCCTTGAGCCTGCAGCTCGACACTCCGGGCTGCCCGCTGGAGCGGCGCAGTAGAATGCTCACTGCGATCATGCGCCGTCCCGTCAAAAGCGGAGGAGGTAATCGTTGGGTTTTTAGACGGTAGTCGGGGCGCTTGCCCGGTAGTCAGTCATACCCGTCTCGCTCTCCAGGGACGGGATGCATAAAAGCATTTTCCCAACGTAAAAAAAAAAAGGTATTTAGACAAGCAGATAATTTGCCTTTGTGGTTTCTTTCATGTCGCGAAAAAACAAAGAATGACATGAAATGATAATAAAGAGTAGGTATACAACGTTACACAACGCTAGCATTCAGGAATTTGAGTCAGAGGGAACTTTTTATTCATAATTAGCGAAGTATAAAGAAGTGTAGGGTAACGAAAAACTTCCGTACTCAAAAATTAGTGACGAACAGTTTGAACTAGTGTGACAGATTTTTTCCTACATCGATGTGTAGAAAAGCCATCAGATATTTTGTTAGGTTTATCGTCGACCGTAGATTCAATTAGGGTAAGGGACATGGAAATGCCTGCCCTAATTGAATCTACGGTCGACGATATGTCGAATTAACGCACAGACAACTTTTGATTCCGCAAATATTTTGTCTCTCATACGTCTACGGGTTAGTATGCGCGGACGGCGACAAATAAGTTTCTGCAACTATTTTGTCTCTCACATCAAGACTACGGGTTCATATGAAAGTGCGGGCATGTAGCGACGCACAAGTTGTGTTACTGTGCCCCACGTACGCGCAACGCGGCGAGGAGACAGCGCAATCACAAAAGTTGCCTTGTAACTAAGTTGCTCGTCGCCCACCCTTATCGATTACTCACGTCGTTGTCGCTGGTCCCGCAGACGGAGCAGCACTTGCACTCGATGCACTGCCAACGGTACTTGCGCACCGAAACGATCATGTTCACCGTGAACTGCAGGCACGTCGGGTGACCTAAACACACGTATGAATAAAAAAAATATTCTAGGATACGTCAAAAATAATTCATGCATATATTAATGTGGTGCTTGCACACGGTGCAAGTAACTCAACACTTGTGAAGGGTTTATATAAACAACAAATAATATGAAGAGTTCAGAGGCTCGAGCGCTTCCCGGTAAGTCGTGCCTGTAATTTTTCTTAGTCACTTGCACCGTGTAGAAGCGAATATTTCGGGAATTGATTTCGTTACGCTAAATTAAGATCTGAATGTACGATTCCCACCAAGGGGGCGAAGCAGCGCACATATTAAGAGTAAAAAAAAGTTATATACTTAAAACTAAAATTTGACTGAATTGAGACAAAACACGGATAGCTACCGTTTAAATATAAAATGTGACTATATTATTATAAGCTTTACATTCCTTTGACTTTCGTAAGATACGGAACTACGAACTTGTGGATCGTTGTTAATTCTAAAGTTAGTGGAATTCGTACATTTTAAAATATATAATTTAGCGCAAAATATTGTATAAGTATATATAATTATATTATACATAACATAATATGTGTAATTCACTAATTGTAAGGCACATGATTATTCTCTTACCTTGTCGCATATCTCGGTCAATCTTCAACGTTGGAACAAATTCAACAATTAATATTAAAGGCAATCAGGGTTAAACATTATGTGCCGAACAATAGTGAAACCACACTTTAACACGACACTAAAATATATAATAAATTATTACTAACATAAAGTATCATTTAACGTATGGAAGTGCATATTCACTATTCTTCAGCACAACATAAAAAAAGCCAATTTAAATTGAAATTCAGACAATTTAATGTTATAAAAATCCGTTGGTATACAAAAACGCCAGGTGACCTACACTTAAGCTAAGATAACTATTTTGGTGTAAATCAACGAAGCATAGTAAACATTCATATGCTATGCACTTCCGTACTGCATTTAAAAGATACTTTGGAATATAATCTAGCCATTCAGAAATAAAACAAACATAACTATATAACTTGGCACGTACGATGCGTTAACAAACTAGTAATAAAACGCATATCAGTCCAAATTGGGGCGTTCACTAACGCTAAGTCGCGTTTTATAGATGGCCATTATAATAAAAAAAAAAGCGTCTCTTCTTTCTAAAACCCAAGACTAATAAGATTCCTCCGAAAACAGACCTTTCATAGAATTTATAAGCAAAAGACGTATAGTTTGTTACCTATCAATATCAGTTATAAGGGTGATCGCAGCAGGGTCATCCTAGTAAAAACTTGATGAACCCATAAATTGCAATGAGATTAAACCTCTCGCAGCCACGCCATCTTTATAACTGGATTAAGATAGAAATTTAAACCATATGGATAATAAATCAATAAAAACAAATGATACTTAATATATGATTAATATCTCTTTGGCGCAATTAGATCTAAAATAAAAACACGACTTTACGAAAGAACAGCTTTTAAAGCCAACCATTAGATACCCTTGATATATTTTACGCAATATATTCGGAAATTCGCGAAAAACAATTATAATATGAAGAAATCTCTACACATCATATTATAAAAAATAACAATAAAAATTTTGCAAGTTCTAATGGTAGCTCTAATTTTTTTTTATCTGACCAGACTGCACGTAAATATTAATAACTTTATAGTATACCATCTCAACTGGCAACATTGCTTACTGTTAACGTTTTCTTTAACTGCAAAATTAGATCATAGTTAAATATCTATTTTCCAGTCATCTTAACTACTTAAATGTACAGAAGAATCCGTTTATAGTGACTCCGCTTATATTGACCAACCGCTTAGTATGATGTGATTAAAGTACGATGTTTGGTTTTCATATAAAATTTATTATAAGCCGGATACTATGACTTCGCTTATATTGACCTGTTAAGCCTATTTGTTTCTAATTAGTTAAGGTTGAAGTGACGCCTTCGCTCATTTTCGTGACCTACCCTACAACGACGTTAGGTGCGCCTGAGGTTGGGTTTTTTATCCTCAATGATGTGTAATTTACCATTGAAAAGAATGATGTAATTATATATGCAGACAGAAAGATAGCGAATCAATCAGGGGGTAGGTATGATTTGCATACCATAGGAATTTGATTATCTTCTCATTATGCTTTGTATTTATTTATTTAATCGTATGGCAGAGTTACACGTCGAATACAATTCACAAATCAATTTTCAGACCCATTAGCCATTTGATGGCATCGTCGTTGAGGTTGATCAGATCTTCGGAAGAGTTACCAGCGTAGCGAGTAAGAGGACAGTATGCTTTGTATGACGTCTGGTTAGAATGACGTATAAGTCATTTCGTTGTCCTTCGATGGCACTATAAGCGGATTCTACTGTATATTACAATAATCTGTATTAAAGTGTTTTGATAAGTCAACGTTTTTCAGCATGGTTACCAGTTTAAAAAAAGATAAGAAACACAGTAAAAAACGTGTGCAGTGCGGTCATAACCAAAACTAAATTTTTTTATCATTCATAAACTGCATGCCTTATTGCCAAGAATACAATCTTTTGATTTTCAATATATTTATCTACTGCACTCTTGGTGATACTTAATTGTCTTCTACAAGGTCCAATTTTGTATGACCGACTCTCTTGGTTTGTCTCTGATTACGTGATGAAAAATCTATTAGATTGAAATGTAACTGTAACCTTGAGAACTTGACATATTACATTCGTTTTGTATTTTGACGAGTCAATTTACTAAGTGCAGTAGCTAAAAATGTTTCCGCAAACATCTATAGTTGAAACTTCGTTATGTACCTGTCTATCGCTCGATTATGTAAGGACGATAGAGATGTAGATAACGAAATTTAAATTTTCAATGTTCACGATTGACCTTTTGGTAAACATACACGTACTCAAGGCACAGATGGTAAACTTCGAATTATTGCACAAACAACACAAAACATACAATACCAAGTAAGCTAACATATATGAATACCTCGAATTTACTATATAATATAAAGCTACATGATATATGTTCGCAAATTAAACATAACATTCAAATAGGTACCTTATTAATCAAACCTTAAAATTTAATATCTAAAATTTATATGTAAACAAAACAAATTACTCTACAGGAATGATATAATATATTTTAAATTGATAACATCAAGTTAGTCTTTCGTTGAAAATAAACGCTTAGGATTTAAGTAAAATTTCGTAACAAAATCTTTGGGTTATAATTATAATGTATATATTTATAGTATAGGTATAGATTATTCTAACAATGGTTAAAATGACTGATATTGCTTTAAAAAAGGCACTTACTAAGCTCATACTGTAAGTAGACATCCGATCATCTGTCACGTATCGAATAACTAACATTTTTCCTACATTTATCGATTTTAAAGATGTCAATAAATAGTTAAGCTTGCGCTTAGAGACATATGGATACTTAATTATCTATGATAATATTTATTCTCTGCTATAATGAATGACACAAAGACGTGACTATTAATTTAAGGAATTTCTAGCCCAAAATGATTTCACACATATATGTAGTGAAAGTAAACGCACCTATTGGTAACCCTTACCAATAGGTGCATCATCCCATGTTTTTTGAACCATCACTTTAAGGTAAATAAATTATGGTAAAAATCATTCGAATTCAACATGTCAATAAAATTATTGAACCTCTCTGTGATTGAGATATAATTCATATATTATTTAAGACTCACAAACATGAGAAACACGAGCTAACATGACTAAACATCAATATTTTATTTTATTCATATAGTTATATGTGTTTTGTCTAGATAAAACATTATAATAAGAGTTGGTGTCGATTCCTTTTTGTTTAAAATACATAAAATAAACTTCCAATATTTAACATATTAAAATACCAAAGTAATATAAAATATCTATCATGCAGAATAAAATCATAAATATACATTTGCTTAGCTATAAAAAAAATATTTTGACTTATATATTTTTTTGGTTTCCAATGGAACCAAATTTTTTGGATGGTTGGATATTAAAATTTGTTGCATTTGTCAAATAATTACACACTTCGGGCCTTTGGAGGATCACATTTTCCATATGATAATGTCAAAATAAATTACTATATTTCTCTCATAAGTTGAACTAAGAGACAGATGCTTTATTTTGCAGTAAGATAAATAAAATGATAAATGCTACCATAATGTTCCTTCATTAGACAAATTGAGCGCTCTTTACAACCCCGATCAAAACGGACAACACGAGCGTCTAAATATAACACTATAATATTCGAGACCAGAAAATACGAATCGACACAACTTACTTGCTTTATCTAAACCTCGGAAACGCGTGCACACTTTTTGGCGCAGTGACTAGATAAGCTAGGTAATGAAAAATTTGGCTTACGGGCAGTAAAAGCGAAGCTACTAACTACTAAAATGTAAATAAGATCTATGTTTGGCCATCGAAAAACCAAGGCACATGCTCGACGGCACCAATCTTACAATACAACAGATAACATGTTAAAATATTTGGCATCCATCTTCACAATAGAAATTTTAAAATGGCAACACTAACATCACATTTGCTTTAATGTATACCATAGACGAAAATTAAAATAATCTTAATATATGAACGCAGCTAATTATATTGAGAGTATGATTTCTGGAATGTATAATGGGTAGATTAAATAGGTGAAGCTATGAAAATAATATAACCCCTCTTTGGTTAACAAGGTAGCAGGAGTAAAGAAATTAAGTGAAATCGTCAATGACTCTGTAATAACATACTTTGAGAAAAAATGCGCTGGTACAAGCGCGCATACAATAGAGTAAGATCTTGTACACATCAGTGACTCTGTTACGTTTCTTCGCTCCTGCGGCAAAGAGTACCAAATTCTTGTGATGAATTTTGTGACACACAAGATAATACTCAAATCATGAAGGTAAGTATATCGCCCCATTCAGATAGTTCGATCAATATGATCTAGAAGCTAGAGCTATAAATAAGTGAGAATCGGTAGATTCTATACAAGGATAAAATGAACTAAAAGTGCAAAATTAAGAAACCGTGTCGACAAAACAAGTTTGTCACTATGTAGTGCCGATACGGTGCCATCTATACTCTAATTTGTAAATTTTAGAAAAGTGACCAAGACCCTCAGTTCTCAGGGCTGGAAACATTTGTCACTTTTTCTGTAGTCTATGACACCACTTTCAATTTATATATAGTAGTGTGACTACTTAAAAACACGAATCAAAACATTTATTACGAATAAATTAAATGATTCGTGCTTTGAAACAAATAGCGGGAGTTAAGTGCTTTTAATATGGAATTCGATAGCTAACTCCGGGTTAGTTAGATAACTCTGGTTGTGTAAGTGGCCCATAGATTATTTTTTCCAATTTTTTAAATAATAATAGTTAAACTACTTGCAAATGTATATGAGGGTTAAGAAGTCTTGAAATTAAACAACCTCTATTGTAATTGTTACTAGCATTCTTCTAACGGCAGATATGTCGGTTAGAAGAATGTTAGTTACAAATGTTACAATAGAGCTTGTTATCACTGTTGTGATACAAGAATTAAAACGGTGACGTTTACAACTTTTTGGAAAAACAAGTCAAATTATCTAATTAAATTCGCCAGCATTCATCGAGACCAGGTGGCCTAATGGATATGGCGTTAGCCGCGTAAGCTGAAGACGGAGATCGAACCCGAGCGATCTCCGGCTTGGCTTCCGATGGAGTTGGTCTTTTTCTATATATGACATCCATTTCAATTTTTAAATTTACAAAATCAGAGTATAGTCACACCTTGCACTTAGCCTACTTAAGTACACAGCTGTTTACCGCAACTCCCTAGGCGAGGAGGGCGGCGACACCGGATAGATATAACTATCGTCCAGCATCTTCGTCTGCGTCGCGAACGTATCGAACGCGTCAGCCGAGTACGACATGGAGTTAATGATTTCCACGACACCGTTGAGTCGTATGTTGGCGAGGTGGCGGTGCGCGACGCAGGCGCGCGGCTCGTGGCTGCAGGGCCACTTACCTGATCGGCCGCAGTCGGAGCACGAGACTAGCTCTTCGGGGGTGCCGGTTTTTTTGTTCTCGCGGTCGTCGCCGAGGCAGAAGTCGCAGTAGGGGGACGGTGAAGCCTGTAAAGGGGGGTTTATTGGTCATTCTACATTAACAATAAAGCGCGAATCAAATCATTTTTAGGGTTCCGTATCCAAAGGGTAAAAACGGGACCCTATTACCAAGACTCCGGTGTCCGTCTGTCTGTCTGTCACCAGGCTGCATCCCATGAACCGTTATAGTTCGACAGTTGAAATTTTCACAGACGATGTATTTCTGTTTGCTATAACAACAAATACTAAAAATCTGAATAAAATAACTATATAAGGGGGCTCCCATTCTCCCATACAACCAAAGTGATTTTTTGCCGTTTTTATAGATGCGGTTTTTGCACGGAACCCTTCGTGTTGGCCGGTTTTCTTTCATCTCTGGTCACTTTCTCTAGTAAATGACATGACATTTGTTTCAATTTATAACACTACATCAAAACAACAGAATGTTAAGACTTGTCAAATATCATCATTTGATATTTACAAACCGCTTTTCGGTGAAAGAAAACATCACGAGGAAACCTGACTAATCCCGATTAGGCCTAGTTTACCCTCTGGTTTGGAAGGTAGCTGTAATAAAACTAGCGTCTATTGGGATTATTTGCCATAGCCCAGGCTCCCTGAGCCGGGGAACGCTAGAAAGAAGATGTTTCTGTGAATGAAATGGTATACCTTGACTGCGCTATCCTTGAGCAGTTTGAGCTCGGGAACGGCCGAGGCCGCCGTCGCGGCTGCCGATGCTGCCGATGCTGTGCCGGGCGGCACGAGCGGCGCGTGCGCGGAGTCCGAGGAGCTGGTGTCGGCCGAGGCGGGCCGCGGCGGCGGCGTGGGCCGGCGCGCGGGCGTGGCGGCTGCTGGCTTCTCTACAAGAGGAAGGTCACTTGAGTAACAGGGTATTTGCTACATGTGCAATTATATACTACTTTTGTTTTTTTTAACCCCCATCATGTTTAATTTTAGTGAATTTTAAGGATTTATATTTCTAGCTAATACTGATGTAGTTCAACATAACAAAGTATAAAAATATATATTAAAATTAGACTGCATCGAAGTTTCAAAATTACTTATAACGTTTTTGATATTTTCTTTAATAACGAAATTAAAAGGCACGTATTGTTTGTCAGCTGTTTGTTTGTTGTTTTTAACAACAACTACTGGAAAGTGTAACCCAATTATAAATTGAAATATATGTCATATACCAAAGAAAGAGACCAACACTGACGGAAGCCAATCCGAGGATCGAACTTGAGTCTTCAGCTTACGCGGGTTACGGTGTTGGTCTTTTGCTTTAGTATATGACATCTATTTCGATTTATAATTTATATTATATATAGTAGTGTTACTAATTTAATAACAAATCACACATTTGATGTGTTTCAACAAAAAGTTGTACCCTGATTGCAATAGAACCCTGCCTGCCCCTGGGCTTGCTGTGGCAGTCCCGGGTGTGTCCGTTGCTGGTGATCTAGGATTATAGTGATATTTTTTCCCCAATAAAACTATCCTGTCTAGGTATAGCCTAAAGTTACTGTAGTAAAACCCCGTTAAATCCCCACAAACTCCTATCTTACGCGTATAATAGTAGTTTTTCTACTCCAGCACTTCTATCTGTCAATTAGATGACTGACAGCGATATTCAAAAAGTCTACATTATAACGTTGTCTATGGTATTCCATAAGAACACTGCTCCTATGGATTTTCATACAATATATTAGCACTGTTGTTTTTTTTTTTAATTTCTATAGTGGGCACAACATATTCCCTATTCTGCCACGTCTCTAAATTTAACTTTTCACGCTATTTTAGCTGTCGTAGAAAAACTAGGGTATGCAACAGCTCATAATTGGGTCTTAAAACTCCGACCCTCAAGTTTTAAGAACCAATTATGAACTGTTGCATACGCTAGTTTTTCTACGACAGCTAAAATAGCGAAAAAAACAAAGCTAGAAAGGTGGCAGAACGTGAAAGATGTCGTATGCCCAGTAAAGAAATTAAAAAAAAAACAACAGTGCTCATATATGTATAGTATGAAAATCCATAGGAGCAGTGTTCTTATGGAATACCATAGCCAACGTTATAATGTATACTTTTTTTAGTATCGCTGTCAGTCATCTAATTGACAGATAGAAGTGCTGGAGTAGAAAAAATCCCTATCGTCACGGTCAGCACCACGCTGCTGGCTACTCACCTGCAGCGGGCCCTCCGGGATTATTCAAGAATGTCACGTAACTGTCTTGGTACTCTGTGGCGGGGGGCTGCGCGGCGGGCGGCGTGTGCGCGCCGGGCCGGCTGTGGCTGTCGCGCGAGTCGCCGTCGCTGGTGGCCGCGGGCGCAGACTCCTTGTGCGTGTGGGTGAAGTGGTACGTGAGGCCGGGCCGGGTCTTGTATTTGGCGCCGCATACTGTTGGCGGGGAACTTGGTGTTAGACTTGAGGGGGTTTTAAGTTTAAAAAAAAAATAGAAAAGAAATACGAACGTGGGTGAATAAACTTTTATAGACACTTATCTGTCCACGATAATCGTTTAGTAATCTTCAATATTAGCCCTCAATGACGCGTTCAAAATCGCATATAAAGGCCCCAATAATAATAAACTTTTTTGTTACAACAAATTTCTTATCTGTGAAAATGTTTTTATAGCTAAATAATATTATCGATTTCGATACTATTATTTTTGTTCAAATTTCGACCACATCTGACACAAGAAAATTTGATTTGACCTCTATTCTAATATATAAAATAAAACACTCATGTGATGTTATTATGAAATATAAACCCACACTCGAGTTTTAATGCATTTCATTAAATACAATCACATCAACTACTATTATATACGACCGTCCCACTGCACTCCTACTTAACAAACATCTGGAGTGAATCCACGTTATCTCTTCCAAGCAAATTAATTGTCAAACTTCTATCAAATTAACATGTCACTTTGACAGTCTGTGCTATCGAAATCTAGGAAACTTAGCATAGGCGGACTCTATATGTACTAGATAAGACCGATAGCCGCCTATGCAGAGGCTGCTTGTAGGCCGGTGAAAAATCCCCCACGTCATCTTGGAATGCGAGGGGGTAGCTACACAACGGGCTCAAATCCTTGACACTGCGGAAACACCAGGATCCTGCGCTTCTGGTCGGAACTAGGCTGGTTTAACTTTTAACCAGCTAATGTATCACACACAGTGGCCCGATATTTGCGGAATAAATGCGGAAAACGGAGCCCCATAACCATAACGCTATGATAAAATACGGAGACTGTGTGAACGGGCTTTTATGATCTTTAATGGATCTAAAATTTAGACAAATATTAAAATTCGAAACGTGATTTCTTGACTCCAGAGCCGTCATTGGTAAAGCCACAGAACACTACATTAGACTTTTTTTTATTGAAGAATATTAAACCTTGTTTACGAGAGAAGTGTATCTAAAAGATAATTCGCCCAAGAAAATTTACATAATATAAAAAATAACAATATCATTTCACTTACCGTAGTAGTGCCTCCATCTGCCTTTATCACTAATTAATCAAGTCATTAACGACCACTCACTAATTAAATAAAGGGGTTCGGGCCTACGTCAGAACAGATCAAGGCACTACGACGGCGGCACATAGTCATCATCATCGTCATATCCAAGCATTTTCCGTCATCAATCAATACCTACAATAACAGTTGACATGATTCAAGAACGCATATTTGTGCCAAATTTTAATGACTTGGGGCACTTGCTCGTCGCAGGGTTAACCAGTTAATCCGGAGTTATTCGTTTATTCGGCATTGTATACCTCACTAACTCCAGTTAACCAACCCTGGATCGCACAAATAGTCCTTAGTTATTTCCCAGATTAAAGTTGGGATTTTTTTCGTAAAACGCCTGTGAATTTCACTAAAACATAGTTAACTTATCCGGATTTTGTGTATAGGTACAGTCGCCATCAGATACATCGAGGCGGCGGAGGTGCTCACAAATATCTGAGTACGCCTCTATTTTCAAGGCGTTAGGATGCTTATTCAGATATTTTTGAGCACCTTGGCTGCTCTGATATTACTAATGGCGATTGTACAAACACAAACATCTTTAACTGACCATCGGTGCATATGCCGTTGCAATACGGATTACAAATGGCCAGCTAACGACGTCGGTACGTAAACACCGTTTCCTTCTTTTTAGAAGATTCTAGCACGTTTTTAGCGTTCTTGTATAATGTCAACATTAGCCGGCTCGCCGCGATAGTCTATGTTCAGTTCTAGACGTAGGCCACTGGGTGGATTTGATTGATGACTTCAAATCAGTGGATCTGCCAGACGGCACTCATTCTGCAATATTATACACTATTAGGCGGGTCAACACAGAGCGGGCCGCCTCGGAAATTGCCGCGAGTTGCAGCTCGACCTGTGTAGACGACCTGTGTTCGCCCGGGGGAATCGTACGTCCGAAATGCGTCGGGCGAGGCTCGTCTGCACAGACCAAGTTGCTTCGGGCGACAATTTTGTCACGAGACGGCTCGCTCTGTGTGAATCCGCCCTTTACCAAAGCATTGTTTAAATTAAAGATCCAAACTTGGAGTCCAATCAAAATTAGCGAACAATTCATACATTGGATACTTTTATTTCTTATTCAACATAAATACTCTTGTATAAATTCATAACAATCTTTGGGTGCTAATAATAGTTTGGATCTAAAAAGTTCCCTAATAATTTACTGCATTTTTTAAATATAAATAGATTAAATAAGTTGCCAAACGAACCACATCCAAAAATACAGTGGCGAAAGTTTTGCTTGTGAGAAGATTACTTCAAAAAACCAGTAAAAAATATGCTTTTAATACAAGATAGTGAACGGCGACGAGTGAACAGCGACGAGCAAGCAGCGATCAGCGTGTTTTTTTCTCGTAGACTCTCGCCGACAGTGTGGAATCAGCGGTTAACTTTTAATATTATACCTATTCTCTTCACACTGGGTCTACTTTGCTCTTGAGTGAGATTGTTTTAATGTTCTTTCTCTGTGGCCGGACAGCTGACCTAGCCACAGTGCGACCGAAAAAGGTAGAAATTAAAAAGTGGCAACATCGTAGTGGTGTCCCGTTTTCTTACATATATTGATTTGGAACGACACTACGATGTTGCCACTTTTTTATTTGTATCTTTTTCTGTCGCACTGTGGCTAGTAGCGGACACTTTCACCACCGGGAACCCGGCAGGCGGGCTCACTGTTCGTATTAGCTTTCCTCCACACGACAAACACGCTGGGATCGGCTACGAGCATATCGCGGTTGCGAAAGTGTTTATAATGGGGGCTACCGCATTGTTGCTCACCAGGTGGCGCCACTCATCAATATAAAAGAATTGTCAAAGTGACGTTTAAAAGTTCCCCGCAGGCCTACGTTCATCTACCCCTAGCGGCGAATTGACTCGCGGTAATCCCCATCAGTAACAAGTTTTTGAAGTAATTCCATAGACTAAATCAAGCAAAACATTACGCACTGTGAAAAATTCATGTAAAATTCCTAGAAGGATGAAATAAATAATCTATCACAGACGACAATCCAAACCGATGAGTGCACGATGAATTAGACTACAATTGTGATTACATTGTGATTCATAAGATCCCATTTAGAATAATGATAGGGCGGGCTGCGGGAGGCATAGGATTATGTAGTAATATACTTTTACTCACAGCTTGGCAAAACAAAAAGTGGCAACATCGTAGTGTCGTCCCTTGAAAGGGACAACACTACGTCCACTACGAACAATATATGTAAGAAAGCGGCACGACACTAAGTAAGATGGCGCCGCTTTTTAATTTCTACTCTATTTTGCCAAGCTGCAGCATCTGAGGGTCTACCATGAACCAAACCGTTTGTTTGTCTAGTTGTTTCCTTGTCACTCAAATAGGCAAGAGTGGTAGAGAGGGAAATAGATGAACGAACGAACAAAGATGTTCGTGGCTGACCTTGATCATTTTTAACCCTTTATTAGGCGTCGGATTTTTTATTGGTTTTTAACTGTCCCATTAACAGACATAGTTCAATATCTGGTCATAATGATATTATTGATATTCCCATTGCTTATTAAAACGATTTAGTAGATACTTTTTCCCAAGTCATAGTAATTTGTTTTGGAGCAATCACTCCAAAACAAATTACTATGACTTTCTTGTATGTCGATAAATAATATCGTTTAAAAATGGTGTTTGATATTGTCATGTGTACACCTTAATTAACTGTTGGGAGTACGCTACTGTTTATTGATAACGTCAGATAATCAACTTATTTTAATATTATGATACAAATTCTTTTTTTTCTGTATAGAAGTAAAGTTAATCCAACGTTTTGATAGCTACCTATCAATACCTGCTAGACATTATTATGTGCCAACGAGGTACTTATTGGAAGACAGCCGTTGAAGGGTTAAAAATAGTTATGTATTTTTTTCTTACGAAGATCATAAGCCAATCGCAGCCGCTCTTTACAATCTATATTAAAAACATAAACCTATTCTATCCTACACAATATGCCAACAGTACAATACAATACGCCTTCAACCGATTCATACAAAATATATTAAGTGGCAGTGTCAATTCATTTTATATTTTATTTATTATAATTGGTGTCTCAAATTCCTGTCACATTAACATTTATATATGTGTTATACAAATTTTGCACTTTCGGATTTTTTATAATTGACGCTAAGGGCCCTTACACACTAGCGAACGCCAGTGTGTAACAGCCCTTATGAAGTTTAGCTACGTTAAAATACTACAATAAATACTTTGCCTAAGCCGAATTCCATATAAATGCACAATACATTTGAAAAAATTAGTTAAAAGTAACGTGCAATCCTTTTTGGATCGTACATTTTAACAGGTGATCTAAAATTTTTCGTAAACTTACTAATTATTTAATTAAATTGCTACTAATAAAATATGCCGAGTATCTTATAAATAAAACGAAATTTAAATATTACATACAACACCGAGTAAAGAGTCGGAAAGAGTTTACTTTTTTTAAGCAACACTTAACTAAACTCTTCACTCTGGTCACTGAGAAATAAGGCATAGATTTTCGTAATAAATATGGCGATAATCCTAAAAACATCAAAAGTTTTAAAACCAATAAGCGTTATCTAAAATTGCAAATAAATTTCTAGTAGCGTTTTTATTAACTGCGAAAGTACTACGTGGGCGAACAAATGTAATGGCGACGCGTTGCCGCTTCGTCTTTAAATATCACAAATATCAAAAACCAAACTGTTAATAAATATGGGGAGTGTCCCACGTGAGCGGAACGTCGCGCGACGTTTTGCGTTCGCGTTACGACCGCGCACGTAAGACACTTACATTACTTACATTAGGTATCAAATCAACGATTTTTTTTTTCCGCGCCGTTTGTGAGCCCACGTTATTGCAGCGTGCGGTGTACAGTCAGCCACACAGATATGAATACAGCCAAAGTGCCAAAAATATGTATACGCGACCTTAATGCTCAGGCAATAAAGTCCTGTATACATATTTTTGGCACTTTGGCTGTATTCATAGCTGTGTGGCTGACTGTACAATCGCCATCAGATACGTCCGAGTGGCCGAGGTGCTCACAAAATTATCTCAACACGCCTCTATTGTCAAGGCGTTAGAGTCCATGTTCAGATATCTGTGAGTACCTCGGCAGTTCCGATATGTATGATGCCAACTGTACTGTACACGTTTTATACACGGAGTAAACGCTTTAAAAACGCGCGACAATAAAACGCCCTAACTCGACTTTCGTCCTAAAACAAAACATCCTAAAGAAACACGCGAAATACAAATTTTAAATCTACATACATGTTTGGAAGTCAGTACAATAAATATTAAATAATAATAAACAGATATTTAAAGAGATTCGCTTATACTATCATAAATATACACAACGAATAAAGGCATGTGTGCGACTCAACCTGCTATGTACACATCCTGTGTAGTTCACGAAAAGGTACTGTCAATAAGGTATCATGCTGGGATCGGAACCGGTATTTATGAAAACCCTCTAAAGAAACCAATATTTTGATTTATTTTATGATCTTTATGTAGGGTATTGATTAAGTAACAACTTCGTATTTATTAAATTACCCCATTCAAAATTAAATAATAAACCAAAATACGAAACAAATAAGGATATTTTCGCATGGAGAACATATTGGAATCCGATCCCTGGCGAGTTACAAGTTATTGACAGCAAAGCCTTTTGTTTTAGAACTTCACTTGTTTCATTATTATGTGTCAAATTAAAAAAGCCGCCCTCACGTTTACAGGTCAAAATGTATTTGACACATAAAAATGTTCCTCAAATACTGGTCTTTGTAGAGTGACATTATATTTAAAGTATCTAAATTTACGATTTTTACTAATAATAAGTCACTCTACTTGAGATATCTACACTTCCAGTACAGGGGCGATTTTTAGAAAGCAGGAACTACCCCCAAATTTTAATTATTTTTTTATGAATACCTACAACAAAATGTCGAATTAAAAAAAGGAGTATGAGAGAGATCTATCTTCAATTAGTTGATTAATAATTGATTAATTGTATTATGCAACCGACATTAGAAACTTCAGGGTCATTCCTTAGCGATGTTCTTATGGAATACCAGCGTAATATTATAATGTTTACTTTTAAGGGTTCCATACCCAAAGGATAAAACGGGACGCTATCACTAGAGCTCCGCCGTCCGACTGTCAGTCCGTCCGTCTATCACCAGGCGGTATTTATATTGCCGCTATAACAACAAACCCTAAAAAGCAGAATCAATTAATATTTAACGTGATTGTTTGCCATTAAAAAAAAGGCACGGAAACCTTCGTGCGCGAGTCCGTTTCTTAATATCACTGTTAGTCATTAATAGACAGATTGAAGGGTGCATTATATGTGACTTTCTATCAACCGCCCCGGTTCGTCTTATTGCACGCCCGAGTCAATTATCATTAAACTACAGTACTCATTGGCCCTGCGCTACTACCTACAACTATTACCCTTACTTCGCTAACTTGATATATTCTGTAAAGGCATTTATCTAATTATACAATTTGGACCACAACCTTCCCAGTTCAGCTTACAAAATTCAGACAAATAATTGTTTAAAATCATCTGTATAGCTCTTGGGAAGATCGTGACCGAAAATGGCTCACAGGGATGACTTTGGACTTAAAACAACTGACAAATCCTTTTTCTAATACTTTAGAATCTAACTGGCCGTACTGTAATATAATTAAGTGCTTC
The DNA here is from genome assembly GCA_949128165.1 of Lathronympha strigana. Classification (NCBI taxonomy): domain Eukaryota; kingdom Metazoa; phylum Arthropoda; class Insecta; order Lepidoptera; family Tortricidae; genus Lathronympha; species Lathronympha strigana. The sequence goes on along the minus strand of OX421923.1, from coordinate 5,847,504 downwards.
CAACGTTGAGATTGGTATTTAATCTGTTACTACCGTGTCATCCCTGTAAAACCTAAGCGGATGTGAATCAACTAAAAAAGATTTTTGTATATTCCAAGACTAAAACGTTGCTATTAAGTGGACATTAGTAGGTCACTTAATAGAATTTTCAATTACTACTTTTACACATATTATTTGCCTTGCGTTATCGTGGCGCCGCGGTATGGATAAGGAACACTGTAAAAAACTGACAGTTGACATTTGACACATGAGAAAAATTTGGTGAAATGTGGAATAGAATTGCAATCAACAACACACTTGAGAAATGCGTCCCTTTCCCACTATGGCGGCGCTGGTAACGCACAGAGTAAATATAAATCAAACCATAAATACTGGAATCACATCCGCATTTGTTTTTACGTTCTACGGAAGCTCAGGTCCTTTTTAAATTTCACGAATTGCAATTAGTAACTATTGAGCAATGAATATAGTTTTAGTGGTTATTCCCCATTGTTGCGAATTGTAACAGCTGATATTTTTTTCTCCTTCGATTCGTTACCACTGTATCTTTGAACGCTTGAAAAAATTTAATGGATATGGTTTTCCTTATGCATATTTTACCAATGGTTACTGAGAAAAATCTAGTTACCAACTTCACTTTGGTAAGTAAAGTGGTAATAAGCGGTGGTAACAATTGAGAATAACCCGATTTTAGCTGAGGTACAATGTATCATGTAAATCGCGACTATAAAACCATTTATATGATTTTTCTAAAGACTATTAACTAGGTCATATATAACAATACCGCATTCAAATTGCTGTTTTTTAAATGATTTTTGCCTCACTTTTTATCTCCACGTGAGTAACAAACAGTGTTCACCAAAATTACGACCCTTCTATAACGCAATTTTGTGGTCACAGTGTATTAAATATGATTAAAATTGTAAACACATTAAGGCATTGAGTCCTTAATTGTACTTGTTTAAGGCTAGATTCCAGTCAGCAGCAAAAATAAATAAGAAGGATGAGTTTTTTTAAAAGATTGAGTTTTTTAAGGTCTTTTGAGCACCCTGCCTGTTTACCTACTTCTGCTGCAGACAAACGAACACAATTTTTTTCATATTCAGATATAATGACTGACACAAAATTTACTGTAAGGCTATATAAATTGAACCTAACCTGTTTTGTGAACATACCTAATTGTATTTAAAGTATTTAAACAGAATATGCTATTTTACTTCTTACATTGAAGAACTCAACTATTTTTTGTGAATACAATTTTTTTATGGATATTTTTGTTGTGAAAAAGCTAAATACTAGAATAACGGATTGATAATTCTAATCAACTATTACGGTCTATGTTTGCTAAAAATTATAATAAAGGGATGTTCGGATTCTACCACAAATTCATGCCTATTATGGCAAATGAAGCAATTTCTAACAAAAGTTCAAATTAGGTCAGGGGTCAACACACAATTTACAAAATGTCAGTTGCATACAAAAGATAACCAGTTACAGTACCCACTTGCCATACAAAAAATGTATATACAGTGCGACAGAAAAAAGTAAACCTTTAGCAGGCAACATTAGCGGGCCATATACGTTCGGGTAATCCATCGGATCTCCATAGCCGGTATCTTCGCCGCGCATTCGCCAGACAATTTCCCTTACACTGATTGGCAGATCTGGAGGATTTACCCGGATATATAGTGCATCTCGTTCTGTCGCAAAAGTGCGAGCAGTAAGTTGTGTTTGACAGATATTTGTTTACGAAAATATTGACATATTTGACAAGAGAACCAGTGTTGCCACTGTGGTTTGAGTTTAGTTCCACTTTATTTATTTCTCTATCGTACTATACATAGATTGTATAGTCGGTGTAACTTTAGTTTTTCTTACTACTGCCTACATGTTTCAACATTCTTAAAGAACGAAAGTTACTCTGACTTAACTTATAAGATCAAACATCTGATATCTTAAGGTAGAATCCGCCCCAATCGGCAGGTGGCTTGGAACTGGTACAAGGAATGAACTATAAATGCTATTATTGCTTTTACATTACACTAACAGATTTTTTCTCAAAGTCGACGGTCTCCACTCATGTTCATGTACTTTCACATTCATTGCCAGCCATGTCAAAAAAAAATTTCGCTTATAAACTTGAGATAGAATTGAAAAAGATATTTATTTTAGACAAAACTGTTGATTGGCTTTCTCGCTAAATTCATTTGATACCGTCTGATCTTTCCCTATTATTGCTAAGAACTACTCTGTTTTGCTATATGAATAAGGTTTCCTTTTGATACTCTTGACTGTAGTTATACAGAAAATATCGCTAAATTTCTGTTTGTATAAGCAAGGAACGAGATGCAACAATACTTGAGTAAATACGGTCACGTATTCTTGCATTAGGGTTTTTTAACATTGCCTTTTTACAACAGTTATATAGAGGTATAAAATCATGGTAGTCATTTTGAATGTTTCCCCAAGTGTAAATAGTCGAAAGGCTTAAAACCTTTTGAACGCCACAGTCAGCTGTGGCATCGGAGTCTTGCCAAGGATGCCAACAACTGCTACAGCCGGCTACGCCAATGTAATAGGGACACGGGGCTCTAAGTTCAATTTCCTGGCGCCCGGGGCACGGCATATTCCTTTCACAGCGTTCAAAAGGTTAAAGATGACAACCGTCTTTTTTTTTATCAATCTTACATGGAACTGGCGTCAACTATAAATAAACGTAGTAGGACCTGAGCAGTGATGAGACTAGTGTCTCCTCCGGCTGGACTTACGTTCGCATCCGAAGGGCTTGTCGCCTTCGCCAGGGACCTCGTAGGGCAGGGTCGCCTGTCCGGTGCGCTTGCGGCCGCGGCCCTGTGGGGAAATAAGGGTTTTATTTTACTGGTTTCTATCAACTTTTTTAGGATAATAGTAGGCTAATTGACCCTTTTTTTAAGTTGGTCTTAAACTCCATGGAAGTCCATAGATTATCTGTGGTATAACGACACTATGCAGGAAAACAACATATGTCAATTGTTATTGACATATAAATTGTTCCGTTGTTCGTTGCCTGTCAATGTCACAGAAGAGGTTACGTAACGAACTTCACTCGTATAAGATTCAAAATGAAGCTTCGACGAGTATAATGACGTCACTACATGGCCAACAGCGTTTTCAGAGCTCAAAATTAAAAAATTTGAGAATTTTTTTTATTTCAAAATACGTAGCCGTCGTACAGTTTTAATACCCGAAATCAACAAAACAAAAGGTTTTTAAGTCAAATACTATACAAAATAATCATTTGTTGTGCCAAATTTTATATGAGTCTAGTACCCTATTCAATGACTCAATTACCAAAACATATTGACTTACACAATGTAGGTTGCCAGTATAGCTAAGACATTCTCATCAAGACCATAAGCCTGGGTTTTTTCTCAGAGTGAGAGGATACATTGCAAGGAAAGTGATTGTTGTTAAGAACTACAGACTATTTTATTTGTACTTAGTGACCCATGGGTAAATAAGGAACAGCAATAACAATAATATCAATTGACAAGGCAATCAATATGTCCAATTATTCATAATGTTTTATTGGCCAATTGCATAACAGTTTGGCTGTGTGAAGTAGGCGGAGAGGATTGCCAAACGGCGCCTCTCTATACCATCTTTTACGGGGCACCAGGGCGCCGCAAATGATGCAGTGTAAAACAGTGGCACTCACCCCCCTCCCTCTCTTAGCCGGCGTGTCATCCGGTTGTGACTTCCTTGTCCTTCCACCTCGAGACCCCGGGCCAGTGGGCGTAGCACCCCCTCGCCGCTTGCGCCGGTTCGCGTATGTGTCGTCGAAGTAGTCCTCGTCTGACTCGGCGTCTTGGTCTTCTCCGGTTTCCATCTCGTCCATCGCTAGCTCGTCGTAGAACCATTCCTGGGAATTGACGTTTTGTTTAAAATACTACTAATAGTTTCTTCAAAATCCAAGCCCGCGAAATACAGGGCTATCATGTAATTACCTCCCAAATAAATATTTCCTACCCTAACAACCTTCTACATTAGAGCCCGCGAATTACGGGGCTTTGGAGTAGTGTTTCAATTTTGCAACTGACGTGCGGGTTACAATATAGTACAAAAGTAATTTAATCAAATCAATTCGTTTTATGTACATACATACGTCATCATAGACTATACTAACATTATTAGCTTAGGCTAGGCGTAAAGGTCCCCATGATACTTGCTGCGTTGGATAGCCTTAGGCAATGACCGCATTAGCAACCAGGAGGAATTAAGGGAACTGTAATTTTAACATTACCTACTGAAAACAGTAGGTAATGAGTTTAAATTTGGAACAGCTGTCAAATTCAATGGGGTGTTTATTCTAGATACAAACGCCGCCATTCCGAGCTGTCATTTGTTTGTTGGCTTTTTACTGTTTATGAGTGAAAAACTGTACAAAATTTGTTTTAGTATGTTTTTTTTTGCATATTTTTAATTTACCAAGCGAGCAAAGTGTCTTCATTTCAGCCTGGGCAAAAATGCTTTCGTGTGTCCAGCTGTCTGTCTATCTATCCGTTTCTTCTCGTCTACAGGTCGCATTTATCAACCAATTCTTGTGAAATTTTGTAAGCATGTTTGTTGATTTCATTTTTGTTTGTTGATTCGGTTTTTGAAAATTATCAAAATGGCAATTGTCAGCATTTTTAACTTAGTGTTCAATACCTTAGGGTCATCCTTGGCAGCAGTTTGTGATCCGTCCCGACTGTCTTCCGCGACCAGTGCGTCACCAGGTATCCCAGAGCTGTTTTCACCTTCCCCTGTATTGTCGGCTAGGTCTGACGCCCCGCTCCAGCCCCATCGGTGGGACGCCATTGTGAGGTACTGGCGACGGGCTTTGCGCCATCTACAAATAAAACATTAAATATTACGCGCCATCTACAAATAAAACACTAAAACTCTAACCTTATGCATATATTTATTATATTTGTTTGTCTTTTTTCACCTACTTGTTCAAAAAGACAAGAGTAATAGAGTAACCGCCGGTGTTAACGGTAACCACCCTCTGTGTACTTTTTAATCTTCTGATCTTCTCATATTAGATTTAAATAAGTGGCAATAACTTTTATTGTTTACCTTTGTGCAGGATACGTGTAAACTTGTCCCTCTTTCTGACCCGGCATACGCTGCTTTCTGCTCATAAACAAATTGCAGTGTGTTTGAGCGACGCCTAAAAAACATAACAAGAATGTATTATACACACCCTCTCGCTCCCACAACACACATTCACGTAAACATAGACAGAGACGATCTATGCAAAATCAATAATTGGAACATACCTGTTTGGGTATCTATAAACGGCATACGCATCCTTCTTTCGGCACATAGTCGGGTATTGAATGTTGACGAGTTTTCTATAATTTCTTTATAACTAGGATCACTGAGAAAACTGAAACAGTAAAAGCAAAATACATAAACAAGCTCGGTAGTCTCATTTGACCAAATTAACTGATAAGCAAAATGTAATAGGAAATTTTATGAGTAACATAATCTTAATGAATTCCAATGATCAATAAATAAGATTATTGCCATTACCTCTCAATTTTTGCTAAATTAGCAGGATTCACGATCTGAATCTCGGCGGCCGCCATTTTAGCAGACGCTTGACGTAATGACGTTTCTTTCTATTGAAGTAAAGTAATGACGTAGCGTTGATCTACTTCCGGTAGATATTACCATTATAATAAATGATTGCAGGTATTGTCCTATCACCAATAAATAAAGATTTAGACTGAAGGTAAAAGATCTGATTTGAGAAAATAGTCAACATATTTATTTTATACTTTTTGTCTAAGTATTTCATAGTGTACTCATTTTGATTATAGTTTCAGATACTTGTTACACTACCGGAAGCAGTACGTTCTAAAGATCATACGGCAATCTAGCAACACCAATAATACGTCAAGCTTGTGACTGGTCATCGGTGGACGAATCGTGGAGGTGGCGCATTTTCAGTAATTGGTGATTGGAGATCTCCAAATATTAGTCTGATTATTGGTTACCGTGTGTTCCAAGTTCTTTGGGCCGCGGCTAATATTTTTCTAAAACACTTTGTTATAACTTAATTTTATAGTGAAATTGCTGAAAATAATTTTCTCGAGGTCGACCATTATCGTGTTGTAATTCAAGATGTCGGTTTGCTTCTTCGTGCCTGCGTAAGTTCCTGAATGATTTTCACTATTCGTATTCTTACTTCATAGGTACTATTTATTTGTGTTGTATTCATATCATTAACATTTATGACATTTATCAATAATTAACTAATTGTTATTGTACTTAACTAATTCGAACTCTACTTTGTTTTGTTAAAAATATGTTCAGAAAAATAAATACATACAATGTTATCAATCAGAACCGGCTTCATTAGTATTACGCATTCAAAAGATAAACCCTAAGTACTGAATAAAAGTTTTTGGTCCATTTGTAACTTTTGAAAAAGTTAATGTATTTTAAATGATAACGGTAATTATAACATTGTTATCATAAAGTAAAAATCCACCTAATTAGAAGTGAATTTGCTTTAGATTTATAGTTTCCTTAATCATATTTTAAACTCAAAAAGACATTAATTTAAACACTTTAATTTGCTGGTACAATCAGCAGCCGAAGTAATTGAGCAGACAAGGTGTTCACAAAGATCTGGACTACTTTATTGTTAAACTCGAAAGAGCATGTTGATATAAAAAAAAATATTTTGTATTAAGCAGAGGCGTCTGCAAACGAAATTTACAATTTTATAATTTAAAGAAAAATGGAAACATTCTCCGCGTCAAGCGGGAATTGAACCCACGACCTCTCTGAACACTGGTCAGAGAGGTCATGTTGATATTGATATATTATGTGTTGCTGATTGCAAACTAGGTAATATTTATCAAAAATTGAAACTGTATTATAAAAAAAATTTTAGTGACCAAGCCGGGACCTCAACTGCGGAGGAGTCTCTTGAGCAGGATGGACCAGCAGAGGACTCTGCTGACACCCAGCACCAGAACCTGCAGCAGTTCTGGGCCAAGGTCACCGATGACATCAGGAAGGTCACTGCGGTGAGTTTATTTTTAAAATATCTCTTCCTAGCAAATGAACTGTCAAACATTTGAAATCTAAGTATGGCAATGTTTATTTGACCCGGGTGTCGAGTTGTTAATGTGTCATGTCATAAGTAATAATTCTGTTTACATTAGTTTTAGTATTTTTATAATAAATGTGCTAATTATAGGAAACCCAAGAGACAAGCAAGAACTGTTATTATTGCTGAAAAAGTGGCAATGTTTACATTGCATCAAATCTATGGCCGATAAGATTAACCAACAATCTTAGTAGGTACTTGCAGATTTTTGATAAAACAAACATATTTATTTTATATCATCCTGAAAAATGCACGCATGTTTTTGCGAGCATAAGCATAATAAGTGCCCTATATTCAGTGTTGTCAGATACCGATTTACACATAAAAAAAACGAGACAATAATGAGAAATGTTATCTTTATATTATGGAACCTGGTTATAATTGTATTTTTGTTTTTCAAGTCTTGACCTATTTTCCTTGAACAATGACTAAATACATTAAAATTCATGTATAGGATAAGATTAAGTCGCCCTCTTTATTAAGCCTTTTTTTTTTACTTCATTCAGGAAGACTTCAAAACTCAAGCGCTCCCCCTAGCCCGCATAAAAAAGATCATGAAGTTAGATGAAGAAGTAAAGATGATATCGGCAGAAGCTCCTGTTCTCTTTGCCAAAGCCGCTGAAATCTTCATTCATGAACTCACCATGCGAGCATGGAACCATACTGAGGATAATAAGAGGAGGACTTTGCAGGTAAACCGGACTAAACACTGTTAGCAACATAATTTTATAAGCATTTTATTTTATCTTAAGCTATATATATCTGTGGAGACTTGTAATTGGCTTACTTGTTTCTATGTTATTCTATTTCTTGCTACCTTAGCTGTAAGATTAAAAAAACCATTTGCATTAGCAAAACACTGTTATAGTTTTACCTACTTGTAAATCTATCACATGGATCTAGGATAGGTAGCATAATCATTTGAAACTTGTAATATCAGCGGAACTCTCTTTCTAATAAAAGGGATTGAAAAGAGACTTCCGCTAATATTACAAGCTACAAGTCATTATGCAATAGGCCTCTGGTTGGAATACTCCCAGAGGTAGCAGCAGCTGGTCTTGTCTCTATAAGCGCTCTCTTCCACATAACCAACATACAACCTGCCGAATCCCACGCCGCTGGTTCAGACGACGCAACGGAGCCACGCTATTGCGTCGCCTAGTACTAAGTGATTTTTGTTTGTTATTGTTTCTCTTTTGTGTTTGACATTTTTTTTATGTATAATTTATGATTTTCACAGTGCATTGTTATTAAACTGTAATGCTGTGTTAATTTTTTGAATAAAAATAAATAAATCCTAAATATCTAACTTTTGCAGCGAAACGACATAGCGATGGCAATATCAAAATCCGACCAGTTCGACTTCCTAATCGACATCGTGCCGCGACATGAAGTCAAACCTACCAAACCACGAGAAGACCCGCCGCGGCATACTACCACCGAACACGTAAGGACAGCTTCGCAAAATTGGGTAGAATTTAAAAAGTGGCAACATCGTAGTGTCGTCCCTTTCAAATTAATATATGTAAGAAAGCGGGACGAGACTACGATGTTGATGTTGCCACTTTTTAATTTTTACTCAATTTTGCGAAGCTGTAGCAATACTTATGTAATACAGTGTATACATATACAGGCTGTCCTCAGCCATTTTACATTCCCTGAAATCCCAGTTAGAGACCTCAGTAATGCTGTCACGTAAATATTTCTTTGATTAGAACAAAATATTTAAAAAATGTAACAAAAGTTATTTCCAATATTCGACAACAAAAAGAAACAAACTGTATGACATTGACGATGTTTTTCTCTGTGTGTGTGACTTATCACGTCGGAACGTGAAATTTCTTAAATGATGACATTTGTCAACAAACAAAATGTTGCAAGTGATATATAAATAACAACTATAAACAAAAAAGACGAAGAAGGTTTAAAGCTTTAAAGTAAGCCACAAATAGCAATTTTTTCGTAACTGTTGCACCGATTGTTATAATATTTTGTATTCCGATTCTAAGCACCGTAATGCATGTGTACATTTCGGCTAACGACATGTAGGTATGTTAGTCTGATCGGCACGGCTAGCACATCTCGACGCGACAGGTGCAGGTTGACATATCAGATCACATACCAACTCGCGTGAATTATGACAAAATATGGTAAGGCATTTCGACTTTACACCTTGCAGCCGAAAAATTACATCCTGTACACGGCATCAAAATGTAACTTAGTCCTTCAATCATCATACATTCCATTGGAATGAAAACAGTTACCACTTCGTCAGTCATTCTGTATCAAAATTGAGGATCTCATTAACTTATATAACTTGCCTTGCTTTTTTCAGGTGGTGCAGCAGCATCAAACGTTGCCGACGTCCAGCCAACAACAGTTCGTCATACAACCGTGTGCTCAAGTTGTGCAGGTACTTTTATTAATATCCTTTTTTTATCCATAAAATAGGTACTTAAAGTTAATTAACAAAAAGAATTACATTGCGAGCAAAAACCGCGCACGGTTTATTTAACAATTTACAGGGTATTCAATTTCAAACTCACGTATTATTATCACAATAGGCGTGACATGTTTCGACTGCATCGGGCAGCCATCGTCGGTCAGTTACTTGGAAACCAGTGCTCCCTAAAGTGAACGTGACTGTATGTGGTGACGATTTGTTGGACACGGTTAGTTTGGTGTGCTTGTCGTTGTCGTCGTTGATCCCGTCAGATGATCCGACAATTCAGACTCCCGCAACGATGACGCCGGATTGCCTGATTCCGCCTGCTTCGGCGCGCGCGGCCGGTTACCTACGCCGGTCTCAGGCAGTGGTGTCTGGACCGCAGAGGTAACAATACGGTAATAATGACGACACGTGCACAGAAAATGATACAACAACACTAAAAAAATCTTGAACACGTCGATATATTTTTGTGTACGGACTAGTCACTACACAGACCCGCGTATACCCATTCGGGCTTATACTTCGACAGAAGGGAAACTGTATGACGTTCATAAGTGCATTGTAATGTGCCTAAATTGAAAAATTTAATTTTTTTAATTTAATTTAATTTATTTACAAACATACAATTATCATTACAGGTAATCCCAATGCGATAATGTAGTAAAACATATGTCATCTTATATATAATATGAATTTAAATACACAAAACAGACTAAAAAAAAAACAAATAAACAATTTCAAACTTGCATGTAACAAAGAGTGAATGCCACTTTTGTGAATTCACTCATAGTACACGAGAACATGTCTAATTTCTGAGCTACACTGTTCAGGGTGCGTAGTGCGCACATAAAGATATTTATCATTTACGTATGCCTACTCCCCTCCCTATGTTCTTCAAAATCTATAAATTGCAAAACACGATAGTTCATAGTATCCGTATCTCTGTAGTATTATCTTGTTACAGCAACAGTCCCACAGCGCGGCCCCGAACGTGGTCCCGCAGCCCGTGACGCTGGTGCAGCAGCTCGTCACGCCGCAGGGCGAGGTGCAGCAACTGCCGGTACACTACCTACACCACAGATCGTATATAGTTTACAAACTATACAGAGACAATTTAAGCGTTTTTAAGGTAGTTTGGGTAAGTTAAAAGGTGCTTTAAATAGCTTCGGTTACCGAAACTATTTAAGACACCTTTTAACACACCCAAACTACCTGAAAAAGGTTAAATTGTCTCTGGTCCGAGCCTCGCCCGAGGTTCTCGAACGAGTGTGTACAGGGGTTGCATTTGGCCGAGAGTGCAAGCAGTATAAGGTACAGGTCATCTTTCGTCACCTCACTGGGCAATATTTTAGTTTTTAGGGTTCCGTATGTCCAAAGGTAAAAACGGATCAGTTTGTTGTCCGTCCGTCCGCCTGTCTGACAGATCCATTTATCTCGGGAACGCGTAGAGGTAGCAAATTCAAATTAAAACCACACACACAAGTCTGCGGTTCTTTTCAACCTGTGAAAAGACCAAACAGCATAAATCCTAAAACCATATTTTGTGCACTGTATGGCTCTAGTGAAAAACGGTACAGATCCCAAACAAATTGAAAAATTATGTTCGTATTTTTTATATGCTTATATATATAACAATCTCTGTTCACAGCTACAACTAACGCAGGCCCAGCTGAACATGATCCGATTACAAGTTCAGAATAACCCCACACAACCCATCATCATACAAGCACAACCACACAACTCTCAAATCATACAGGTAAGATTTGTTTTGCTAGTCGCGTTACTTCCGGCCAGTTGTCTAGCTCGTCCCATCGCCGCCATAGTACAGATTATAGTCAGACCACCTAACAAACGCAGTAACAGTAGGACAAAATAACCATATCCATCCCTTTTTTTGGGGTGGTAATACTATAGCTAGCCTATTTTTTGTCCCACTGCTGGGCAAAGGCCTCCCCATCTTCATCTGACCAATCTCTAAAAAAGGAGTCCAAGTTATCCCGCCATCGCCAGGTCTCCGGTTAGAGTTGTGGTTATCTTGGCTCACAAATCGTTCAGCATGCGGCAGACATGACCCGCCCAGTCCCATTTCAACTTGGCCGCTTTCCGGTGAGCGTCAGAATGGCGGGTGGACCTGGTTGATTGGAATGAATTTTAGCCTGATATTTGGTACCTTTTACGTACTATTTTGTACCTCTAATAAAATTCTGTGTACCTCTCCTGGATTCAAGGTATCTTAAAATATACGTCCACCCGCCAACCTGACGTCAGGATGGCTTGTCCATCCAGAAAGACGCTTATCTCCGGGTTATGTGGCTAACCCCGGGTGGTGCAAGTGGCCCTAACCTTCCGCCTTTGAAAAATATTATATAATATATGATACTCGGATCTTAATTTAACCTTTTGAGCGCCAAGCATTGGCATTATTCGACGAGACACCGCAATAAAGCAAAACAAAACTGCAAAAACAATAGTGATGGCAAAACAAAATATCGATATTATTACTGGTTTTGTTTTTGACGTGCTTAGATTATAAGAACCACTACACAGGTGTTTTACAATATAATTTTAGATAATTCCGGCTTTTATGTCTACTAAAAACCCTCAAGTAACTTATATAAAAATGATCATGAGCTTGTAACTTCCACTCGGATTTCTCGATAATACCAGATCACTATTTGGTGGTGACGTCATGCATCGGACGTGAACTGCCGTCATGGGCGCTGAGGGCAGTGCAAGCTTTTATAACGTTAGGGTTGGGAAAGTGTTCTAAGTAATTACTTTTACTATCGACATATGATAGTCTAAATAAAACTCAGTGGTCTTGTAAAAATACATAATTGGATGGATAAGAAAAGATTATTACAGTCTTTCAAACCAAGTTGTTTAATTAAGCACCAAAAAAGTACCGTAAAAGCACAAGGAGCCGAGTTATTTTAGAAAAAATAAAAACAACAAAATGTATGGGAATAAGCCATATAGAGTTAGCGATATTTTAATCGCGCTGGAACTGCGCGAAACAATTTCTATTAGGAAATTGTTACTCCTTTACTTAATAATACTTTTCCTCCACGACTCGGTCACATCACTAGGCGACGTCAAGTCACGCGTTTGGCGTGGCTAGCTAGTGTTATTTACTATATTATGTCGTAGTTTCGTAATGTTTTTATTTTTAAGAACCTGCTATTAATAGTTGCATTATAGTAGTCATAAAATAAAGTAGAAAGGCAAAATAAAATAATACAAATGGAAACAACGACAAAATTGAGTTCTTTATTTGTCTTTGTGATGAATGAAGATTGGACGTTAATTGACGTCGGTGGCGTCAGTGGCACGAATATCCGATGACGTTAAATGCCGTGTTTGGCGGTCAAAAGGTTAAGGTAGTAAAAGAGACAAACATGAAGTAATTTCGTATAATAATATATATGTACAAAAGACCGTGAAAATTTTGCAAAAATGTATAATCATGAGCTATGTCGTTTAGTTCTCCTACCATCTCACTTATAAATCGATCTCGTAGTTAATGCATATTTCGGTCACGTTCCAGGTTTCATCGCAGGCGCAGCACCAGCCGCAGCAGCAGGTGTACCTACAAGTAGCCGCTAGCCAGGACGACTCCTAGTAACCAAAGCCAAATACTGTTCCACAATAAAAGAATTTCTACATGGTCGCCAAATAAGCGACTTTCGGGAAGAATGCTCTAGAAACCATATGCGGTCCTGATCAAAGTAGTATACAACGCTTTCCGTCGGGTCGAATCCGTCGTATTGTCCTGTGTAATAGAAGGGCACCTAGGGAAGGGCAAGGTAGAAGACAATTGGGCCCGACGAATCGCGCCGTTAATACTGCTTTCATTTGACAAGTCAGATATGAAGTAAATGTGAAGAATGTGTACAATTGTGATTTTGTAAATAATTTATTTTTAAATATATTAAGTTTGATAATAGTTGGTTTTTCTTACCTTTCGGTGGATTTTGGCTGTGATGCGCGATGCAGAAAACCAATGAAGAACATATTGTGCTAAAGAATATTACACTTACCTAATTATCGACATGGTGTCACCATGGATATATATACCTAAAACAGTAAGTTCAATAAAAGGAGATGGCTTCGTTGTATAGTCTAACAACCAGACCTCGTTATCAGTGGTGAAAACTAATTGAAACCAAGGGTTGGCAGAACTACCTTTCCTAAAATCGCCTTCGGTACATAATTTCGCCTTAACAAATGTTTAATATTTTTTACCATTCTTCATATCATTTTTTTAAAATTCAGTAATGTCATTCAACGCGTACAATTTGAAATAAGTATAATAATATACACAATTTTCTAGATCATATTTTATCACAGTAGGCGAAATTGGGAAACAAAGGCGAAATAAGGAGATATGACGGTTCTAATTTTTTTACATTATAACTGCTTGTTTCACTACATTGAACTAGAAATATATTATTTGTAATGTGTTTTACATAGATTACAATTTAAATATTTACTAAGGCGAATTTATGTACGACAGGCGAATTAAGGATTTCAGACTTCATATAATTTTGGCAACTCTCGTTTCAATTTTTCACCACTGATAACGGGGTCTGCTATCAACCACGGCAGTAGTTTATTTTATTTATATGCCTCCCTATTTCTTTCACTCTGAATAAGGTACCGTACATACAATCTGCAACCTGTGGTTGAAAATATATTTGCCAAAAGAATATGCATTAAAAGCATATTGTATGGACTGACAAGTCTATTACCTTGCTTACTATGTAACCGTACGGATACTCAAAAAGATCGTGATCGCTTGCATCCACACTAACGATCATGATACGCGACGGGATACGATACAGCAAAATGAAAGTTTGGACTTAGCTTTATGTGGGGTCTCAGGTTTTACCCGCGTGGATTAAAAAAAAAACAAATAACATGTTATAATTTTATTTTTTTTAAACAAAATTGAACATACTAAATTTATTGTAACAATTATCAACGTTGATATAGATATCAAAGAAAAGTTAATAATTAGAATAAAACAACAACCAAAGTTAATTAATTGCAAATATAATAAAATCAAATATCTACAGTTTGGTACTGAGAATAATGGAGGCAGTCTCAGTTACATTTTATTGATCAATTGCATAGGTTTTTTATCTAGATATAAATAGTAAGCTATTTGATATTACTTACATATACTAAATGTTAACCTTTTCCACCCCAAAGACATAATATTGGCACTGCAGGTTTAACGACTGATTAGCCGGTAACAGCCCACAGATGAACATAGACCTTAAGAGGGCGAAGAGCGTCCAGTGGCACCGTCATTGGGAAGATTGTGTTATCTAATAACCTTCCCATTTCTCTATAATCCATGGTATCATCGTCATAGCCATACTTATTCCCCAACTTTTGTTCTATGACACATAATTTGGATTTACTTATATTTTATAAAAGTGGACACTTTTTTCCGTTTTGGTAATAAAGCCAAAAGTAAGTAATATTAAACTATGATATAATAAATTGGAAATAGATGTCATATATTAAAGAAAAAGTCCAAATACATCGGAGGCCCACATGATCTGGTTTCTAACTTTCTAATCACATGGTATGGTTTTTACACATGATCAAAGTCGGGAAATGATTAGGACTACAATGATGATACCATGGAGAAATGAAAAGGTTTATTAGAAAACACAATCCCCCGATGAGGGCGCCACTGGACGCTCTGTGCCCTCTTAATATTCAACTTCAGTTTAGACACTTCGGTGACGTGGCGTCTGACTGAAAACGTACGCGTTAGTACTTAACATGGCGTCGAAAAGGTTAAATTTTGACAGTAAATTTATTGTTCCAATCGATTTTTAAATGATTTAAAAGGGGGAGACAATATTTGTCATTTGTATGTGCATCCAAACACTATTAATGTATAACCTGTAACCTCCTTGGAATAATTTAAACTAAACATAACGGAATTTGTGTATAACAACGAAAATGGTAAGAGATAAAAGATCTTATAGTTCATAAGATAAACAAAGAAAAATTAAAACGCATTAGAATTTTCTAATATATTGATCAACAATACGTTGAGCTCACAAAAACTTAACAAGCAAAATAAAACAACCAAATTTCACTAATGGCAAAATCAAAAATAAGAATAACGTGTTTAAAAATCATCTCCGCTCTTCGCATGAAATTTAAAATAAAAACCAATGCAATGCCATTGCCTAACAACAAAATAGTAAAGCTAAGGGTATTTTTTATTATAGACTGGTTTTTGATTAACGAATAAGTCAATGGCCGGCCATATCCGTTCGGGCAATCCGTCAGATCTCCATAGTGGGTATGTCCGCCGGGCATCCGCCAGACAAATTTCTCATACATTTATAGGGTGTGCAACCGGTTTTTATTTGGATGAAATTTCGGTTAATACCCGGTTATTATCCGGTTTTCCATACAATTAAAAACCGGTTTGCACGCCCTAATTGACAGATCTGGCGGATACTCGTATGCCTGAACAGATATGGCTGGCAAATTATTTCTCTAGTAAGGCATATTTACATATAATACCTGGATTGAACTGAATATCAAGAATTGTACCAATGTAATATTTCTATTTAAAAAGAATACACTTATTTATAATTCTTAATAATAATTAAATTAAACTAATCATGAATTAGGCTATAACTATATATATATCTGTTACTCTAGTGAAAAGGGGGTACAAGAAAAATTGGCAGTGAAAAACGGCTCTAGTTCTTAGTAGATACAGTACAGCACTTGTACCGTTGCCTTGAGATACATAGGAGTGGCCAAGGTGTTCATAAATATCTGAACAAGCACTCTCACGCCTTGAGGATTACCGTGAGTCGATTCGCCGCTAGGGGCGCTAGTGGAAAGAGGATTGTGTTTTCTTATAAACCTTAGCATTTCTCTACAATCCATGGTATAATCGTTGTACTAATCTCCCAACTTTTCTTCTATATGATATAGTTTTATATTACTTACTTTTGGCTTGGAAAAAAAGTGTCCACTTTTCGCCGTTTAGGTTATAAAGCAAAAAATAAGTAAATCGAAATAATGTGACATAGACCAAAACTTGGTATGGAATGACTAAAACGGTGATACCATGGATTATAGAGAAATGGAAAGGTTTATTAGAAACAACAATTCCCCCAGTGAGGGCGCCACTAGACGCTCTGCGCCCTCTTAACCCTTAAATGCATGAATTAATAGTATTGATCCTAAAACATCCTAAGTGACAACCAAATTCATTTCAAGCTAAGAACTTACGATTATATGGCAAAGTCTACATTCCAAGAGAACTAGATTGTCACTTGTCTCGTTTCTGTGTCATAAATGCATCATCAATTCATCATGCATTTAAGGGTTAAACCACATGCATAAAGTTCAACTTCTGTTTTGATATTTCGTCATTTCGGTGACGTGCTGACTGAGTGACAACTTTTATTGACAGGGCCTCAAGCCCGTCTACACAGTGGAGACCTTTTGACTTGTGAGGTACAACTTTTCACTAGAGCCACATTTATTGTTAGGCTTATTTTAATATCCGTTCAATATCCTCTATAAGCAGGCGCACCATTCGCGCCTTATTCTCGGCGTCGTTACGAATGAGCACGCAAGCGCGGTCCATTTTATTCTTCTGAAGCGAGATTATCATCGCATTCATCCTGAAAATAAGTAGAGGCACCATAGAATCTCTACAACAAAAAATAAAAATAAGAGCCAGGTAGCCGGCTGGAACAAATATGTAAAGGCAGCGCACGGGGAGGCTAGACGGAAGTTTCACACGTGGATCTTACATGGAAAGCCAAGAACAGGTTTTATTTTTGATGAGATGAATGAAAGCCGAAAGAAGTTTAAAACTCGCCTAAAATGGTGTCAGGACCATCAACAGCAGATCAAGATGGACATAATTGCATCACATCATGCAAATAAAGACTTTCGTTCGTTCTGGAAGGAGTCAAATAAAATGAAATTTCAGTCTGGTCTCCCGGTGAGCGTAAGCGGCGAGAATAACAGTAAAAGCATTGCTAATCTCTTTAAAAGCCATTTCTTTTTTAAGTCTTCCATAACTTTGGCGCCGGTAGAGGAGGTGACCAATGCTGAGACCACAGCAGAGGTAGTTAGACCTGGATTTACTGCTAAGGACGTGACTAAGGCTATTAACTCTATTTCTAAGGGTAAATCCCCTGGACACGATGGTCTTAGCATTGAGCACCTCCAGCATGCTGGTCCACATGTGTCAAGAGTTTTGGCAATGTTCTTTAGCCTGTGTGTGAGGCATTCGTACTTGCTGCATCTAAATTCTAATGCGAACTATAGTTGTGCCTATAATCAAAAACAAAACAGGTGACTTATCAGACGTAAATAATTATAGGCCAATATCTCTCGCAACTGCTATTGCAAAGGTGTTTGACAGTTTGCTTAACACACAGCTTCAGGAGTACGTGCAACTAAGCCAAAACCAGTTTGGTTTCCGAACAGGGCTATCCACGGAAACTGCAATACTGTGTCTTAAGCATACTGTCAAATACTACGTAGACAGGAACTCTCCCGTTTAAGCTTGCTTCCTCAACCTTTCTAAGGCTTTTGACCTGGTTTCCTACGAGTTAATGTGGAGTAAACTGGAAGCTATTAATCTTCCAGCTGAAACAATACGCATTTTCAGGTACTGGTATGGAAACCAGGTCAACAGCGTTAGATGGGCAGATAGTCTGTCTGAACAATACAAATTGGAGTGTGGGGTAAGGCAGGGAGGGTTAAGCTCTCCCACATTGTTTAATGTCTACATCAATGGCCTACTCGAGGAGCTCAGCAGTATGCATGTTGGCTGTCACATTGACGAGGTGTGTCAATAATATTAGTTATGCCGACGACATGGTTCTGCTGAGCGCGTCGGTGTGTGGCATTCGGAAACTACTTCGAGTGTGTGAGACATACGCAAAGAGTCACGGGCTTAAGTATAACGTGTCAAAAAGCCAATATATGGTCTTTGAGGTCGGACGGAGCCGAACGGTAGAGGTGCCTCGCATCGACCTTGATGGTGTACCTCTGGAAAGGGTCGATGCTTTCAAATACCTGGGCCATTTGGTAACGTGGGACCTCAAAGACGATACCGACATAGAACGAGAACGGAGGGCACTTTCGGTCAGAGCCAATATGTTAGCCCGTAAGTTCTGGCGTTGTTCGAGGGAGGTGAAGATAACCCTGTTTAGAGCGTACTGCACCTCTCTCTATACATGCAGTTTATGGCTGCGCTACACGCAACGGGCCTATGGGGCCCTCCGGGTCCAATTCAATAACGCGTTCTAGGTGATGGTGGGACTGCCTCGCTTCTGTAGCGCATCAGGGATGTTTGCCGAAGCAAGAGTCGACTGTTTTTACGCCACTATACGTAAAAGGGCCGCATCTCTGGTGCGCCGGGTGCGTGGCAGTCCCAACAACATCCTACGAATGATAGGGGATAGAATTGACCCCCCCTATCTAATCAACTGTGATCGGTTGCACGCTCCAGTTGTAATTTAAATAAAATAATAGTAGAATTAGAATAGTATTAATTATATAACTTAAGTCATGCTAACAATATATGAGTGTAACTTTTACTCGAAATAAATAAAATTGAATTGAATAGAGGCACAGATAATATAATAGTTTATAAGAACAGATATTTAATACAAACCGTTTTGAACACTACGCATAAAACAATTGCCGCTTGGCACTCACTCTCGCGCAATGTTAGGGTTGCCTACGGTTAGAAATATTGTTTAATACTGGCGGCGGTGCACGCGGCATGTTTGGACAGCCCGTGAGTCGGTACCGACACAAGACAAAAGGCGATCGATTCGAGTTTGAGCGGAGAGTGCCATAGGAAGAGCGATATTATAGGCTCGTATCCCAGAGTCGTGGGTTCGAGTCCCGCTCGAAGTCATGAATTTTTCCACTTTTCCTTTCTGAGAAATTTGGTAACGTTCGCACACGTTCCTGCTTAAAAATAACAGTAACACACCTGTACATGAGAAATATATTTGTGTGGCATGCAATGCAACCAAGTAAAGTTGTAACCAATGCGAACAAGTGTTTGTTGTGTTTAATTGTATAAGGCTGCGTTATACAGCATACAAATAATAGGTAGAAACTTAATCATTATTGATCTCAATACACACCTGTCATGCTCATCTGCTAGCTTCTGTAGGCTTCTTCTAGTAGCTTCTTCTAACTCTAACACCTTTGTTATCTCCTCTTGATCCTTCAAAAAGGCTGCTTGCATCCTGGTGATTTGTAAAAATTACATAGAAATACTGAATAAGAAAGGTAACAACAGTATGTACAGTTAGTGAGCGTTTAGAAATATCATGGAGCATACAAGACAACTCGCGGACGCAGTCCCGTACTAATTTAGAATGGAAGTGTGACCGCTTCTTTCAGTTCCACCCACGTTTACAATCTGTTTTCGTGAAAATTTCAATTATTTACAAATGTTGTGGTTCAGGGGTGAACTTGGAATACTCCAAGTTCACCCCTGAAATGGTGAAAGGTGGTAGACGGTTATGCTTATAGAATCGTATAAACTTACGAGTAAAACTGTCCATATCTGTGGTGATTTCATGCTCTTTGGAAACGGAAATATTCGTCGAGATTACTCGAATGCACGTACCTACTAGTACGATCCAGCACACCTACCACGAACATCGAAAGTTGGCATTGACGGGAAAACCTCTTTGTCACTCCAATATGCAAGTGTGACAGAGATGGATATACAAATCCGCATGGTATATACGGTGGTATAACAACCTCCGACCAGATTTACCCAATCGAAGATGGGTCAGGTTGGCGGGTGGATCTATATTTTATCTTGGAAGTTTATTTTCTCAATTACTACGTCATTATGATATACACATCATTAAACATATCGCATACTTTGTACATTTTCCTATGGTCCACCCGCCATCGTGACGTCAGATCGGCGGGTGGACCTATATTTTAAGATATCTCGTTTCCAGGAGAGGTACACAGAATTTTATTAGAGGTACCAAATAGTAGGTACGTAAAAGGTACCAAATATCAGGCTAAAATTCATTCCAATCCCCCAGGTCCACCCGCCATTCTGACGCTCACCTTTTTAAATATTAAATACTTACGCTTCGTTAGTCGATTCGTTTATTTCAACCAGTCGAGTTCTCAAGGTCTCCATCACCTCTTGGTATAGCAGTTCTTTGGTGGCTGCCATGTCATCTAAAATACCAGAATGAATTGTGTATTATTTCATTTATTATTATTTTATTTACACAGCATTACAATTACCACTAAGTAAGTTAATACACTGTGAAATTGCAGATGAAACTTAATGATAACATAAATACATACATACACTAGACTGCCTTCTATCCATCACCTCCCAAAATCTCAGATATTCCTGATACAAGACCGTCCATCGCCACGCAAGCAGGTCACATCAGGTGCTGATACCAGAAGCGCATCAGCAGAGCCAGGGTTCTTAGTTAATTTACTATATTTACCTGTCTTCGAAGACCCCGCAGCTTCGTTCCTCTTAATCCAGTCATTCACGCTGGCAACACTCTTGCTCATCTCAGACGGGTCCACAGTAGATTCCTTATCTTTCTTCGTCATCTTTGACGTTTCTGTTAATGATTTGACGAGAGTTTCCCGACTACCTTGGGTCACATTATCTTCTGCTACCGATTTTACACTTTCCATTCTCACATTTTCAATTTTATAATGAACTGGAATTTTCTTTATAGAACGACTTCGAGACCTTGTAAGTCTAGAACTAGTTAAATTGGCGACATCGAAAATTAATTTCACTGGAGAAATTAAAGATTTTTTGTTTGCAGGCTTTACGCAAGTTATGCAAGCTTTCGGTACACTTCTGCGTCTTGTACTAATTCTTGCAGGTTCTTCAACAATCTTTTCTTTCATTCCTGGCATAGGAAGCCATTTGTCAATTTCATCTGAAGAAAGTCTATCAAGAGCGACAACTGGTAATCCAGTAGTACTAGATTTCATTTTGCGAGGGGTAACATTTTTTTCAATATCTTCAGTAGATATTCTAGTCAAAACTACTGAAGCACTGCCTTTTGATTTTGGTATAACTGGATTCCGATGTATTTCAACATCTCCTAACGACATTCTTTCTAATACAACTCTTGGAGTACTTTTATCAGAAGATGACGTATCAATAGGTTTCTGATTATCTCCTAATTTCGATCTCAAACTTATTTTCGATGACATTCTAGTAATAGGTATAATAGGAGAAGTTCTTGCAGGTTTACTGTTTATCGCCTGTTTCCTCATATTATCCAGAAACTCTGCTATAGATCTGTTCTGGCCTTCAACATCTACATCTCTGTGTTGGAAGCTTTCGTATAATGCTTCCACATTTGGGGGTGCTTCATCAAGGTCATTATGGCCTGTGATTGGTGAGCGGCCGCCTGTCGCTATAGATTTTTCTGACGCTACATATGACAGATCCACAATCTGTACATTTTCAGTAGGAGCAACTGCATTTTCATTATAGTTGTCCAGATTTATAAAATTTGGACCATCACCGGTATCACATAAGACAGCTTCTATTCCTTCATTTTTATTATACACTAGTAGGTTCTGAGTGTCACGGGTTGTATTTAAGTCATCTACTTCTGTGTATATCTTTTTGAATTTCTGGAGCAGATTAGCTTCTATAGAAGAAGTTAGATCATCTTTACGTGACTCTGACTCTGACTCTACAACAAGTCCAGGCAGAGGGCTTACTGTTGCACTTCCTCTTTCCGTTGGTACATTCTTAATTGTTTCCTTGCTTTTTTTAACTGTAGCCGCTTTTGTGAGTTTATCGCATCTCTTTTTTAAGCCCTTCTCAGTTTTGATTTTAATTATTTCCGATTTATTTAGTATTTTGGCTTTGCTTTCTGATACTAAGGGCTCGGCGTGCAAATCATCAGCTGGTATGGCTTCCAGGATTGGTACTTGTAACGCAGGTTCCGGTTCATCAGCAATAATAGTTTCGCATGTTTCTTGGACAAATGAGGTATTTAACATTTCATGTGGTTGATTTCTCATTCTTTCATCGATTAAATTAGTCTTCTGATTTTTTTTAATTTTACGGCTTCTTGGTTTTGTTTGTTTAACTGCTTTGGGTTTTGAGATCCTCTTTTGTTCATTTTCCATAGAATAATTGTCGTAGTATGCAGTATAATTTACAGATTTCACAGATCTTCTTTGTTTACTTGTGGACTCTAAACTGGATGAACTAATACGTTTTTGGACTTGGATCTTTTTCTTTTTAAAAGCTTCATCATCGCTTTCACTCGACATATTATAAAGAGTTATTTCTTTCTCACTTTTCTTATCAACTAGTGTTATTTTCTCCTCGTTAACAACATTGTCTTTGATTTTATCAAATATATCGTTTAGCTTCTTGGCTTTAGGCGACAGCACAGGTTCAGTACTTGTCCGCTTTCTAGGTAGTCGGATGCGGGACTTGCGGGCTTTTTCCAATTCTTTGTAGCATGTCGCTATTGGAGATTCAGCACAGCTCGATGGCCTACGATCTTTTTTGGATCTCGGGAGTTCATCGCTTTCAATATCATCATCTTTAGGTGAATATAGCTTCCGCTTTTTTCGAATTAATTGTTGTATAGTCGTTGGCGATTTTGTATTTATATTTTCTTTTAACACGTTATCTTCTACGATGTTATTAGAATGTTTAGCTTGATTCCGTCGAGTGTTCGTTTTTGAAGCCTGTTTTTTAGGCTTAAATTTCAGAGTGACTTTTTTACCACAGTCAGAGTGATCTTCCCCTGATACATCGTCGGCTGGTTTAAATCTGTATTTATTCATTTTTAATATATTAGATGTATCATTTGACCTACGATCAATACTATGTGCCGCTGTCAAAATTTTAACATGTTGCTGTTGTTCCGCTAGTGAATCATAATATTCATCAAGTTCACTGAAGACCTTATCTAATAAATCATTGACCCAATCGACAATATGTGCTTTCAATGCTAAATCAACTTGGCATTTTTCTTTCTTAACTGTTTTTATATCTTCAATTACAATGCTATCGTCATCGGTATCTTCGTTATGAGAAAGACTTTCACTGATTTTCTTAATTGTAGCTGGACTTATTAGGTCAATGTAATTCGTTTGTTGGCAAAAATATGCGTCAACCGCTTCTTCATTTAAAGTATCAATTTCGTCACTATTATTTTTATTTATTTTATTGCTTCTACTTTTAACTTTTTTTCTCCAATCATGATCATTACACGGTGTATCGTCGACAACGTCAGAGTCGTCGGTTGTATTTGTAGTTTCTTCAGGTCTGCGATTTACACCAATTTTTTTACGACGCATAGGTTCAAGCGGCGTGTTTTCTACAAAATCACTATCTTGAGTAACTTTTTCTGATATTATTCCACTGTCTTTATCATGTCCGTGTTGTATCGCCTCTTCTACCAGTAAATTAGCCAAATCCACTTGGGAGTCCTTCTTGTAGAGTTTTTCGAACGCCTCATCGATAACGGATTGGTCAGTAAGTCCTACAGCGGCGCTTAAGCTCGTAGAATGTTCTTCGGCAACAGGCCTGAGATATCTCGTTTTTTTTTGCCTGACAGTTTCACTATCGCTTTGATATTGTTTTTTAAGCGACACTCCACATCGTCGTTTCGGTTCACTGTTGCTTAAACGGTCGAATTCATCTTGTTCTTTAAGCACAGAGAGCTCGGGAGTGAGGGCGATTTTTGTGGGTGCTTTGATGTAATTTAATGGAGCTAGTGAGGTTAATTTTTCACGAAGCTGGAATATAATAAAAACAGCAGGTAAAACTGGGCAGTGAAACATTAAGGCGACGGTATAACTATTAATTTATTTTAGAACGAAACTATCTTTTTGGTGAATTTTTCGTTTTGTTTGAATAGTAAGTGAAAGATACTTAAAGAAAAATCTAGAAGTTTTTTTTCTATGGTCACCTCAATCATCAGATCAGCTCTGTGTTACTATGTTATTGCATTGTTGAGGTGACTATCAAACTTTGCTTCCAATATTTAGCCTAAACACACATATAGCGATTTTAAGAAAAAAAATCTATCAACCGAAACAAGAAGTATTCCATCGTGAAACATCCAGCATGCAGCAGTCTTTCAGGTTTAGTTTACTCATAGTTTTTTTTTGCGGAGATTATAAAAAGGAAGGGCGAAAGAAAGATCTAGGACATTTTCCCTGGCTTTTCTAATTTTACTCTTAATTAATCACTTCACCGCTGGACGGGAACTACTACTATTGTATATTTGTACCTAGTTGTACTATTGGTCCTTAGATGGCTTAGACCAATAGTCCAATTCGAGCATTTTATAATTTTCGTTCGAAATTCAACATTCGGCGCGGCACAGTGGGTCCGCCTCTTAGCAAACAAGTTCAAACAAACATCGTCGTCACTTGTTTTTATTTTACTACAATTCCTCTCAAATTTTTTGTTCCAAATTTGACTATACGATAAGTCGGTGTACTTTGGTTCTACTAGCTCTTAATAGTTGTACTTACCTGTGCGAGCGACGTTGTGGAATCCGTGGAGGGAGACTTACACAGAAACAGACGTTGGAAGGATGAACGTGTAATAAAACCTGCGAGAAATAAGGGTTAACAGTTACGTATTTATTATATGGAGCTAAGTGTTCCACATCTCTCGTGTTTATTTGATGTCAAGTCTTAGGGCCACAACGCAACTCACAGTAGACTTCTATGAGTTCTACGACACTCAACGGAGGACAGGAGTAGGGTAGAGGATCCAAAAGATGAACAACCCCCAATAGATGAACGTAGTTCCTAAAAATCCCAATAATTAAATCCTGACGTACTTTACAACCTTAGGAATATTTTTTACTAAAACTTTAACATTTTCCCTTCATATAACTTTAAACTTTTAAATAATAGATCAGTGTATGTGGTTGTGAGAGCTCACCGAAAATATGCCTCGCGCCGAAATCGCCGTTTGTATGGAATTCTTATTAAGAATGGCGCTTCAAAATTTAAGGAAATAAATTCGTATAAAATTGAATAATGTTTCTACTGACATGCTTTTGCTTGGTAACGATTCTAGACTAATCCCGCTACCCTTTACGTTATTAATAAAGTCATAATTTAACTTATTTTATTAAATATTAACTGTTCAAGTTATGGTTCCAATATTGTCTGATTTATCCAAAAGCTGAACAGCGTTCAACTTTTGGGTAAATGTTAGTTTTTTGAAATACATATACATATATAAATCCTAACGGTAACGTAGATACTCCATTTATATCTTAAATTTCTAGTTTGCTGTTCCTTGATTTTTTGACTAAAAGATGAACGGAACTTTCCTTGTTTAACTCAATTATTACGGGGCATATTTTAGTATGGAAACGGGACTGTTCACTGGATTAAACTATACCTAAAACATGAACTAAGAGAATTTACTAGTTCATCTATTGGGCTGCATTCCAATACATGAACGATTGTGTTACTTTTCTTAGTTCATTTCATCAACATCGTGCCCAAAACTTGAACGAACTAAATTTATTCGTCTTTCTATACTACTGTTCATCTATTGGTGCCCAGCTGTTCATAATTAGGGTACTCCCTTTTGCATTTTTATTGGTTCATCTTTCGGGGTAAAAATGTTCAGAGTTAGGGCACTTTGTTCATGTTCTGGGGAAAATGGGCCATTTCGGAACATAATCATTTTTACAAAAATATTGGATAGTTTAAAGAGGGTTTGGAATAGTTTAATCTAAACTAGACTATATGTAGTATAGTATAAAAAAATAAATCTTAGTGAAAATTGGTTACAACATACGTAAAAAAAATAGCAAAGTGAGGTAAGTCGCTTAATCGTTCATTTATTGGTTCCCCTACCCTAGTACAATTCTTAACCCGTCCCCACATAGGGGGCGTCACGCCTACTAGAAACCACCGAGGAACTATCTCTGAGATTACGTCTGCGTTAAATAAGAGGTATGTCATTTTCGCGTCGCGAGAGCAATCCACTAATTTATTTTCTAAAGTATGTAAACTTAATGTTATTCCTACTAAGAATCACGAGTACTTGTGATCCCACTTGGAGAAAAAAGGGTCCTGAATTGAGTTTTTCCAATCCGCTACTTTCTTAAACACTTTGTAAGGCGGTTACAAAATGTAAACTATTATAAACAAAATGTATTAGGTTATTTAAATTAAACACTTTAGAACGGATTAATCCGTTCTAAAGTGTTTAATTTCCATGAATAACAATCGCGGTAACAGAAGACAATATTATTAGGTTATTTGTAAAGTGGTTAAGTGTGCGCTCACCACTATACTATACTATTGTATTTTGCATGAAACAAACATTTCTCATGTAAGTGAATATTATGCATTCTTATGACAAAATAAAGATCTTTAAACCTAAACTACTTTTTTTCTAGAAGATCTAAAGAAAGAGCTCGTGATTCTGAAAAGGAAATAGATAACGTTACATTTATATATGTTAGAAAAATATATAGGTATTATATTGGATTCTTCTCGCGAAAATGCCAGTAAAGCACGTACTGCAACCCTACGAGGTACCTACAAAAAATTAAAGCCCAAAGAATCCGGAACTTTCTGAACTCAACGGGAATCAGTATACTTAATGATTTTTAAATGGCTGCCACAATATATGATAACTGGTCGTCGCGGCATGTTCAAGCAAAAATAATAATAAATAAGAGGTATGAATGTATAATCTGTACCTGCTCTGTACCTTCGCGGCGGTGGGAGTCTTGGTTCTTGCTCCTGTACATCATTTCCAAGGTAAATTAAGTATACAATGACATTGACAGTGCTACTTTTTATTCTCACCTACCCTCAAAAGAAAATATTGGTGTTTATGATTCCCTTAGTTTTTCTTAAGTCAGTATCTTTCTTAGAGTTCCGTAGGTACCAAAATGGTAAGTACAAACCGGCAAAGCAAGGCGTAAATGCCTTCAAAATAACAAGGCGCCAGGTGCTCGTGCGCCAGCGTTACTCAATCAGCTTGTACTGACGCAGGATGCTGACGTGTTCGCCGATGAATGGCGAAATTAGCAATTGGCATTCTGCTTGGCAAAATTAGTGCCCTGTGTAATTTATTTAGTTAATTATATTAAGATGCACTAATTAGATGATACTTTAAGTATTTATCCATTTAGTTTTAGTTGTAGTAGCATTATAAGCGCTTTGGTGTCTAGACTGTAAGCTTATAAATGTAATTGAATTAATAAAATAAAATAAAAATAAAATAAAAAATAAAGGCACTTTCGTCCTTTTGTAATAATCAAAAAGGGCTTGACCAAATTTGATGAAAATAATTTTGGTGGTAAGTGTGTCTTGTATCCCATCTTCCTGGATTTTTTCACATTTTTCAGACCTCCTTTTCAAAAGTTAGAGGGGAGAGGGACACTTTTTCAGTCTTTCATAGCGATTATTTCCAAAAATATTCTTCATACATATTTTGTTACAAAAACCTTTAAATTACTTCTAAAGGCGTATCCGATGATGTGCCACAGGTAGATATTTGGCAAAAAAAAATGTTTTGACATTCAGTTACATGTATATATGGGGCGCCCCACCTAAACATATATAATTATTTTTTGTAATTTATAGACAAAAGTAAGTAGCGGCACACAAAATACACTTCTAGCTGTAAAATAATTACCATATATACTTTATAGTTACTGAGAAAGACCGCTGTGACATACGGACGGATGGACAGACGGACTGGGAGAAAACTATAAGGGTTCCGTTTTAGCCATTTTGGCTACGGAACCCTAAAAACCGGCCAAGTTCGAGTAGGAGCGAGCGAGCGCACAAAGTGTTCCGTGGCATTATCTATAAAAACGGCAAAAAAAACTTTTGTATGGGAGCATTTTTTGTATGGGAGCCCCCCTTAAATATTTGTTTTAATTTCATCGTTTATTTTTAAAGTTAATATATAATTATGTGAATATTTCAAGCGTCTCACGACCCGATCAACGATACTCGAGTTATCGTCGAACAAACATACATACATACAAACGAAGGATTGTCCAAGTAGACTGGGAGAACTTCGCTCGCTCGTTCAATTATTTTTTCTCAACTATACCTACCTACATGCAATAAACTATCGTAAAAGGCATGGAAGTATTTTAGCACAATCTGCTTTAGATATTGCAAATCATTTATTTATTTATTTCAAGTTTTCAGCATTACAGTAAAAACCAAATCACTGTAACCATCAAATACAAAACAAAAACATATAAAACAAAACTTAACACTTATGTTCTGAACTATCATTAAATCTTTGAAGAAGAATAGTTGGTAGTACCCAACACAGATTAATAGTTCTTGAGAACAAATATTAATCTCATAAAAAAAAGCAAATAAAAATCGTTTTGAATACCACGAAAAAAACAATTGACGCTCGGCCAAAAGGGGGGCACGAAGCCTCCGCACAACGCTAGGGTTGCCTACGATTTGAAATATTATATAATACTGGCGACGGCGGGCAAACCGTGCGTCGGTACCGACAGAAGAGAGGTATGGGCACAGCGTATGCATATAGTTTAGTGTGGTAGGGCACAGCACAACGAATGTCGTCTCGCTCAAATCTGGAGCAGAGCCCATCTGGGTAAGTGCCTCCACCTTACCGAAAACCGTAGTTTAATAACACTAGACCCTACTCATAGTGTTGTGTTTCTGTTGTGAGTAAAGTCGCCAGAGCTCCAAGAGGATTCACTGTGTTGACAGCTAGGGACCCACGGAGCAAAGCCTCCTCCTATCAACACAGCGAATCCTCCTTTTTTTAAAGGGTCGGCAACGCGCATGTAACACCGCTGGAGTTGCAGGCGTCCATAGGCTACGGTGACTGCTTACCATCAGGCGGGCCGTATACTTGTTTGTCACCGTCGTAGTATATAAAAAAAGAAGACAAGAGACGATCGATTTAAGTTGAGAGTTCCATAGGTCTGGTAATCTGGAATAATAAACTTACTTCAACTGCCACGATGGGAGAACGTGCAGGCTCGGAGCTGCTGCCTCGCGAGCCAATAAGTCGCCGCGACTTAGAAAGTCGTCCTCTGTCCCTGTAGAAAAAAAAACAATTAAAGATAACTAGTTATCGCTTAAAACGTATAATAGCGTTGCAAACGAAGAATGTCGTTGAAGAATTGTTTGACATGCCAACGTTCACTTTTTACCATCGCACCGCTCGCCATCGACAGGGCGCTCATCCGCACACCTTGCAACCGAAATGGTCGCGCACTGTGCGGTTTCAGAGGACTTTCCTCCCGCAAACACTCCGGCTGTGGAATGGGCTCCCTGCCGAGGTTTTCCCGAAGGATTACAGTATGGGGTTCTTCAAAAACGAAGTGTACAAGATTTTAATGGGTCGACAACGCGCATGTGACTCCCCTGGAGTTAAAAAAAAATTAAACTGTTTATTTCATAAAAAAGCAAATTTTACATGAATGATTCTTAACTACTAATCTTAAATTCAAAAGATTTTTTGAGTTAAGGAGCCTTATTTTAATTACTTTTAAGTACATTATTTACAATTAATATTATTATTTTAGTAAATTAACTATTTTCAAAATAGTATTTATTATTAGTATTTTGAGCTCTATTTTTATGATATTCTAACTCAAGTTGCAGGCGTCCATAGGCTACGGTGACCGCTTTCCATCAGGCGGGCCGTATGCTAGTTCGCCACCGACGTGGTATTTAAAATAAATCGGTTAATAAAACGCATTTTGTTGTCATATAAATAATAAAATAATAGAGTATGGTTGAGTTCATTGATATGTGTGCATACACTTTTTCATACTATTAAGAAGAAAGGTACGCATAATAATGAACATAATTAATGCTTTCTAAAACAGTCTAAATTTTATGAATTAAGGAATATATAAAAATATGAAACTGTTAACATACCTACAATTTTAATAAATTATAATATTCTTAATACACTACTGCAATTTTATGACATATCTACATTACTCTCTAACATTAATCTAATATAACAACTTGTACCATTTGATATTTAGTTATTTAGCAATCGCTTTTCGGTGAAGGAAAACATCGTGAGGAAACCGGACTAATCCCAATAAGGCCTAGTTGCCTCTGGGTTGGATGATCAGATGACATTCACTTTCGTAAAACTAGCAGACCCCAGCCTCCCTAAGCCGTAAGAAGAAAAATCTAACATCATTTGCAACATTTTTATTTTTTGACTTTTGATATTTTGTGATACTGTGAATAAATAACCCTTACCATGACTATACCTGTACATAATATGATCATAGTAAGAGGGGTTGAAGGTACAATCCAATAAGTCGAGATTATTTTTCATTCAGAATGTTGCATAGATTGCATATACCTACACTGATTTAAACTTTCACAATTTTCAAATATTATTACTTCTTTTCTTCACCATAACATAACAGTAACAGTGGAAATAAGTAATCATATTTTAATGACTGAAATAATTGATGAAATATAGGCAAAATCAACCATTGTTTCTCTATAAGATAGGAAAAGAACAAAAAAAACAAATCTAATTTAAGTAAGTATTAGTAGCTTACTTATCATAAGATATTATACTCTTTTGCTAACAACATATTAGAATAAATAGTTAAGACTTGGATGAAATGTTCAGGAAAAAATCTCATACAGACTTTGAAAACTGAATAACAATCAAGCACAAAAATTTACTACAAAACTAATTTGTTTTCTGAACCGAGTTGTCCTACTATGTTTAATAGTAAGTTTAAAATGTGTAAAATTGAATAGAAGCTTGTCATAAACGCAAATAGCTAAAATGACATTACCTGTACATTTGGTACGTATTTGATACAATGGACAAACTTCAACTAGACTCAACAAGTCTAGTTTTTAGATTTGATTTAAAAAGGTTGAATTCTTCCTAATTATGTTGGCAAATCGACGTTGTGGTACCGAAAATCGTACCGGTAGCGAAATATCAAGACGACCTATCAAGAGCGACCTATAAGAGAAACTATCAAGTCAGTAGTTTTTGTAAACTTCAATAAACTATCCTAAACCATGAATTTTATCATATTTTTTAAGAATTGCTTTAATGGCAGTTTATTCGTAAGTTTTTACTCTTACTTCAAAAGAGTATAGAACTGAGAATCTAGGAGCAATGTAAATTGAAATGCTTTAAACATCTTTGAAAAGTGTGACCTAACTTTTTGTAAATAAATGTATGTAATGTAATTAACAACATCTCAAGAGTTTATAGAGATGAAAACGCTATTTACATGTCAAATTATAACACACACACACACAATAACTTTTCATTAAGTTTCACTACATTTTAAGTCAAGTCAAGTGGAATCGAATTCCCGCGAAACCAAAGCAAAGCAAAAGGAGGAAAAAAACAAAAGACCATCGAGAAACGCTGTCAATGTCGCCCTAATAAAAATACTTTGACTTTGAATTAGTATAGGGCTCTATAGACCTGGCTACAAATCGTACACATTACCGTGCGTTTACATGCTCGGGCCGGCACTCCGGCATGGCTGGATGTAGCGGACACACAGTGTGCAAGTGGCCCAGCCTGGCAGTCCAATTCGCACTTATTCGTTGAAAGATGCACAGCGCTGCGTTGTAGCGCATACATTGTACTCGAATTAAAAAAATGCCGCCATCTCTTATGTCATTTTTAACTGGTTCTGACAAGGCTTAATTTATGCCTCCGGCGCCCTTGCAGGCGAAACATAATCAAAAAAGTGCGCACTAACATTGAGCAACTTCAGCGCCCACCAATGAGAGAGGCGTATGTAAAGGCCTTGGATGATGCTTTGTCAAGCCTTAAATTAGACAACAGCGCGTTGGTAACAGCCTGGCAAGCGCTGTCAGCTAATCTCGTCGAAACAAGTGTCCAAGTTTTAGGTTTAAGAAATCATAACCGGGAGGACTGGTTCGACGAGAATGATATGACGTTTGCTGAAGCCTTCAAGAGACACAGGGCGTTACTTAGACAGAAAAACATAAATAGCATTAAGGAGAGCAGTTCTAACATCAGGAAACTCACCAGGGATACTAAGGACAAGTGGTGGCAAGAGAAGTCGCGCCATTTGCAATGGTTATCGGATACTGGACAGTTAGGGGTTTTCTACGACGAAGTCAGGAAGCTAACACAACCAAAAAGTCATAGATCTGTTCCACTAAAATCTAGCGATGGTGTTCCACTTACTAGTAAGGACGACGTAATGAGTCGCTGGGTAGAACATTTTAGTCAGTTACTCAACGTCGATCGTCGAGCAGAT
This sequence comes from Lathronympha strigana, assembly GCA_949128165.1. Taxonomy (NCBI): domain Eukaryota; kingdom Metazoa; phylum Arthropoda; class Insecta; order Lepidoptera; family Tortricidae; genus Lathronympha; species Lathronympha strigana. The sequence continues at coordinate 5,814,578 of OX421923.1, read as the reverse complement.
CTTGACTTTATTGACGCACTTCCGCAATCTACGCCACAAAATGAGCTAGTAGATCCTTTAACGCTTAATGAAACTGTTACTGCCATCAAGCAGTTGCAAAATAATAGGGCAGTAGGTTCTGACCATATCTGTGGAGAGCTGCTTAAGTACGGAGGAGATAGCCTACATGCCTTCTTATGGAAGTTGTTTGTTCGCATGTGGGATGAGGAACAAGTACCTGAAAGTTTCAGAATCTCTAGCATCTGCTCACTGTACAAGAATAAAGGGGACCGCTCCGATTGTAACTCGTATCGGGGTATATCTTTGCTATCTACTCCCGGAAAAGTGTTTGCCAGAATTCTTCTGAACCGCCTATTACCTCTGTCCGAATCTATTTTGCCTGAAACTCAATTTGGCTTCCGACCAGAGAGAGGGACCTGCGAGGCTATTTTCTCAATTCGTCAGCTACTTGAGAAAAGTAGAGAGCAGAATCAACCAATGTTCCTTTGTTTCGTTGATCTCGAAAAGGCTTTCGATAGTGTCCCCCGCGAAGCTCTCTGGTTGGTGCTGTCCAAGCTAGGATGCCCAGAGAAATTTATAAGACTACTGCGGCTGTTGCACGATGATATGAGGTGTTGCATATCAGTAAATGGCGAACAGTCCGACCTTTTTCCCGTTACCTGTGGGGTTAAGCAAGGTTGTGTCTTAGCGCCAACTCTATTTGCATTGTATTTTGCTGTAGTGGTCCGTGAGTCTTTAGGGGGCTCGCCGGAGGGTATCAGTATTCGTTTCCGTATGGACGGAGGGCTTTTTAATATCGCTAAGCTTAAATCCCGTACGAAGGTATCACATGCGGTTATGACCGAAGTTATGTACGCGGATGACCTTTGCTTTGTCTCGGATACTGCCGACGATCTGCAAAGATTATTGACGAGTCTCAACGTTACTTGCACAAAATTCGGTCTCAAAATTAACGTGAAGAAGACAGAGATCATGACTAACACGGAAGTCCCTCACAATGCACCAATTAGTGTAAGCATCGGTGGCGACATACTGACACAAGTTGACAGATTTAAATATCTCGGCAGCACAATTACATCGAAGTGTGACCTAGATGCCGAAATAAATGGTCGAATAGGTGCCGCAGCGGCTGCTTTTGGCCGGTTACGACCAAAGATCTTTCAATCTCATGACCTTAAGCTGTCTACGAAAGTAAGTGTTTATATGGCTGTCGTGTTGCCAAACCTTCTCTATTCGTCCGAGACCTGGGTCCTTTACCGCAAACACATACGTACACTCGACAGATTTCATCTCAAATGTCTCCGAAATATCATGAATATCAGATGGTCGGATCGAGTCAGGAATACAACTGTCCTGAAGCGCGCAAATGTCGGGGGCATTGAGATGTATCTAATGAGGCGACAGCTGCGGTGGTGTGGACACGTGTCCCGCATGAGTGACAGTAGAGTGGCGAAGCGCATATTCTTTTCAGAACTCCAGGATGGTAAGCGTAAAAGCGGTGGCCAATTCCTGCGATATAAGGATGTTCTGAAAAGGCATATGAAACGTTGCAATTTAGAGCCCTCTGAGTGGGAGACAAAAGCAGCACAGCGGTCAGAATGGAGGTCCCTCATCCATTCCAAGGTAAACTCCTATGAGGAAGAGCGGCTTAGAGAGCTGGATGTGAGGCGAGACGAGCTCAAGGCACGTCCAGCGGCATCCATCGCTTATAATTATGTCGCTGGTGTATTAACGTGCCCAAAGTGCGCTCGTGCCTTTGTTAACAAAATTGGGTACGCAAGTCATCTCAAGGCGCACATTAGAGCAGAACAGCAGCGCTCAAATAATTAATTTGTGAATACTTATTTAGTAATGCCTTAGTCCAGTCCAGTACAGGCAGTCGCTGTGGCCGAAATCGGCTAGGAGTTCATCATCATCATCATTTTTAATAATGAATAATTAATATTTTTTGCATTGCCGCATTTCTCAATTGTTTATTATCGTAATTTAGTGCAATTCGGACTGCAAGGAGGTGGGCGGAGCTAGCAGGATGTTGCCGTACGGCACGCATCCGGCAACGACATTCACGATGCTATATTACGTGCCGGAGGTGCCGGCGGACTGCCGTGAATGAGGGGCTTATGGTGCTTTTACATGCTCGGGCTCTCGGCCGAATGATTCGGCCCACCCTTGTACACGCTCATTCGAGACAGACTATATAGATAAAATTTAAGCCAGACCATAGACAATTTAAGCTTTTTCAGGTAGTTTCGGTGAGTTAAACGGTGTTTTAAATAGCTTTGGTTATTTAAACTATTTAAGACACGTTTTAAATAGCTTTACCCCAAGTGAAATTATTTAAGACACCTTTTAACTCAACCAAACTACCTGAAAAAGTACTTAAATTGTCTCTGGTCTGGCTTAAATTTTATTTATATAGTCTGTCTCGAATGAGCGTGTACAAGAACTAAAGCCCCTCATTCACGGCAGTCCGCCGGCACCTCCGGCACGTAATAAAGTACCGTGAATGTCGTTGCCGGATGCGTGCCGTACGGCAACACCGGGCAGGATGTGCCTTGAATCCTGCTAGCTCCGCCCACCCCCTTGCAGTCCGAATTGCACTAAATTACGATAATAAACAATTGAGAATTGCGGCAATGCATAAATTTTTAAAATTATTATTATTAAAAATTACATACAAGATGGCGGCGATTTTTAAAATTCGAGTACAGTGTATGCGCTACAACGCAGCGCTGCGTATCTTTCAACGAATAAGTGCAAATTGGATTGCCAGGCTGGGCCACTTGCACACCGTGTGTCCGCTACATCCAGCCATGCCGGAGTGCCGGCGGACTGCCGTGAATGAGGGGCTTTAGTCCCGCACTTAGTCAATTTGTGTAAGAATGTCCTATAATATTTATTTATTTAATTATAATGGTGCGTTTACATGTTCGGGCTCTCGGCCGAATGATTCGGCCCACCCTAGTACACGCTCATTCGAGACAGACTATATAGATTAAGTTTAAGCCAGACCATAGACAATTTAAGCTTTTTCAGGTAGTTTCAGTGAGTTAAACTGTGTTTTAAATAGCTTTGGTTATTGAAAACATTTAAGACACATTTTAAATAGCTTCACCCGAAGTGAAATTATTTAAGACACCTTTTAACTCAACCAAACTACCTGAAAAAGTACTTAAATTGTCTCTGGTCTGGCTTAAGTTTTCTCTATATAGTCTGTCTCGAATCATCGTGTACTAACATGGCCGAAACATTCGGCCGAGAGCCCGAGCATGTAAACGCACGGTAACAATAATACAAGCATTGTATGGGAAACGCATACTATTGGAAACGTTCACGATAAGCATACAAGCGTCTCTCAACGACTAGCGACTGTACTAATCGCTCCATCCCTTTCTGGGTGGCTATCACAAACAACATCGTCCGTTCCAATCGTAGAGCGTACCTGTAAGAGCGATAGAGAGGGAAATAGATGAACTAATGAACGAACTGGTACTTGTTATCAGATCGCCTGTTCTTTTGATAAATCGCTTTCATCTGTAGACCCCTTTACCAATGAGAATAATAACGGCTCACTAGCGCCAAAGATAAAACTATCGGTCAATCGGTCAATTAGCTATGTTGGCTGCAGTGTGTGTACAGACAGGCGGAGGTGGAGCTGCGTCAAGTGGAGGGGTTACGCTGATAGCGATAATGACGGGAGTTGTACGATATGTAAAAGAAGTTTACATTTTAGTGATTCGGTAAAATCGTAGCCGAGCGGTTGACCGGCAATAATGATACGGTAGCTTAGTTTATTATAATGGTGTACATTTTAACGAGACTCGAAAGTCCTCTACAGTTTTTCTACCAGTCAAGTCTATTGTGACCGCGTCATAGAAGACTATCGGGGACACTCGATATTATGCGGCCCGACCAAGAGAACACTATAAAGAAACTTCAATTATGATGCCTATGGTATACACAGTGTATGGTTTCGCCATATTCTTTATGCTAGCGTTCCTTTTTATATGGACAATTCACATAGTGTCGTTGTCGTATTCGAAATGGAAGCTACATCGGACGGTGGACCGGTCGCCACCAGAGCAGCCTTACCCCGGTGTGTCGATCCTGAAGCCGCTAACCGGCGTGGACCCAAACCTGTTCTCGAACCTCGAGACGTTTTTCACGTTGGACTACCCGCTCTACGAGCTTCTGTTCTGCGTAGAGGACGAACACGATCCAGCTGTGATGCTCGTACATTCCTTAATGCAAAAGTATCCTGACGTCGACGCACGGCTCTTCACAGGCGGCGTGAGGGTCGGCGTGAACCCTAAAATCAACAATATGCAGCCGGCTTTTCTGGCCGGAAAGCATCCTTTAGTCCTCGTAAGCGATGCGGGTATTCGGATGCGAGAAGAGACGCTGCTAGATATGGTGCAGCATATGAAGGATGATACCGGTATAGTACATCAGATGCCGTTCGCGTGCGACGCTGAAGGATTCGCTGCGGTGTACGAGAAAGTGTTTTTCGGGACTGCGCAAGCCCGTATGTACTTGGCAGCTGATGTGTTAAGGATAAACTGCCATGTGGGGATGTCGTCGCTTGTAAGGCGCTGCGCGCTGGAGGAGTGTGGCGGCCTTGCAGCATTTGGGGAATATTTGGCTGAGGACTTCTTTATAGCGAAGGAGGTCACGTCGAGGGGGTGGAAGATGCGGGTGAGCTCGCTACCGGCGCTGCAGAACTCGGGGACGCGGTCGGTCGGGCAGCTACAAGCGCGGTTGATGCGCTGGGCGCGCCTGCGGATAGCCATGGTGCCGACGACGACGTTGATGGAGCCGCTGAGCGAATGCCTGCCACTCGGCGCGGGCGCCGCGTGGGCCTCCGGTCAGCTCTTCGGCGTCGAGCCACTCCCCTTCTTCCTAGTTCACATCCTCATGTGGTTCCTCTCAGACTGGCTCATGTTACGTTCAGTGCAGAATGGCTCGCCACCGTTCACTAAAGTGCAGTTCTTAGTCGGTTGGATATGGAGTGAGTGCTGTGCGCCGTTCATTCTGTTCGCTGCATTCTTGAACCCGGAGATCTCGTGGCGGACGCGGAGCTACCGGCTGGACTGGGGCGGGAAGGCCCATGAACTAAAACCTAAGCTCAAATTCTGAGCATCCTCTGTTAAAGCTTTAATTTGGTGCAGTGTTTACTGCGAGTGCTGGAAGCTTGAGTGAGTCGTATTATTACTATAAGTTTTTATTCCTATATCAATGAACAGTTTTGATTTAGAACTTGTACAACATTTTAATTTTATGATCACTTACCGTGCCCCCATAAATAAGTACAAATGAGGTGATTCACTCTTTATCTATAATGGATGCCAGTACTAGAACTCTGACTCATATCATTTATATTTCAACATACTCTACTGTCCTTCAAACTATCAATACTTTCTTAATTATTAATAGTACAACCATACAAAGACCTTTTTTTTTATTTGTCGCAGAGGAAATGCATTACGCATCCCCCCCGGGACCTGAGGATGGCCCATTAGTGGGGGGTATGTGGGACTCTCTCCTCCAGCAACCCCTCCGCTAGTCGGAGGGAGGGGAGGAGCCTACCCACTAAAACCTCTGAGGTGTTGCCACCACTTGTCGTTGAATAGGGACGCCGTGGGAATGTCATATCATCTGCGACGCCCCCCAACTGTACCGTACCGGCTCGCATTGAGCCGGGGCTCCTGCACCAAAGGAAAGGGGGAACCGCAACGCTCGGAACCCCCTCCCAGGCGTGTAGGGCCAAGCTTGAGGGTCCCCTACCCTCGGCCCTACTGGGGGAGAACGCGGTATATCGTGGCATACCGCGCGCGTCTTCGACCCCTAAGCCTCCACCGAAGAGGAGGCGTCTCTTCACTATCCTCGCGCTCCCTCTCCGAGGCCTCTTTCTGAGAAATGACGGTTTCACAGAAGGAGGCAACTGCATCCCAGGATCTCTCGCTTCGCAGCATGACCGCCACGACACTGCCAAGCGAGAGATCACCCGACCCCAAATCCGCCACCATTTCAGCCCTCTGCACGGCCCAGCGGGGACACTCCTCCAGTGTGTGCTGGGCCGTGTCGTTCGCCTTCCCAACCATACAAACACCTAATTTCTAGGACTTACTAAATGCTAGTCAGTCAACTTCAAAAAGACCTGTCCACTTTTTCACCACATAGCATTGCAATAAAGTCCAAAAGTGGATAAGTACATCTGTCTGTAGCCAACTGTACTTTAAACTGTAATGGTAAACTGATATGTTTATTTGCCAATACACATGGCAGTATCATTCCTAATACTTAAATATCAACTTGCCATACAAAAATGATTCAAATATTAGTCTAATAAAAATCAAATTCATATGACAGTGGTCCTTGCTTAATAAATTAACTTGATACCTACTTCATATTCCATTTCAATTTGGATGACAATATTGCTCCACAAGGTATGTTATGTGAGGAAAACCATTCATACATGTATGTGTAAGCTTCAGTACACCTCCATATAGTCATTGAATGATGTCTTATGGTTAAAATCACTATTGCCATAAATATGACATTGAACTATTTAAAGTACCTCATTAACTGTTGGTGGTTTCTGAATGGAGTCTACCTATTTATGGCCATTGGTAAGGTAACCGGGCTGAGTATGAGATTACTAAGAAAAAAAAACAATAATTGATAAAATTTAAAAATTATGAAACCAAAGCAATTTTGAATTGTAGAATGCTTTTCAGGTAATTTATCAATTTTATGCCCCAATTTTATATACCAGACTTTGATTTTGTTTTTTGTTTTTAATTTTTTTATGTAGTATTATTTCTCAGTCATGAACATCATTTAACTTTGTGATAACGAGTGCTGTTAAGGGCTCGAAACATAGCAAAATTAGCATATATGTGACTGATTAATTTTAAAGTGTTCAATATCAAGAACGCATTCAAATTATCGGGAGCTCAGAAAAACAAATATACATGGTAAATATCTCGTTTTAAATAGTACTTACAGCATTCAAATTGCTTCATCCATTTAGGAGATATGATGTTGACCGACACATATACCTACATGCCTCTATTTCCATCAGGGGTTAAAAACACAATCTACCTATAGTACTTTGTATATAACTTTGTGTTAGATAAATATTCATTTATTTAACCTTCATTGCACAATACAGGGAATTTAAGGCATTCTCTACCAGTCAACCATTGGGCCAAACAGAAATTTATAAATTGGTGCGTACGAATAAATATTCCAAATTGTTCTAAGTTTCTGCCTCAGTAGGAATAATAATTTTTAATTAGTCATCATAATTGATGCTTTAGGTTAAAGGTATCCCACCATTGTTAATAAGGTGCTAATACTATAAGATTCCTTTAGAAATTAACCTTATCAAAGTTATCAACAATTGACAAAGTGATGCCTTTCACAAAAATTTTAAAATTGTAATATATGTATGTATTTAAAAAAATGCCCAGGTAGGTATTTTAATGGTCCTAAGCCATTAAAATACCTACCTGGCCATTTCCATTTTTCGTTGAATCAATGAAGAAAATGTAAAAAAACAAAATTATTTTGTAATTTTTAAATTAATATGTAATTTCACATTACCTGGATATTCTAACAGTCCCAACAAGGTTAAAAATAGTCCGGTCTGTAAAAACTTCATGTTAACATTTAAACATTTAAAAAATGCGTTACCAAACGGATTAATTTAACTTGCTCTAACAATTTCTTAGGCCCACTTGCACCACCCAGAGTTAGCCGCTAACCCAGAATTAAGCTGTCAGATTCCATACATACGGGTGGTTCTAGTGGTAATGGAGTACAGTCACGTCTATTAATATATTTTCACTTCGGAACTTATTACTGAGGAAGAAGGGTCGAAATTGAATACAGATGCATATTTTATGAAGCTGACCATACAAGAAAATCCCCACCTACCTAGTCTTTTTTTATTGGATATTTCACATATAATAAAGCAATCAGAAGTGTTTTTCCAACTTTGTAATTGATTTTATTCGCCATAAAGGCTTGAATTATGCCTTATCAGTACATTACAGTATTTACGAATGGAGTAATGGCAAAGTGGGTTGCATTATTGAGTCGTAAAACAAAAACAGACCTATATTTTTGCCCGACCGCCGAAGTATAGTTATGTCTTTCGATAGGTAAAGTACAGTCACGTAGATAAATATCTATACACTTCGGAACTTATTACAGGGGGAGAAGGGTCAATATTGAATACAGATGCATATATATTTATGAAGCCGACCGTAGGTACGTACAGTCGAGTTCATCAATATGTGATTTCTTATATTTGGAAAATATTACGTGATTTCTTGTTGGAATCGCGAGCTCTTTCGATCCTAGTGAGAAAAATAGTACATTACATACCAAGGCCGTTTAAGTGGGAAATGCCTCGGATTCTATGTAATTGTCGGCCGAGGCGAAGCCTAGGTCGACTAACATGTGATCCGAGGCTTTCCCATTTACCGGCCGAGGTTTGTATACTATTTTTCTGTCCGACGGAGCCGGCAGGCGGCAATTTAGTTTTGCGTAAAGTGGCGCTTACCGGCCGGAGGACTGAAAAAGTACTTACCAATTTTTTTTCCCATATTGTTTGAATTTAAAGTGTGTACTTACGGAAAGTTAAACTTTAGATAAGCAACAGATAAAGTAGCGTAGCGCGTTTATTATGAATTTCTAATTTTTGTTTAATTTTCCTTCATGATATAATGACGTACCTATACATAATTAGGTACATACACGTAACCAGGTGAAGGCAGTACATATGTCATGATCATCATCATATCAGCCATAAGTACATATGTAACAAATAAAAATCATGTTTAATTTCTATATATGGGTATCAGGTAAAAACTAAATGTGACGTTTTCAGTTAAAAGTACATTGTCCATTGTTGATAAGGTTCATTTCGATTTTTATTATGGCAGTAGCACTTTATCACACAATCTTACCTGGTCCCACGGTAAGCTCAATAAAGCTTATATTGTGGGTACGAGACGTACTCAGGAACAAATATTCGTGATAAACACACACATAAATGCTCTGACCAGAATTCGAACCCAGAACCTTTTGCTTTGTAGGCAGGGTCACTACCGAATAGACTAGGAGGCAGCTTATAGTTGCACATACGGTGCCAGCGCGTGCTACGAGCGTAGCGTAGCCCCATAGCGTGGGAAATGCGTATGTAGCGAAAAGCACCTATGAGCCGAGACAAATCATACTTTTCTTTATTGTGCAATAAAGTTTGAATAAATAAATATACCGAAAACCCAAGTCTGACAGTACAGTTTTTTTTTAATTTATGTGTCTTTTATTCAGATTGAAAAAAAGGGAGGCATATATAATATTAAAAACAAATTCCGACTGGTTGTTAGACTATAAGTCTTGTACTGTAGCTAAATTGCTACAGCTGTGGTCATTACAACAATTGTAAATGATATTTTTTTAATAAGTACCAACTTTTGCTTATAACATAATTTATCATTGTTCCATTGTATGTTAGTTTTCCTATTCATTCAGGATAATTTAATGATAAATTCACAAGTGTGTTGCGAGGCAAACAATATCTAACGACCTAAACCAAAACCACATCGTTTTAATTAAGTAATTTAAAATATTAAATTTAATTTTGAACTTGTTGGTGGCATTATACGTAGAAGGAAGGTTTAGTTTATTTTTAAAATATGTGTCCTTTTATTTGGACTTGTCATTTAATTCTCTAACTTGGCAATATTCTAAAATATAACAGGGTACTTACTAGGGTTTTCTTAATTCAGTAACTTTGGCTATAGTATTGCGGCAGATCTAAAGGGGCCAAATAATACATATTTTGTGAGTAAAATGTATGCAGTGTAAATTTGTAAAATGCATGCAAGTGTTTTGCCACCTGTACACTCTCGAGCTCTCGGCCGAATGTTTCGGGCGAATGTCTCGTGAAACAATTTAGATTCTCGTTTTGAATGACGAACGAATGAATGAATGAATGCTTAGTTTCATGGTTTAAAATTTGTATTGAGATGACACCTGTCACCTTACCGTTTAACTCGCCGAAACAACCTGAAAAAGCTTAAATTGTCTCTGGTCTGAGCCTCGCACGAGGTTCTCGAATGAGTGTTTACTGGGTTTCATTCGCCTGTAACATTCGGCCGAGAGTGTAGAGGCGCCATTTGATGTTAAACAGTTTATAAACACATGGCAGACTTTGCGCTTACGATGTGCAATAAAGAGTTATTGTATTAAATAATATTTAAAACGGGTCACTCACGTAATTTAGTCGATTTTCGCTCGACATGTTTCGTTCTTTACGAAGAACGTCATCAGGAGCGCCCACTCGCGACAGAGGCAAGTCGTACACTCGTATTTAATATGTTCGAGTCTCACGAGAGTTTTATAGTTATTGTATTGTATTGTATTGATGTCTAAAACGCGATAAATACGTTTTTTTCTACCGTTGGGTTTTCCTTAAATAAGTGGGTAAATAAATCGAGTGAATTGCCTGTGTCAGTAGTCTTATGAAACAATGCACCTGAGTTTTTTCATGACTCGACAGACCGTGACTTGGTGTTTAAAAGTAACCTTCAATCTGTGAATACAGTGTTTCAACTTTCCAAGTGGATAGGCCCCGCTTGCGGAGATTTCGATAACGCTTGTAGTAGGGACCTTTCAATGACATGCGGGATAGACAGACATCACCCGCAACCCTGTCGTTTTTGGGACCTTAACTCATTTACGAATGAAAAAAAACTTAATTTAAAACTCTTTTGCATAATTGTCTTCTATTGTGGGCTTTATGAGGTCATACCTAAATAATTATGACATCCCTTTGGAAAATTCTGAATAAGGTACTACGTATAGGTACCTATCAAAAATATTTAAACCAAGCTGTTTCCGGGTAATAAGTAAATAGGGACATTGATAAAAATGACTTGGAAATAACTTAGAATTCTTATCATAGGTAGGTACTTGATAAAACCTTATAACTAATATTTGAAACGGGATAATTACCATGTATGTTTGTGTTATTGAGCACCCGATATTTCGACACTGTTGCAAGCGTCATGTTCACGGAGTAAACATCCCGTATCAAATCAAATATTAGTTATAATGTAAATTACCATGTTAGCTTAAAATCGTATATTGAAAAAACCTGTTGTCTAGTTCTAATCACCATAAGCTTTCTCACTCATTATGTCGATGGCACATTCAATTTGTAAGTTATTAACCGAACAAATGACTATAACCATTCAATCTGTGTTATCGTTTAATTGCAGCATTAGAATTAACAAGTATGGCACAGTCAAATCAGTACAAAATTTATGAGTCAGATGTGTTTACCTATATTTTTACACTTGACTGTACATAAACTTACCTACTGAGTTCTGTAAAAGAAACGTAGGTACAGTCAAATACAAAGAGATGTATCCACTTTTTCACCTTGCATTGTGATAAAGTCCAAAAGTCCAGCAGAACCTCGATTATTCGAACTCATTGTAGTACCTAGGCTAGTTAGGAATTACCGGATAGTGGAATCTGGGTTTTATGGAACGAGATCTAAAGAAAACAACACCTAAAAATATACGAACCACGACGAAACAACACCAAATGTCACAATCTATGTGCCTTTCAATATTGAGGAGTTCCTCACAGATCCCTTCATGCGATCAGAACTATAAATCCAATAGAGCCATCTTGGAAGCACTTCCTTGAAACTAGAAAAAAAAAACGATTTATTATAAATGGAGTAACCGAATAACAAACAGAATAAAGCTCTATGACAAAAACCTAGGAAATTCCAACTTATTTAAACTTATATCGAAGGTCAACTCGAATTGTTTAACACGTGACTGAGGTAGATGGTTATACATATCTAGCAAGATTAGAGATAATTCATCTGCAATTTGTGCCCCTAGTTACTAGTACGATCTTCCAGGGCTCGGAACCGGTTTAAAAAATAGCGGTTTATACCGGTTTATTTCGGTTTTACTCCGAACTTTCTCCAAGAACGCAAACGTTTTAAGAACATAATAAAAACCTGGATTTAACCGGTTTATCCGAAAAGCAACTTGACGGTCTAAACGCGACGTTGCCAGATTTCGTGTTCAAGTCGCAAGACGTACGAACGGATGGTTCCTTTAACAATTTTAGTTTTATGATTTTGCATACATGTATCTAGAGACGGGTCAAAAAATATAGGCAAACCAGTGAGCTGGTATTTATAGGTGACAGCCAACAGTGTCAATAATTTATTTAAAAGAAATCAAAATATAAGTTCATACAGGGTGTATTTTCTTTTCGGGCCAATGGGGTCAACTAACAGATCCCGAAATGTTACACGAAAATGATCTTCAGACCTTTCCTCGATTTTAAATTAATGTTAGTGGCCTTTACAGAAGAAAAACATATATACAGGTTACGAGAAAAAGGTAATTTGTTACAAACATTTATTTGTGCTTATTTATTCAATTCCTATCCAGAATAAAAAGTTTGTATGAGACATGGAACCAAAAAAAAAACTTTTTTTCTAAATGCATTTTCATATTTTCCTATTAGTCCTAACAACAGGCAGGATGCCGTTCAAATGTAATACAAACATAATTATCAGTCCCATACACGGATGAAATTCATAATAAGAAAATTATCTTTTTTTACATTTTGGTTTAAGTATAGATGAAATAAAACACATTCTTTTTAGTCCAAATTTGGCACTTTCACACCCTACATTACGTGATGACGCACCAACTAAAATTAAAATTTTAGCACCATCTTGTATAAATTTTTCATTGATAATAATATTATAAGAATATAATAATAATAGATGGTAGATGTGGAAAGCTAAGTGGCGAGTTGGCTATGTGTCAGTGACACCTCTTTACCTTCATCCCTGATACTCGTACCGGTGTTGCCCCCTTGAGCCATCCTAGATGTCACCTTTTGTGGGAGCCCCTCTTATGTGGGCGAGTCACCGTCTGCCGTAAATCAAATTGCTTACCTTTTTCTTAGACAGACGCCCGATTTTATTTTCCATAACCCAGTATTTAGTGCACCACTTTCACCTAATAGTCCAGTATATTTTGGACTCCATTAAATCTCAATAGTACATACACCCTGGCGGGTGCTGCCTCTGCGTGCGTCCCATGGTTCGGGCAAGTGCAACATCCGCTCGGTGTACCCCTTACATTTCATTACATTGTCCCCTTTCGACATGATCTTGCGTGTTGGTTTTAGCTCCGCGTAAGCCTCCCAAATGTCCGGAACACCATTGTTCCGTGATGGGAAAGACATGCCTAACATAAGTCTTTATTTTCCAAATAATACATTTTACAAAATTACTTATTTCTGTTTTTTTTGCTACCCGTTATTGAGCAAAGGCCTACTCCATCGTGCTCCATAAACACCTATCAGCCGCCATTCTTGTCCAGGTAGAGCCTGCATACAGCACAATGTCTTAATTCCACTTTCGTTGAGGACGGTCCTGCGGCCGTTTCTCTACGCGTCGCCACTAGTGGAGTACGCTTTCGCTCCATCTGCTCGAGTAACATCATCAAATCATCATTGATAGTATGTAAATTAAAATATGCGATAGATTCTCTCTAATTGTGTCTAGAGTAACCTCGTTTGTAACTATTCCAAATATAACATCGGTAGCTTAAGTAGTTCTCGAGACGTTTTTTAATGATGTGACAGACATACTGAGTCACTCCATAATAAAAAGGAACCCCCTTTTTATCATTTAGGTACGGAACCCTAAAAATGAAAGTATACTAATTAAGAGGTATAAATGTATGTAATTATTTGTTTTTATCAATTTTAAAATCACTTACAGGTACAAATATAAATAAAGCAATTACGTGGCATCCTAGGAACTATGCCTCAAGCGGAGGATTTATGGCATCTTATCTATACATATTTTAAATTGTTTTTTTTGTTATTATCATATTTTTGTGGAATTAAACTTGTTTGTTGTTGTTGTATTAGTTGCTTAAAAGAAACTATGCAATTAGTTGAATGCCAAAAATACGCGGAAATACTCGCGCGTGGCAGATTTTGATGTACAGATTGCGCAACATTTCCTAAAAAATAAATAATAATCTATTGCGCTCCAGTAAGTCAAGATAACGTTTGGTTTGTCGGAACTTTGTAACCCTGCTACTCCTTAAAGTTTCACTGATATTGCCAGATTTTACATGAACACCTTTTAACAAGTAAGTAGGTAACTTATTCCACTATTATTTAATATGACAGATTAAAATATTTTTCTTATACCATTTTTTATCATGATGCCCTGGTCGCGCGAATCTATATTCGGGGGAGGTACTTAACAAGGTATTCCCCATATGTTAGACTGCCGCGTCGGTGATTGAATATATAAATAAAACTTCAGTCTTTCTCCATAGTAAATGTAAGGAAAAAGTTGTTTTAAATATGGGCCTAGTACCACTAGGCTTGTGCTAATTAAAACGATTAGTATGAAAAAAAAATCTATGAAAATAAAAAAAATATTCCTATAGAAACTATTGTGTGGGCTTCGATTTATAGCCGGATTTTTTTTCCATACTTATTTTCTTTTGATCTCAGGCAGGAGTGGAATACATCGCCATTAAAAAAATACTGTCTAGAAATTACCTTACATTCTCTTACCATGTAGGTTTTTATTCTAGAATCTGTAAACGCCTATCTCCATTAGGTGTAAATCGAAAAGGAAGGGAAGGTCTAAAAATATAGTTTTTATGTAGCAGCACAGGATCTGGTAGGTGCCCTCACTGACCCATAAAAAATTCACTCTGTATAAATTACTTACATTTTTTTAAACCGCAATAGTGTATAATTTGCAAACCTGGAGTAAACTGTTAATACATAATTTGTGATTATTTTGGAATATTATAGTCGTACCTACTAAAAAGTAAAAATAGTGTGGGAAATACTGAATTTATATTATTTATAATATTATTTCTTCAATATTTGATATTATTATTTCTTTGAATATATTTAGTTCGCGGCAGAAGAAAACACGCTTAAAAATGATTAAATATGCGAAACGACGTGCTTTTTAAACTTTGCTAACTGGACTGTAACTTGTGTATCCTGCGTCGCAAAAACCGGTTTTTATTGTTCTAAACCGGTTAAACGAACAAGAACTTTATTAAAATATTACTCTAAAAACCGGTTTAAAAATAACGGTTTCACGAACGTAACCGAAATATAAAGGTTTTGCGCCAAGTACATGATACCGGTTTGAAAAATTAACCGGTATCCGAGCCTTGCGATCTTCCGATTCATTCGATCGAAAATTATTAAATCAGCTCATTACATCGATTTCGATATAAAAACGTACGTGCATATGTATGACTTGTGATTATGACCGTGACACCAGATATGTGCTTAATTTTTTTATCAATAATATGATATATTATTTTATTATTTATATTTACAAAATAAATACAAAATCATTTATTCGCGGTAATACAAAAAAGCAAACAAATATTAAAATAAAATATAGGAAGCAAAATAATATAAACTAACACAGTTTACCAAGAAATGCTTACCCGGAAGTAAGCGCTGATCTTATTTCTTGTATATATATAATTGGACATTCCCTGTAAGATGGTGCCACACCCCAGTAATGCCATAGTGATGCAGTAGTGACGTATTTTTTTTATAAAACAAAATATTTAAAAAAATCAAACAAAAGTTATTTCCAACAATCGACAACAAAAACAAGCGTACCGTATTTATCATTGGCACTGTTTTCGACAAGAGCATTACGTGACTTTTCCCGTCAGCAACAATCAAAATGTTCGAAGTGTCAACAACGATAATCAAAAAGACGAAGAATGTTTCATAATATTCTATGAGTTTTAGTATCATACAGCCTGCTCCAAAGTTACAAATAGTAATATGATAATTTCTTCGTAACCACTGCGCCGATGGTTATATGATACTTTCTATACTGGTTCTAAACCCCGTAACGCATATGTAGGTACGTTTTGACTGTGTCCAATGGCTAAGGACATTCTGTATTTCGGTGATCTCTGAAACGGCTCTAACGACTTCGGTGAAAAGCGGTTGGTTTGTTACTTTTTTGGGGCTAAAATCGCGGCGTTAAAATGAGTTTTCCGAGCTTCACAGGTACTTACTATGTAGTTAAAAAAGAAACCCACTGTTTTAACTATATTACCGCCAGTTATTTGATTCAACTTATTTGCAACTCCCATAATTGTGACGTTAGCCTTTTGATGTTCAGTTGTTACACAGAATAAATAATAGTACGTTGTTATAAAAATCACAGTATGGCGTAAACATACCTACAGCGTATGTACTCGTACATTAATGACACCAATTATATAACTAACAGGAAATTCTACTATACATTCCAAGGTTATGTCCGCAAAACCCGCGCCAATGAACAGCTGTTCATTTCTCTTATATATTTAGGTACTTTTCTCGCTATTTCTAACGCAGTGAAAGAATAGACGTGTTTAGTGCGTCATGGATATTGCCTGTATTTTGAGACTTAAAAAACACGTTACTTTGAGGGTCGCGAACCACGAAGCATTTGTGAACGAATTTATTTTTATTCTGCGTAACGTCCTTTATGAGGAAACAAAAGAGTCGTGCCATATCCAGTCGTGTCATGTCGTGGTATAACCCGGGAAAGATACGGTTTTGACAGACACTAAATTATAATAGCCTGATTTTCTCAAATTACGTTTGAATGGGATATTTATAGATAATATATGCAAAAAATTTAAACCTACAAACTCTTCTTCCGGAAGTAGGTAAATAATAAAAAAAAAACTCGTTTTTTTAATTATCGGAAGCAAATATTTTTCTTGTTTGTGGACATGACATATTTGTCTTCTATATCTGTTAAAAGCGAAACTGAAGGAAACTTATTCACGTAAAACCGTCAAATCTCTAACAACAAAAACGTTTGCAACATGTGTGTACTTACATATTTGTGACGATTGCCATGTAACGATATTTTGTTGGATTTTCTTGCCTGCAAAATACTAGACTCAGTAGTCACGATACGAGTATATCCGTTACGCTACAAAAATAGCTATTATAAATTATTTCCCAAACAATCGAAATTTCCATACAAGCTTTCAGTTCAAATGACTCTTCAGCTTTGCGA
Source organism: Lathronympha strigana (assembly GCA_949128165.1). Taxonomy (NCBI): domain Eukaryota; kingdom Metazoa; phylum Arthropoda; class Insecta; order Lepidoptera; family Tortricidae; genus Lathronympha; species Lathronympha strigana. Next base: position 5,797,417 of record OX421923.1, on the reverse strand, counting down.
CAGAGGCAAGACTTCGTTCCCTCAAAATCCCGTGTTTATTTTTTTTCAGTCTCAAATTATGCTAGCAATTTCCATTCCCATTAATTGATTACTGTTTTCTGCAAATAGGTACTAGTTAAAAGATGATCATGACGTTAACAGACGACGATAATGATGTTAATATAAGTCTGACAGTTTTTCTAGAGATGACACTTGATAGTTGGGCCGTCATATTTAACGTTTATCAGTTCGTTAATTGTGAGTGGTGCAACCCACAAGTCTTTCTGAATACTTTAAAGGCAGTAACCACTTACTATTAATAAATAAAGTTGTGAAACTATCGAACAATCTATTGAACAACTATTTGAACCAATTAATATTTTACAAATAGGTCGAAAGATCACATGTTATAATGTAAAGGCATTTTTATTGGCTTTTGGTATTTGATACGATATGAATGACGAAAAGTGGGTGTTTTAAAATAGGTCTATTATTAACTAAGCAATGTTTGGTCGATTTTTTTTCTTATATAAGTACAAGATATACTTTACCTAAGGCCATAATTTAATTTAATATAAAGGCTTTACGGACTATCTTATTTAAAGTTGTAAACCCCATTTTTTCCCAATTCTACTTATAATCGCGAGCTTTTTCCATCCTGCTAAGGAATAAAAATTGTCCCAAGATTTCCAATTCCGTTACCTTTTTTCCATAGACTTTTTATGGCGGTAACGGAATGGAAAGTTCGAAATTTTGAAAAAAAGATTTTTTTTTGTTTTCTAATAGGATCGAAAATAGTTCTGATTTCTGAGTAGAAATCACATAATTATACCATGTAAAAAAGTAGGATGTACGACTTTAAATAGAATTATCCTTACTATCGGCAAAAGATGACTCGACCTGTCAAACTAAAAAAAGTTAAACTGCGATCAAAGATTCAAAGTATGCAATTCTAAAAATAAATGTTGATACTAGGAACAGATCGGCAAGTGCCAAATCATTGAAGAGACATTTAGACCAACAATGTTAGCGCCGTCAGTCATCTGTCAATGATGATGGGTCACAGTAACCTTACCATGAGTTGTACGTGGCTGTTTCCGCTGGCGACCGCGTTGTCAACTTGTCACTGTCAGTGCATCTTGTTAGTACCAATCGCACCAGGGGCGATATTACTAATTTGACAGACTATACATACTCCGTATTATGAAGCGTTTACAAAGAGAGTCACCACATATGCATAGCTTTACTTGTATGTCTATGATTCTATGAGCATCAGCGACTACCACCCTACGCCATTGTATACTACAATATTCCAGGCTCACCCCTAAGACACAATGTAAATCATTTTTACGAGAATAGATCGTAAACGTGGGTGCAACTGAAATAAGCGGTCACTTCCATACTAAATTAGTACGGGACTGCATATGTGCGCTGACCGCGAGTTGTCTTGTATGCTCTGGGTATTAGTTGAGGTGGTCTGTGACTATACCATACCATGTGTCAGTTTTCGTACTTCGAATCGAACCCAGTATTAGTGAGACGCACTGTAATGTAAGTCAGCCTCGCAGTCAGTATGTCCGTCTCGCTCCTACCACTATTCTGGCAGGAGCGAGACGGACATATTTTCGAATGCCGCAGTCGAATACGGTTATTTACAACTCATGGTAAACACAAAGCACGAGCAAAATGCACTTTCGAATCGCGCAGTCGATAGAGATTCGAAAGCGAGATCAACTCATGGTATCGATATAGCTCCGTGGCTATCTCACGGTGGCAGTAGGCCTACCTACTAGGCGCAGCCATACCATTCGTGAAAATCGACCAACACTACCAATGACTTTCTATAGTCACTATTGCAGAGACAGGATCTACCAATCCTTAATACTGTTATTACACCCTAGACCCTACCCTACTCAACGTCTACCTACCGTGGCTAACAAATATATGGGAATGTCTAATCTGCTGCTGCTTGCAAAATACTGAACTTACACTTCTTTGACAGAGGGATGTTCTGATGTTTTTGAGCACCTTCGCCGCTTCATTTCTTCTGATGACGACTGAATATAAAATAGAGTTCTTGGCATCTTTTCCTTTTTATTAATATAAATCTAAAATGGAGGCCGGTAAAGTGAATATAAAAAGCATAATTATTTGCCCTAGTACATTTTATACGAGCAATAACTTTATAAAGTATTGTTTTGTATTTGTCCTGTGATTTGTAATTTTAAGCTTCGATGTTTTAGTTTTGTATTTTTTTATAATGTACAGTCTGAAGTCCGACCCTTAACTTTGCTACTCATAAGTGTACTGTGTACCTATTTGGGGCTATTTCAAAGATGACATCTCACTTTTTTTTTAATGTGATCTCTACTCAGAATCGCGAGCTTTTTCTATCCTAATAGGAAAATGTTCCAGGATTTTTTTCCATTCCGTTATTATTCTTTCATAGACTTTGTATGGCCGTAACGAAATGGAAAGTTTGGAAAAATTATGGAAATTAGAGATTATGAGTAGAGAAATCACATCAAAAACACCCATGTTTAAAATGGTGGAATCAACATTAAATAAGAAGGCGCATTTTACTAAATGTAGGTACTTATCTGTAATATTTCATCATTGTATGCTAATGTTATTCATTCAATCAATCAATTCAATCCAGCTAAGGTTATCTATCAATAAATACGAGTATGTTGCAACGAGTTTTAAGTATTCTGGAACTTGTCCTTAAAATACCTAAAAAGCGTTGAAAACGACTATCAAGAAAAGCGGAGCCATTTTAAATGTCATTCTGACACTGCGTCCTTACGCTGTATTGTTGTTTCACTCTAATAATAGTAATAGCTAAAAATATGAACAAAGTTATATTTTGGCTTCCATTTTTTTTGTACCTTATTGTGTTACATTATTCGTGAAGATGACCTTTGACCTTTAGGGAACCTTTGTTCCCTAGGAACCCTCAAATGCTAAAGGTTAAGCGGGAAGTGCATGTACAATTTTCTTGAGTAACAATTGTAATAATTGTAATTTAATTAAATCGTGTTCCCGCATTTTAAATGTAACATTTGAATTGAATTTTAAATCAATATTAACGTTTTGATACATATATAGGTCTAAAGGTAAAAAAAGCAGACTGTTCCATACAAATTGGCGACATGTGTGATGCCGAAATGTATGAAACAGCAATTTTTTCGTTATTTTGATAATAGTTGTAGGTACACTACTTTGTTTGCCCAGTGAATAAAAAATCAACCTGTATAGAGTTACTCACAAAAATAGCTCGACGTGTTTCGGATCGATTCGCGCGCCTTATTCATGAGATAGGTACGCTCGCGACGGTTGTCCTTCGCACACTGTTATTTTCGACTTTAAAGACTTGAGTAACCCTGAGTATTTTAATATTATTGTACTGTACCTACTAGGTAGTTAGTAGAGTTAAGGGCGGACTTTCCAAAAAGGCAGAGCGGTTGTGTAATAAGTTTGTTAAATTATTGTAAATTGCGCGAAAATATGCGTCTATCGTGATTTAGGAATGTTTTTCTACGAACGAAGTCAATGTATGTGTCCTTGTACACTCGACGCCAAAGATATGTTTACACTTCACCACCTTAATCCCTACTATCCCTAGTAATAAAGTGTATACATATTTACGGCGTCGACTGTACAATGAAATCGTACGAATATGTACAATGACGTGTCGAAGAAAAATAGTTCCAATCGTGGATTCATGGAAGTATAACCAATGCGCTTATACTCTTGTTTATTTAAATAAAATAGGATAATTGCACGCGGTGTTACTATATGCTATAGTCGATTGTGTTAACGAAGTTAATAAATAAAACGATGAAACAATGTCTGAGAAATACTGGAAAAGTGGAAAAACTCGTAGTCTCTGCTGTTTCTAAGCGCCCCTCAAAGGCGCATACTACGGATATGATGGAGAAATTCGGGAGTGTCTCGGTAGCTCAGTGGGTAGAGCGATGTTCGTGTATGCCAGTGTCGCCAGTTCGAGTCTCGCCCGAGGCCATGAGTATTTCCACTTAAAAAAAATGGTATCGTTCGCAGACGAGACTACACTGAAATAAACACTTTTTATGTATTTATTATTTATTTACAGTCTTGATTAATCTATTTTTAATAAAGTTTATTTTCACATGAACCTTTATACTTTATGGGTGACTAACGATACGATACACCTTTAGCCCTTAGAGCATAAACCACAAAACAGAGAGACTCTCTGTTTTGTGGCATAAACAATATGAGTAGGCTTTCAATACAATTTCGCATCGGCCAACAAACTTGCACTATTGTTTTTGTCTGGTTTGACGTCCACCTGACATGTATATTACTACGTTTCGTACGAATAGCCAGAATCGACAGAAAATTTCGTATAGAAAATGTCAGACAAGCTTACATTAGTTGTCTATGGCCTAAGCTGAAGCCTGAAAACGTTACAAATACTGATGTTTTTCCTAACTATGTCTAATTTTCCGATCGATACCAGCATTCGTGACCGATTCTTCCATCGGCCTAGCTTCATCATAAATTCATAATATGTGATTAAATACCAACTGTATCTTCAGTAATTTATGGACACATGCTTGTTATTGTTTCAAATACGTTGAATAGAACTGTCATAAATATGTAAGCATTGACTGACGAATGAAAAATAACTTCACGGTTTTTGTACAGTCGGCAACAAAGAATTAATTACATTTTGTCATCTTAGTTCTTTGACAAGGTGCAAAAGTGTAAATATATATTTGACCTCGACTGTACACCCTGCGTCATAAAAATCTATTACATTCATAACTGTAAATGTAGTTCAGTGATTCTAGCTCTTAGTGTAATTATTCTACCTTAAATTTGGCATAATTTAAAAGATCGGGCCATAATTCTTTCAATTGTAAAGATGTCTCTGCTTAATACAACATTAATCATTTAAAAGGTTATTAAAATGGCATAGGTATACATTTTGTAAAAAATATTTAGGTACTACAATTTTACTAAGTGCTAGAATTGCAAAAAAATTCCTGTTGTGTTATATAACTGTGCGATTTTAACTACATGAAATCTCGCGAGTTCTATATATCTCATAGACGCTTATCGCGTTTAACCTTACATGTTATGACCGTGAATGTACATGATATATCTTACCTGTCAACTAGTTTACACTTACATACCTACGTCAATTGATTTATGTGATAAGATAAGTGATAAAGGATATGTAATGTCAAGTCATAAAGAAGCTGGCTGATCGAAAGATTCGGAAGATTCTTAGAAATGTTGTGTCTTGATATTTTCAAATATAAGTGATCAAGGTTTGATTTCTTTGTTTTGTAACCATAAATTGTATATTGCAAAATGTCGCTAATATGTACAGTATGCGAAAGAGCTCTTAAAATGTTCAGCTCGAGAGAGGGTCATTAAAATTCAGACTCGAGTGCGACTACAGAAAATTTTGTTTGTTGTAAACATATCTTTGACCTTGACTGTACCTACATAATAAATTGTTTTAATAAAATATGAATCGACGTATAGTAACACCATCAGCTAGAGTATAAGCGTGTTATTTATTACATATAATAAGTACAATTGTATTTTTATTGTTGGGGTCCAGCACACGGTCTTCGTCAAGTCTATTCCTTGCTCGGGAAAGTCAAAAATAGTGACTCTGTCTTTCGGCCAATGACATACGTCCACAGATACAAAATGTAACTCAGTGGCGGAATGACAGAGTCACGTGACGCTTGTTTACATTCTCTCGCTCCACACAATGGGTCATTATACGGCCGAACGAGATGGCAGTATTGCATAACCCCTCTTACTCATAACTGCGTTCCTTATCATCATCGCCCATCATGGCCCACTGTGTGGAGCGGCCATAAAGATTCATTTGAAATACTCTTTTTTAATGCTAAACATGTTCTCATTTAATCAATCCACAATCGCGGCAAGCGCTTCTCACTCATGATTATGGGGCGCGGACCGTCCCGAAACATGTCGAGCTATTTTCGACTTTATAGACGTGAGTAACCCGGTTTAAGTATATTAATATGTCTAATACTCACGGGAGTTTTCTATTTAAAATGTTCTCATTTGTACCATGGAACTTTTAAATTTTAGTAAATTAAGTAACTTGTTAAAAGATCTACTCATTGCCTACCTCTAATGGTGCTTTTACATGCTCGGGCTCTCGGCCGAATGATTCGGCCCACCCTAGTACACGCTCATTCGAGACAGACTATATAGATAAAATTTAAGCCAGACCATAGACAATTTAAGCTTTTTCAGGTAGTTTCGGTGAGTTAAACGGTGTTTTAAATAGCTTTGGTTATTGAAACTATTTAAGACACTTTTTAAATAGCTTTACCCGAAGTGAAATTATTTAAGACACCTTTTAACTCAACCAAACTACCTGAAAAAGTACTTAAATTGTCTCTGGTCTGGCTTAAGTTTTCTCTATATAGTCTGTCTCGAATCATCGTGTACTAACATGGCCGAAACATTCGGCCGAGAGCCCGAGCATGTAAACGCACGGTTAAACTTAATTTGCATCGAATAATCGGCTATTGTGTTACTCGTAGCTTAAAAGTATATTTTTGCTCGTTTTTTTTTACAAAAAAGTACCTAACACTTTTTCCATTGTCAATAACGTTCGAATGAATGTTTATGACATTATCAACTAGCGACATAGTGGTACCTTTTACTAAAAACGTCCACATTTATCGAGAATGGACGTGTATTTCGTGTGTTGGGTTCAAACGAAGATTACGAAGAAATAAATACGTTTATTCTGACTCACTGCGTTTTCAATTATCCCCGCTAATAAGGATGTTGGTTATTTAACTTATTTATAAACTCCTATTTTCATTTTTATAATTACATCCTGTAATTGAGATTCTATTACTATTTAGTGATACGAGTCACGCGAGTAATATTTGGACAGATTCTGAAGTTAGACAGAAGTATACGTAGTCAGCCATATGCCAGCTAGGTATATACTTACGTTCGGACAATCCGTCAGATCTCCATAGTGTGTATGTCCGCCAGGCATCCGCCAGACAAATTTCCCATACATTTATTGGCAGATCTAGCGGATTTGCCCGAACGTACTATATGGCCTGCAATACACGTAGATACTATGAGAATCGAACGATTGCGGATTTGTATCTCCATCTCTGTCACACTTGCGTATTGGAGTGACAAAGAGGTTTTCCCGTCAATGCCAATTCTCGATGTTCGTGGGATGCCACTAATCCGCATCCCGCGAAAAGGCAGCCCAATAATCGGCGACCCAATAATTGGCGACCACGATGTACATGGATTATTGGGTTGCCTTTTCTTGGGTCGAGCAATCTCGAAGCGGGCCAATAATCGGCAGCCCAATAATCCATGTACATCGTGGTCGCCAATTATTGGGTCGCCGATTATTGGGCTGCCTTTTATCGGGTCGAACAAGCTCGGTAGCGGGCCAATAATCCGAAGCCACAGTTTTTGCAGTACAATAATCAGCAACCCAATAATCCGCAACCAAAAAAATGGACACGAATTATTGGGCTGCCTTTTATATGGACTCTGTTCGTGGTAGGCGTGCTGTCCGCATGTAATTTATGATACAAAAACGAGACAAGTGACCATCAAGAAACTAACTCTTTATATGTAGACTTTGTCATACAGTCGCCGTCAACGCACTTGCGACACCTCTGGTGTTGCGGGTGTCCATGGACGACGTTAATCGCTTACCATCAGGCGATTCGTCTGCTCGTTTGCCCCCTAAAGCATAAAAAAAAAACAGTCGTAAGTTCTTAATTTAAAATGAATTTGGCTGTCGCTAGGGCTGTTTTAGAATTTAGGATTAAATACTCGTCACCACTCTGGGGAGTGCAAAACAATTTTCCGAAGGTTCTGTTTCAGAGTAATTTCGAGCGCTCGAAAGTTGAATATCGGCCCTACTGGCTTATCGTACTGGCCAATCTAAATATCGATCAATCCGTCTAGACATTCCATCCATAAAATGGTTTCGTAACGTGGTTCTGTATATGTATATGAAAACATTTCTGCTCGCACTGAAAATGAGACAGTTAAAAAAGACACCTACTTAGTCGGTTGTTGAAAACTTAAAAGGTTCATTTCTGAATAAATCTTAATGGAATTCGCGTCTTATTGACAACGGACAAAGGAACATATTTCTTTTCCTTCTAAGACACATAAAGTCGGAACAGAACCAAGGGAAACACGTAGCACCAACGGAAGAATCATAGATTTAACCGCCATCCAAACCCTGGCCAAAACGGAACGTAGTCAGTCCCGGATGTGCAGTCCTGGTAGAATTCGACTTAAGCCAAGTTTTAGTATAGATTTTGATAGCACAGACTGTGAAAGGGTTAAGTAAACGTCATGATTTCATAGAAGTTTGACATTTAAAAACACTTGCGCAGGTGCTTTTATCAAAATCGATACAAACTTAGCTTGGTCTGATTCTAACTATTTGTTACCGATAAATAAAAGATCTAATCGCCCTCGTTCGTCACGCGGTAATAACGACAAACCTTATTAAATAATCACTATCAGACCAACCGATGTCGATACCGATAGCTAGTCAACACTGACTCACAATTCTGAAAATTTACAGTTTCTCGGAACTACGTGTATGGACACGTTCTTATGGCTGAACAAATAAGATAGCGTCAGATATTTTTGCGGCCTTCATAGCGGAATGAATTCAAAGAATGACCGGCGTCATTCCTGAGGCTAATAGAGGCCAGTCTCTAAAGTCCCAAACAGCAAAAAAAAAGGAAGATACTAAGGTATTCCATACTATAGTACGAAACGAGCGTACTCCCATCTCAAAGGCCGGTAACGCACATGTGACCCCCAAGGTGTTGCAAGTGTCCGTGGATGGTGATAGTATATATATAGCTTACCATCAGGCAATACATCTGCTCGTTCAGCTGCTGTTCATGAAATAAAATATTGTTATTAGACAAATATTCCAGTTGAACACTCAAATAACATAAAATTGAATACCAAGATATAGGCAGGCAGGGCTTTTTTTTAAATCGGAAAATCGTGTAAATGATTTCCTGGGTGACTCACACGTCTGTCCATTTGGATTATTAATACATCCTTTATTCCTTTTTCCTTTGTAAATTATTAATTACTTATGTTAAATTATTGACTTTTTTTATGTATATTGTTCTGTTTTTTTTAGGGTTCCGTAGCCAAAATGGCAAAAACGGAACCCTTATAGTTTCGTCATGTCCGTCTGTCCGTCTGTCCGTCTGTCCGTCTGTCCGTCTGTCACAGCCGATTTACTCGGAAACTATAAGTACTACAGTGATGAAATTTGATGGGAATATGTGTTGTATGAACCGCTACAAAATTATGACACTAAATAGTAAAAAAAAGAATTGGGGGTGGGGCCCCCCATACATGTAACTGAGGGATGAAAATTTTTTTTTCGATGTACATACCCGTGTGGGGTATCAATGGAAAGGTCTTTTAAAATGATATAAAGTTTTCTAAAAAACATTTTTCTTAAAGTGAACGGTTTTTGAGATATCAGCTCTCAAAGTCGTAAAAAGTATGTCCCCCCCCCTCTATTTTTATAACTACGGGGTATAAAATTCTAAAAAAAATAGAGGTGATGCATGCTAATTAACTCTTTCAACGATTTTTGGTTTGATCAAAGTATCTCTTATAGTTTTTGAGATAGGTTGATTTAACTGTAATTTTGGTTAAGTTATTGTGCTTACACTGAAAACGATGGCTGAACCTTATAAGTTTAGGCTCCATTCACCAGGTGTATAAATTGACATAATAAGTTTATTATATTTGCTGCTACGGAACCCTTTGTGCGCGAGCCCGACTCGCACTTGGCCGGTTTTTTTGTGTTTTAATTTTTAAATATTTTAATTATTTCAAATTTTATTTTAATTTTAGTTTTGATTTTAATTTTATTTAATGTAATGTACTTACCTATGGATCAATGTTGTCTGAAAATAAATGAATTGAATTGAATTTATTATCTGTAGGTAATAATGACGATTGTAAAGGTTATAAAACGAATTAGATACTTATATATTGTTGTTTACGCTTTTATTCCCTATGGGATCTCCTGTAGCCTGCCTAGGTAGGTATATGTTTATTGTCTAACGTTCTGACCTACCTTGACACGATGTCTGTATTTGTGTTATTGAGGTCAAAGAAATGTCTAGAAGGCTAGCTTACGAAATAAAAAATATATAGGTAGGTAAACTTAAGTACACTAAAGTCATCTACATATTAAATTGCACGGGAACATTGTTGAAATTGGTGTAGTAGGTATTAAGGTAACCAGCCCAGTGGATGACACTGACCCAGTGATTGACTTTTTGCAGTTTATTAAAAAAACCGGCTAAGTGCGAGTTGGACTCGCGCACCGAGGGTTCCGTACAAACTTTATGTTGCAACCTAGGACTAGAAATTTGACGTCAGCGACATGTGTCGACAGATTGATATTTTACCTGTCGTAGAAAAACTAGCGTACGTATGCAATAGCTCATAATTGTTTCTTAAAACTTTCGGGTCTAATTTACAAGACTCGACTCGACTCCGTCTCGTTTTGTAACGGTGAACAACTCAAGTTTTAAGTACTCTTATGACCACACCCGATAGCTCGCTAGGCCAGTATCAACCTAACTGAAAAGTTCATCTGATGTTACCATACTATACTATAATTATTAATTAATCCGGGCGCCTGGCCGCTGTTCAGCGGTATCTATTTTTGTATTGTTTTCAGTAAAAGATAAGTCCTAACCACTACTTTATTGGTTGTTGATAAGGTTCATCTCTAAATGAATCTGTATGGCATGCAGTAGCGCCTTATATAATTGATTTCAGTAAAAGGTACAATTTCATCGCAAGTCGATGCGATAAAGTGATACCACGTGATACTTATGTGGCGTCCGCCTTATAAGTGTGTAGCCGCCTTTATACTGAATGGCGGCAATAGACAGCGAGACTGTCATCTGTCATCCGCCATAATGCTAGTGCTAGACGCTCTGTATCATATAGATACTAGGTTTTGCAATCCTATCGTATTACCTAGAATACTGTAATTGTACGACATTCTTTGATTCTTAAGTAAAGTTCATATTAATATACACGGTTGTTTTTGTGTACAACACCACTCCCAAAGTGGTGACCACCGATTTCGTTGCATCGAAATGTTCCGATCAACCTGCGCGTGCGACTGATTCGCCGACGCGAGGAAATACATCGAGTTTGGTGCTTGCGCAACCCTGGCCGTTTTTCATCGTGTTGAAGGCTGCACCGCGACAGCCCAGTCCGTGCACGACCGCTAGATCGACGCGGTCCACATCAACGCCAGCCGCATCCCAGATTCTCAGACTACGCCGTCGGCGCCGCCGTGCAAACTGCAGATCGGTCTTCAAATGTATTAAGTACGAGTATAGTGAGTGGTGAAGTGCATTTAAATCGAACTTACGTGTAATACAAGAGCGTGTTTCTCACACGAGGTAAACCGCACTGTGCATACGTTCACAGAAACTACAGACACTTGTAAGTAAATACAAACCTATTTAACTTTAGACGTCGCAGTTTTCGTGTGCATCATCATAGCTACTGAACCTATTTGTTATCAAGCTAGTGTATGAAGGACAATTAACAATCGAAATATTCTGTTTGTCGACTGATAGTTTTTGTAAGCGTTTTAACAAAATAACTTAACACATTGCCTGATTGAATTTACTTATTCCCATCTTTAAATTGGTTTATTGTTTCCTAACCTGTTTGATTGCCTTGTTGTGACAGACTAATTTCTATTTTCATTAATTATTTTGCTATTCACAATTTTCTTTCAGCTTGATATATGTATCATATCTTGTTTGTTTGCCCTATTGTGACTACCCAAGCTGGTATTAGTATCTACCTATTTTACTAACTGTGTTTAAGTGTGTAAGCATTTTTGGGTGGTGGCATTCGCATATGAATACAGATTCAATTTTCCAAACTATGTCGGCAAAGGAACTGCGACAGCAGCTGGCAGATCTGCAGAGCAGGCATGAAGCATTGCACGCACAGCTACAGGGGCATCATGAGCCTCCAGGAAGCACACCATCCACTGCAACTGTGCCTGTCTCAGGCAACCAAGTGTGTAAGGTGTCAGTTAAATTACCTCCGTTCTGGGCAGAAAAACCAAAAGTGTGGTTTGCTCAGGCAGAGTGCCAATTTCAAGTTGCAGGAATAAAATGTGATACAACAAAATTTAGTCATGTGATAAGCATCATAGACCAAAAGCTGATTGGAGAGATTGAGGACCTAGTACTAGACCCTCCAAAGGAGAATAAGTATGAAACCTTAAAGCAAGAGCTCATCAGACGCCTGGCAGTTTCCGAGCAGGAACGCGTAGAAAGACTTGTCAGCGAGGAGGAACTTGGGGACAACAAGCCATCTGCTTTCCTGAGAAGACTCCGATCCCTTGCCGGAACAACAAAGGATGAAACCCTTCTTCGGCAGCTCTGGATGAGACGTTTACCCAACAATGTACAAGCAATTCTTGCTGCACACATAGACCTCAGTCTGGAAAAGCTGGCAGGTTTGGCCGACAATATCATGGAAGTGTCACCAGGTTCCTCAAGAGTCTGCAAAATTGAGAATGGTTCAACAAGTGAAATGAATTCACTCAAAGACTGCATTGAACAGCTGTCAATGCAAGTTGCCAGCCTCGCTGGTTCTCAGAGAAGGAGCCGACCCCGTAACCGGTCATCTTCAAGAAACAGAAGCCAAAATGGTTCTCCAGCAAATAGAACATGCTGGTACCATAAGAGATATCGCGCCAATGCTAGTAAATGTATTCCTCCTTGCAACTGGGAGGAAAACTCCAACCGCAGTCAGTAAGTGCGGCTACTGATTGCTCTATGTTAAAATGTAAAGGCCGCCGGTTGTTCATTATAGATAAAAACACTAACCAGAAGTTCTTAATAGACACCGGATCTGACTTATGTTGTTACCCTCAACGCTGGCTTAGGAAGTATAGAAAACCTACTGGCTGGGAACTCAGTGCAGCAAACAACAGTAGCATAAAGACTTATGGTACAATAAATCTTACCTTGAACCTCGGACTACGGCGTGAATTTGTGTGGCAGTTTGTAGTCGCTGATGTGAGCACTGCTATTATAGGATCTGATTTCCTAGCACACTATCACCTTTTGCCCGACTGTCACAAAAGGAAACTAGTTGATGGGACTACTGGTTTGAGTGCTGTTGCCTCAGTTACCTTTACCAATCATTTCAGTATTAAAGCTATTAATTTTCAGAGCTCCGTATTTGCACAAGTGCTTACTGAGTTCCCAGATGTTGCCAAGCCACCGGGTTTTCCACGTGTAATAAAGCACAATACAGTTCACCACATCCGAACTACAGAGGGACAACCTATCTCCTGTCGCCCCCGTCGTTTGGCTCCACAAAAGCTAACAGCCGCTAAGAAGGAATTTGAGGAGTTGGTGCGAAGCGGTATCGCTCGGCCTTCCCAAAGCGCTTGGTCCTCACCACTACACATGGCTTTAAAGAAAGACGAGACATGGCGGCCATGCGGGGACTACAGGGCTTTAAACGCCAGAACTGTTCCAGATCGTTACCCCGTGCGGCATATCAACGATTTCGCTCATGATCTTTCTGGAGCCACGATATTTTCAACCTTAGACTTAGTTAAGGCGTACCATCAAATACCTGTAGCTGAAGAAGACATCCCAAAAACGGCAATCGTCACCCCGTTTGGCCTCTTTGAATTTCCTTTTATGACCTTCGGGCTTCGGAATGCTGGCCAGACTTTTCAAAGATTTATAGATGAGGTCACACGGGGTCTCGATTTCGTTTTTCCTTATGTTGACGACATTTTAGTGTATTCAGCTACCGAGAGTCTCCATAAAGAACATCTACAAATTCTGTTCAAACGCCTACAGGACTATGGGGTTGTAGTCAACCCGTCTAAATGTGTATTTGGCGCTAGAGTGGTTAAGTTTTTAGGCTTCGAAATCAGCCCTGAAGGTACTAAACCCCCCCAAGACCGCATTCAGGCACTTCTTGATTTCCCGCCTCCTAAGACCGTACAGGGCGTGCGACGATTTCTCGGCATGATAAATTATTATCGCCGATTCATACCCCACGCCGCGCAAACACAAGCTCCCCTGATTGACGCCGTGGCTGCTACAAACGGTAAAGGTACAAAACCATTTATATGGACACCTGAGCTTTTACAAAATTTCGAGGCGTGCAAGGCGAGCCTTTCAAAGGCTACTTTAGTGCAACATCCTATTAATGGCGCACCCCTCGGATTATTTACTGATGCATCCAGCATCCATATAGGAGCCTGCCTTCAACAGTTTGTGAACGGTCAGTGGTGCCCGCTTGCCTTCTTTAGCAGGAAACTGACTTCCCAGCAAACACAGTGGCCAGCGTATTACAGAGAATTGCTAGCGGTATACGAAAGTGTACAGCATTTCCGATATATCCTCGAGGTCCAGCATGTTACCATCTATACAGACCATAAGCCGCTGCTGTATGCTTTCGTCCAGCGCCGAGAGAAGCTTCCACCATCACAGCTAAACCAACTGTCCTTCATAGGGCAATTCACTACCGATATCCGGTACATCAAAGGCGAAGACAATGTGGTTGCAGATGCGATGTCGCGAATAGAAGCCATATCGTTAGACGATGATTACGAGGCACTCTCTAAATCACAAGATACCGACCAAGAACTCGCTATTTTACGTCAAGACAATTCTGGCCTCAAGTTAACCAGGCTTACACTTCCTGGCACGGATATTTCTATTCAGTGTGACGTATCAACGGGAAAGCCTCGCCCCTACTTAACTCTCCCGTTTCGCCGGACAGCATTCGAGAAATTGCACAATTTGAGCCATCCGGGAGTACGTGCGACCGTTCGCTTACTGACCAGCCAATACGTTTGGCCATCAATAAAAAAGGACTCGCGAAGATGGGCCCAATCATGCCTCGAGTGTCAACGTGCCAAAGTGACACGTCACATTTCGGCACCCACTGGCCATATAGCCCAACCATCTGGACGTTTCCAGCACATTCATATAGACATCATAGGACCAATGCCAGTTTGCAATGAATTTCGCTACTGCCTGACCGCCATTGATAGAGTTTCAAGATGGCCAGAAGTTTGGCCCATGCGTTCTATCACGGCCGAGGAAGTAGCTGATACCTTTATTCGAGAGTGGGTGTCTCGTTTCGGTGTGCCGGCAATAATCACAACCGATCAAGGAACTCAATTCGAGTCTGACCTATTCCGCCGCCTCACGCAGACGTTGTCCTCGAAACGCATCAAAACAACGGCATATCACCCTTGCGCCAATGGCATGATCGAGAGGGTCCATCGGCAACTCAAAGCCGCGCTCATGTGTCATACCGATTCTTGGCTGAAGGCTTTACCCCTCGTTCTACTTGGCATGCGAACTGCGTTTAAGGAAGATCTTAAAGCCACCGCAGCAGAAATGGTCTACGGCGAAAACTTACGTTTGCCTGGAGAAATGCTCCAACCCGTACCAGCAAGAATGGAAGATCCGGCTGACTACGTCACACAACTTCGGCGAAAAATGGCCGCATTACAGCCTATTCCAGCCTCGCGTCATTCGAAACCTGCAGTTTTTATCTCGAAAGCTTTATCATCAGCGACGCACGTTTTTCTACGCGACGATTCTGTTCGACGCCCTCTACAACCACCCTATACAGGTCCATATGAAATTGTTGCTCGCTCAGTTGACGGAAAGACTTTAATCCTGAACATCAAGAGCAAGAAAGTTGTAGTGAGTGTCGACCGCGTAAAACCAGCTTTCATAGAAGCGGACAGTACAGAACCGCAACGCAGACCAAAGTCCCAGAATGCCGTGCCAGTTGCCACACCTGCAAAATCTGCCCAGGAGTCCCAGGACCAGCTGCTGGTACCGTTGCTCACTAACGACCCGGTCAAAACTCTCGCGAATGCCACTACCCAAAATCTACCTATCACCCGATCTGGGAGGAAGGTGACGTTTAGTAAGCGAGATGATTTTTGTTATTTTTAATGGGCCACTTGTCTCCCTAGGGGGGTGGTGTGGCGTCCGCCTTATAAGTGTGTAGCCGCCTTTATACTGAATGGCGGCAATAGACAGCGAGACTGTCATCTGTCATCCGCCATAATGCTAGTGCTAGACGCTCTGTATCATATAGATACTAGGTTTTGCAATCCTATCGTATTACCTAGAATACTGTAATTGTACGACATTCTTTGATTCTTAAGTAAAGTTCATATTAATATACACGGTTGTTTTTGTGTACAACACCACTCCCAAACTTACATTACCTGTATAAGCGGAAATATTCACCTAATATTAAGTTACACTTACTGTATATATTGAAATTAAACACTTAAGAACGGATTAATCGCGTTTATTAACACCATGATCCTACGTTTCGAGCCCTTCAGCACTCGTTTTCACAGGGTTAAGATGAGAGGATGATGATGATGATGATGATGGGTTGAGATGTTTCTAATGTGTTTAATTTCAATGAATAACAATCGCAGTAACAGAAGACAATATTACTGTATATATTTCGAAAATAAATGTTTTTAATAGAATAGAATAGAATAGAATACTCTTTATTGCACACCTCGGTACATGAGAAAGAACAAAACATTTACAAGGTACAAACATAATATTAAGGCACTTATATTATTATTTTACGCTACTTCAATTATAATATGTGTATTACTTTTTACATGTCTACTTTCATGGTCTATTGTTATTGGGAAATCTGTTTTGGAAAACCCTGTATTATACTAGTTAGACTCGTACGCAGTTGTGTACATCTTGCGTCTGGGGATTCCCTAACGCAAACAAACCATTATTCGAACCATGAACATGACTGGGCCAATCCGGTGTAACAACTCCGAATATTTTGCTTGTAAACAATAACACATTATGTCAAATGTTCCCAAAGGCTTCCGTACCCAAAGGTTAAAACGGGACAATATCACTAAAGGATGACTCACAGTATGACGGGACGGGATGGGGCGATCTGTCAATTTCTATAGAAAGAATCACGTCCGAGTCCGAGCTCAGGGTGCGTAGCCAAGATGCCATGCCAATCGCTCACGCTCAGTCGCTAACGAAACGCAACTGTCATTGTCACACTAATAAGGAAGAGTGATAGAGAGAGGTAGCTACGATACGTTATTAAGCGTGAGCGATTGGCATCTTGGCTACGCACGCAGAGCCCTCGGAGGTCACGTGATGTGACTCCGCTGTCTGTTTATCTCTCCGTCCGTCTGTCGCCAGGCTATAATCTCACGAACCGTGATAGTTAGGCAGTTGACATTTTCACCGATGATGTAATGTCTGTTGCCTTTATAACAACAAATATGAGGCTGCCGGTGAGGGCCGGGCCGCAGAGAAAGGAACCGCCTAAACTATGCGCGCCGTGTCCAGGATTACCACCTCCTAGCGAAAGTCTCATGATATTGGTTTGGTCGAGACTCTTCGCTATGAGGCCATTCGCTGAAACGACTATCGGGACAAAGATCGCCGAGTCAACATCCCACATCATCGTTTAAGGATCACTCACACGAGGATGGGACGGGACGATATGTCAATTTCTGTAGAAAGAATCACGTTATAGCTCGGACCCTCGGATGTCACGTGACGTTTTCTATAGAAACTGACAGATCGTCTCGTCCCGCCCCGTCCCGTCCCGTTCTAGTGTGAGTCATCCTTAGTTGATTTTTATATTATCACCATGTGTATGTGTTCGAGCTAGCGTTGTAAATGTAAACTAGTATTGTTGAAGTTTTTACAAGCTGGCGGTCTGGCTGAAGTCTATTTCCGACATTATTGGTTGGTTGAGTTAGTCCTATTACATCACTGTAATGTAACGTCATGACTTGCGCTGATAATAGCAGAAGAGTCTATATACTGATCACTGAAATGTGCTGAAATTAAAAAGACCTTCATTTGACATGAACATAACACTGAACTGAAAACAGGGGCCTTACCATGACGATTCGGTTTAGGTTCTTAACTGTGCTCAGGGGCTTTATCATGACGTCTTAAGGATGACTTACACTAGGACGGGACGGGACGGGTCGGGACGGGACGATCTGTCAATCTCTATAGAAAAACCGGCCAAGTGCGAGTCGGGCTCGCGCACAAAGGGTTCCGTAGCAGCAAATATAATAAACTTATTATGTCAATTTATACACCTGGTGAATGGAGCCTAAACTTATAAGGTTCAGCCATCGTTTTCAGTGTAAGCACAATAACTTAACCAAAATTACAGTTAAATCAACCTATCTCAAAAACTATAAGAGATACTTTGATCAAACCAAAAATCGTTGAAAGAGTTAATTAGCATGCATCACCTCTATTTTTTTTAGAATTTTATACCCCGTAGTTATAAAAATAGAGGGGGGGGGACATACTTTTTACGACTTTGAGAGCTGATATCTCAAAAACCGTTCACTTTAAGAAAAATGTTTTTTAGAAAACTTTATATCATTTTAAAAGACCTTTCCATTGATACCCCACACGGGTATGTACATCGAAAAAAAAATTTTCATCCCTCAGTTACATGTATGGGGGGCCCCACCCCCAATTCTTTTTTTTACTATTTAGTGTCATAATTTTGTAGCGGTTCATACAACACATATTCCCATCAAATTTCATCACTGTAGTACTTATAGTTTCCGAGTAAATCGGCTGTGACAGACGGACAGACGGACAGACGGACAGACGGACAGACGGACATGACGAAACTATAAGGGTTCCGTTTTTGCCATTTTGGCTACGGAACCCTAAAAAATCACTTGATAGCTCGTAGCCCTCGGATGTCACGTGATTGTGACGTTTTCTATAGAAACTGACAGATCCCCGTCCCGTCCCGTTCTAGTGTGAGTCATCCCCTAACGCGATTCAGTTGACGACCTAAACTAAGTCGCTTCCATACAACTGAGTCTAAACTGATTCAGTTGACGACCTAAACTGAGTCGCTTCCATACAACTGAGTCTAAACTGAATCGCGTCAAGACGTCATGGTAAGGCCCCTGGTCCTACCGTAAAGGTCTATAGGTATAGGTATACGACCTTAGATATTCTGCTATTGATAGTAGGTACGTATAGACCTACTTGGCGCTTATCTCCTGTTGATAGCTTGATAAAACAGTTTACCTTGGAGACTCGTTTTATTTATGAGTGCTACTACAAATATGTGCGTATGTATGCAAACTGCACGGAAATAAACCGAGTGATTTATTTGTAGCATATTTAAGCGATAGAGACAAGTATACTAGGATTTGCAAAGCGAATCTGGATGGTTCCATACATTCGGATCGGGATCGCAAACCCTAAAGTAGACGATCGAACGAAGTGGTTCATTGTGTAAGCATCATCATTTATAAATACCTTGCTTCTTCTTCTTCTTTTATAATAAATTTTATAAATAAAATATCTCTGTCGCATTTGGAAGTTTGTAAGCAATTGCGACAGCGTTACCGAGGCAAGTCTTCGTGCGTAGTTCGTCCCATTTGAATACTTACAATATTTTACAGCGTTACAGCTTACAGCTACTTTCAAAAGTATGGGAACGGCTAGACACTCGATTTTGAACGGCGTTACAACCACTTCTAGGACTCTAGGTATACAAACATGCTATCGGCAACAAGGTTCTTGACCAAGATTCTTATTGTCGACCCATGGTCGACCGTGTCGAAGCGCTTGGGCCGTCGTTATAGAGCGAATGTGACCGGTTAGGCGCAAGATCTGGAACGACAATATTCGACGATAAATATGATTTTTGACACCATCGTCTATATGTAACGATACGTTAGGTTACGTATACACAGTCAATATTGACCACGATCGAGTATCGTCGTTCCGGAACGTGCATGTAACCGGTCCCATTATCTAGCTGTTCCTACCATGTACAGAAAGCCAGCGAAGCATGCATCACAGGTGACTAAACTCATCTTTACGATTATAAAGGATGACGCACACTAGAACGGGCCGGGACGTGACCGAGCCGGGCCGGGCCGATATGTCAGTTTCTGACATATCGGAGGTTGGACTCTGCCACCGGCTTGGAAACCAGTGCTTCCTAGAGGGAACGTGAATTTGTGTGGTGACGATTTAGTGGACACGGTTAGTTCGGTGTGCTTGTCGTTGATCCCGTCAGACGATCCGACAATTCAGACTTCCGCAACGACGGCGCCGTATTGCGCGAAACACCCCGCTCCCGCTTCGTCGCACGCGAGCCGTTACCTACGCCTACGTCTACGTCTTGGGCAGTGATGCCCTACCCGCGAAGCAAGGTGATAACACCACTCTTGTCTGTCCGACGATGTATGCCCGACGCAGACGAAACATGTCACGCCTATTGTGATAAAAATACGTGAGTGTTAACCGTTGCAATTGAATATGTCAGTTTCTATAGAAAACGCCTCGTGACCTCAGACTCCGAACTATCACGGATCCTTTCTATAGAAATTGACAGATCGTCCCGTTCTAGTGTGAGTCATCCTTTAAGGTGATCATAATTGCATACATTGCATACTTAATATCCTTGGTATGATATGTACAGTCAGCCACACAGCTATGAATGCAGCCAAAGTGCTAAAAATATGTATACACGACCTTAATGCTCAGGCAATAAAGTCCTGTATACACATTTT
This sequence comes from Lathronympha strigana, assembly GCA_949128165.1. Taxonomy (NCBI): domain Eukaryota; kingdom Metazoa; phylum Arthropoda; class Insecta; order Lepidoptera; family Tortricidae; genus Lathronympha; species Lathronympha strigana. Next base: position 5,776,710 of record OX421923.1, on the reverse strand, counting down.
TGGCACTTTGGCTGTATTCAATTATTCATAGCTGTGTGGGTGACTGTACGTGAACACCGACATTTTAATGATCATGACACCAATAAAAGCGCTGTTTCTTATAAGATAAGGAATCACACGACACACAACCACGGCTGAACTGGTATAACGTACGTGTGCTTACCATGAGTTATCGCTTTTTCATACAAACTAAATAGTATTTAATTTATGCAACGGTGATATAATAAGGGTTTTTTAAAATTCAAGGGTCGCTGTTACAAAACGAGACGTAGTGTCCAAACCACGTTATCTCTTCCGAGCAAATGGACTATGAAACTTTAAAGTGTTATTTAAGTTATTTTAAACGTCAAACTCCCATGAAATTATGACGTTTACTTAAAACTTTCAGTCTCTGCTATCGAAATCTAGGAAACTGAATGTTGACGGACTCTAGTTTAGTTTTGTAATAATAGACCCGAGAATTTTAAGAACCAATTATGAGCTGTTGCATACACTAGTTTTTCTACGACAGCGAACATAGCGAAAAAAACGAAATCTTAATTGGTGGCAGAATGTAGATGTCGATGCCCACTGTTGAAAAAAAAACCAGTGTTAATATATTGTATGAAAATCTATAGGGGCATCGTTTAGCGGTGTTCTTCTGGAATACCGTAGACAATGTTATAATGTATACTTTTTAATATCTAGTACCTACGATAAATTTCGGCGAAATCGTCCCACTGGACAGAAGCCATTTTTAGGGTTCCGTAGTTCCGTACCTCAAAAGGAAAAATCTGAACCCTTATTTATAGGATCACTTGGTTGTCCGTCCGTCCGTCCGTCTGTCCATGCCGCACACTGAGAACTCCGTGCCACCAGTACCTATTGGCAAGTACCTAACTTCATAATCATAAATGGCCCAGCATCCTTTGTGACTCGCACTTCGCCGGTTTTGTTTTTAACTGAACTGAGACAAGCAATTCTTGGGCAATATACCTATCCCTATGTATTTACTTCAGGGATCTGGTAGACCAGGTGCTAGGTACTTTACTAGTAGCTAGTTATGCAGAGTGAAGTTAGTAAAATAACGCAACTTTACGCAACACAAAACGACCTTCTATTAGACAGGGTCCTCATAAAAATTAAAGGAAAACTATGCATTTAAAGTATGAGATCGGTCACTGTCACTGTCGCTACTGTAATCATAAAGCCAAGTCGCGTGTCACGCTCCCTAAGGCAGGGCCAAATGGTGGCAACAGTATAAACATGGCTCTATAAATTACAAGGATACACCGCGAAGATTAAACTGTGATCAAATATACCTAACCTAATACCCGGGAATTCGCGTGTCACTGTCCCTAAGGCAGGGCCGAATGGTGGCAATGGCGGTATTAAACATGGATCTATAAAATACAAGGATGCCATACCGTGAAGGTTAAACGATAAACTGATCGATCCGTGACATGCCGATTTGACACGCACACACCTATTTATTAGCTTTGAGCTTTTCATCAGCGTTCAGTGAATTATAAATCTGCAAGTATGATTGACTATGAAACGAAGATAGGAAATAATTACATTGCATACACATGAAACAAATCATTATTCCCCTCGTCCTTATCCTCGACCTTTAAAAAGCTAGGGTTTCAATGAATTTGGCCGTCCATATACCTACGAGTACGTTCGGGCAATCCGTCGAATATGTCTGACGTAGTGGGTATGTCCACCGGGCATCCGCCAGACTAACATAATCATTTTGGCAGATCCGGCGGATATGCCCGAACATATATGGCCGGCTTATATGTAGATATATCAAAAATCTATCATAAGCCATACAATAAGTAGCTATTACATAGCTTCTTGATAGTTTCAAGTGGCATTAACACACACTGTAAAAACGAAAATTGGCTTGTATTGCAATTACAAATTTTGCCTTCGCAGAGTCCGTGTATTTCATAGATCCATGGAATTTAGGGTATTCATGATTTACAGCTGTCACACCTTCCTATTGTATTTGAGAGCTGACATGATTGGCTGAAGAACAAACAGCTCTTTGACCTGAAAACCGCGAAACGTGTAGAAAGTTTTGCCATTTCATATTTACAGGCCACAGCCACATATACCTAATATTCTCAAGAAGAAGATGCTCATTATCCAATTAATAGGCAAACACTTTCAGACGCACCACTAAACTTAATGATGAAATTAAAAACATTGACAACATTGCTATGAGCAACTTTAGGCCAATTTCGATTCTCCCTTTTCTGTCCAAGATTGCTGAAGCGGTGGTACATAAACAACTTTCTCGTTACATTTACTCGCATAATCTGTTAAGCCCCTTCCAGTCTGGATTTAGATCCGGCCACAGCACATGCACGGCACTTCTCAAGGTGACTGAAGATATTCGCCGTGGCATGGAGGATCAAATGGTCACAGCGCTTGTATTAATCGACTTCTCCAACGCCTTTAACACTGTCGACCATGACATCCTCCTTGCTCTTCTTAAACACTTGAATGTATCTCATTCAGCCCTCGACTGGTTCTCTGCTTATCTGGGGGGTCGCCAGCAAGCAGTCCGTGTTGACCGGTCCTTTTCTGACTGGTGTGATCTTGCGACTGGCGTCCCTCAGGGTGGTATTCTGTCTCCTCTCTTGTTTTCAACTTTTATTAACTTCATTACGCCTGATCTTTGCTGTTCGTACCATCTGTATGCTGACGATCTGCAACTCTACGCCCAATCTTCAGTTACTGACTTTGCGGCTGCCATTCACAAGCTTAATAAGGATCTTTTACATATCCAGCAATGGTCTCAGAAGTTTGGCCTGTTTGTGAATCCTTCGAAGTGCCAGGCTATTGTTTGTGGTGGTAGTAGACAACTCACTAAATTGGACCTCGACTCATTTGCACCTTTAAATTTCAATGGCACGTCCATCCCTTTTAGTCATAGTGTAAAGGATCTTGGCGTGTACTTGGACAGCACTTTGAGTTGGAGGGCACAGGTTGCTGAAGTAAGCCGGAAAGTAATGGGCTCCCTCCATTATCTTAATAAGCTCAAACACTTTTTGCCTATTAGTACGAAGGTGCTACTGGTCAACACCTTAGTTTTGCCCATAATCGATTATGGTGATGTGTGTTATCCGGACTTGAACGAGGAACTTCTGGATAAGCTGGATCGCCTTCTTAACAACTGTATCCGTTTCATCTTCTGTCCTCGGAAATATGATCATGTGTCTTCCTTCCGTTCTCAGCTTGGCTGGCTTCCTATTCGTCAGCGACGTAATATTCGCATGCTTTGTACGCTCTTTTCTATTCTCAATGACCCGCATTCTCCCACATACCTCAAGTCTTTATTTCATTATTACGGCGTGTCTCGTGATGGTCAACTTCGTTCTTCTGGAAATTTGTCCCTTTCCATCCCTGTCCACCACACTGGTTTTATGTCAAACTCCTTCTCTGTTACAGTGGCGCGCCTGTGGAACACCCTTCCCCTTAATGTCAAGGAATCACCTAGCAAATGTGCCTTTAAAAGGTCTGTCCGTGCTCTTATTGCTAGCAGATTGAAAGTTTAGAGTTTATTTTCGATGAATCTCGTATTTATCTATATGTATGTATGTATGTATTTATGTATCTATATATACCTAAATGTATTTATGTTTATATAATGTATTTACTGTATATGTAATTAATATTTATAGATTGACTTGTTCTTACTATTTCGGTTTTGACTATTACTAGCACCGCCCACAAATTTTCTGTTTTGCCTTAAGGTTGACTGGTAGAAAATGCCTTCTGGCATTAAGTCCGCCTTTTGTACGTTAAGGTTTCTTTTGTGCAATAAAGGTTAAATAAATAAATAAATAATTTTCGAAATATATACAGTAAGTGTAACTTACCTAACTACCTATCTTAAATCTAATTAAATAGGTCCTTGAGGCATTGTACCTAGGATGCCCGCGGCATTTCCTCGTTGTATCGCAATGCTGATACGTTGTGCGAGGAAGCCACCAGCTCTTCGGTCACCAGTAACATCAACCAGACGTTTCGCGATTTCTAAGAAAAAACTTGCGTGCGCTGGGACCCCATGGACCAAGAGTTTCGACCCCGAATGGTACAAAAAGGTACTCTAATAATGATGATTGATGAAATATAAAGAATGCAGCAGATTGCAGAACGGTGCACACGTCATCACCTCCCACAGTGTCCGCTGATAAGTGTTGTGCTATTCTTGGCTTCATGACACTTCAATGAGTGCACTGAGTGAGTACAAAAATAGATCAGAATCTATCACCGGGTGGCAAAAATTTAATATTTGTTTTTACCTCACATTAGCTCGGAATTCTTTTATCCTTTACGAGCGGGTAAAAACATATTTTGGTATGTTGGATGAGAGATGAGAGATTAGTTGCCAAAGAGGACCTCAGGTTCCCTACTTGTACGGCTATCTCGTACATTGCCGAAACCGGCCGAACAAGGTATAGGTAGAAGTATACAGGAGTAAGTACTTAGGAACTCCAACAACACTAAAGGAAGCAATTAGCAACCTAAAAAATATGCTAAGTTTCGTGGAGGAGCTAGGGTGGTTAGAATAGGGCTACCTCGTTATCACGCAAAAAAGGCACAATAGATGTCGAGTTGCGGAAAACGCCCAGCATAACTAACTAACTAACCGGCCGAACAAGTTTAAAATCCCCGGACGTTTCATTAAAATCGCCGTCTCTCCCCGGAAACTAAAGAAATTACTTTATAATTTAAAAATATGTGCTTTTGCTAGGGATGACCTGAACCCAAAAATGTCCGGGTTTATTCCGGAGAGTTTTAAAAATCCGGGCCGGACGCTCCCCGGACGGGCTCCAAACTACGACAAATCCGGGGAAACCCGGACGGATGGCAGCCCTACCTACTTGGGCCGTGGCATATTCATATTCATATTCTTTATTTGTATTGATCATACATTAGCCGGGAAAGCGCTAGGAAGAAGAAGACTGGCACTGTCTGTCATTTTCTATACAAAAAAGTCTGCCGATTTTTGCCGGGGAGGGGCCCGTCAAACGTATAGCTATTCGTACGTAATGTACAAATAGCTATGTCAGATAAACGTCAGTCCATACAATGAGTATGATTGTTTGTTATATTGCATTCGGCAGAGGGGCCTATCAATTGCTACCTCGTCTGGTTTAATACTCAAAGGTCTGCAAATGCGATGGATTGCCCAAACGTATATGGAATTTAAAAATAGAAGAGGATTTTTACGTATAGAAACCGTAACATGGTTAAGTCCTACTTGTTATGTCTATGATGAATGGGTAATAAAATAACAATATATAAAAGCCGCCTCTATTGGTTTAGGCACCGTTTTGTTGTGGCTTACCGCTATGTCATATAAGCGTAGATGCCTAAATATATACCTACTTAACTTAAACTGTGCGTCATAAAACCGTCATTGTAAGACCACGTCATAAATGCGTCACATATTCCTTTACTAGGAGTTTGTACTGTAGTACTTAAGTATTAGTAACATAAAATAGGGATGTGTTTTAGGATTTTTTCATCACACCTGCTCGTAAATGGTGATATTATATGCAAGCATAAGTAAGTAAGTAATTTATTTATTGTATACTTAGACTTAATGAGCTGTATTAAGCCCACGGTCTTAAAGGATTCTCATACTATTTTACCGCCCGCCCGGAGCTCCCGGAGGACCTGCCCCCCACGCGTTCGCCGCACGTAGTCGCCGCTCACTCCGGAGTACTGTGGACTGTGCTACTACACTACCGCTAATAGTTATTGTTTGACTATCTGTTTAGAAAGTTTATTTATTTCCTCGCAAATGTGATGAAAAACATTGTATGTATCACGAGCGGTACAAGAAAAATTCAAACTCAATCGTAACTTCTTGTTTACCGCCCTTATTACACAATGTACTTATTACCTCAAAAGTAAAAACGGAACCCTTATACCTCACTTTGTTGTCCGTCCGTCCGCCCGTCCGTCTGTCTGTCAAGACCCTTTATCTCGAAAAGGCGTAATACCACAGACACAGATCTGCGGTATCTTTGTGAAAAAACCAAACAATTATGTCAACGCAATCAAAAGATACGGTCGTTTATGTAACATTTCCCATACATTTCATTTTCCCATCATCTACTTTTAGCTAGGTTGTAGCATAAGTGCAGGAAAAAAATCGAAAACCGTATACTTACCGCGCACTGAGAGTTCCGTGCCACCACTTGTCAAGACCCTACTCTCGGGAACAACTCGGGGATCATCATTTTGGTTGAACCTCGGTTCTCGTAAGTAAAAATCAACCATTGTAAATTTCTAATACCTACGTGATCGTAATGTTAGTCTGGAGGCCTACCACGAACTAGTTCTTTCGATCGTTCTTTGCGTCTTTATCACTCGAATATGCAAGAGCGATAGAGAAGCTAATAGACAAACGAACGAAAGAAGTGTGGTTCGTGGTAGGTCTATCACCTTCGTGTACTTTCATTACGTATGCACTACGTAAACAACGTGCGCGATCAAGGGCGTCATACGTAAATTCACTTGTTTTCTCAGGTGAGGTGCCTACAAGAAAATACAGTAATACAGGACTATCAAATACATCTGTCTGGCAACGGTGCTCTTAAATATCTGGACAAACATCTATTCAGAGGTTGAATCAACTATTCCTTGTTTTCACTAATATCTAAAACGGAATAAAGGATGACTCACAGTAGTCCGTTTCGTTCCGATCCGATACGGGACGATCTGTCATTTATGTATCACGTGATAGCTCGGAGCCCTCGGACGTCACGTGACTTTTTGTATAGAAACTGACAGATCGTCCCGTATCGGATCGGAACGGAACGGACTATGTGAGTCATCCTTAATTACTATGTATGTTTGTTTTATTGAGCAACCAATATTTCGACACTGTTATCGGCCTCTTACCCTCTTAGGGTAGATCGCTGTGGCGTGTGGGTAGATCACAACTAAAAACTCGCAGCTCGTCAGTTTACTCCGTGAACATGGCGCTTGCAACAGTGTCGAAATATCGGTGATCAATAAAACAAACATACATGGTAATTATCCCGTTTTAGATATTAGTTATAATGTAAATGACCATGTTAGCTTAAAATCGTATTCCTTGTTATTCTGTCCCGTCAGCCAGCGGACAAATGCAGCAGTTTCTTAGAAGCAACGTTGCAGTATGTTCTACTGACATGCTTGGTAGATGGCCCATTATGGAAATTAAATTTAGCTGGGTAAAAAAAAAATGCAATAAAAACGTGATTATAAAAGTGACCCAGGAGACCGTAACCATGGCACTAGTGACAAGAAATAATTCACTATTTTTTTTTCTAAAACATTTAAATTTGATGTTTTACGTACACATAGTGCTTTTTTACCGCCCTAGGGCGATAATGAGCACTTTACGTGCCTGCGTCGAATATTCAAAGGGCCATACGTACTGTAAAACGTCGTACGAGACACGTGCGAAGAGGTAATTCGCAGCTCGTGTCGATTTAAAACACTCTCTACGGTCGTGTTTTAATTTATCGCCACTCGTTGCGAATTTCCTCTTGTTCGCCATTGTATCGAAAATATCGTAATGTATTATTTCCTACTCAGTATCACGAGCTCTTTCGATCTTACTTTTTTTTCCATTCTGTTACAACATTTCAAACATATAATTTTATAATTTAAACTTTCGTGAGTCATACTGATATTAAATTGCAACGGTAAACACTCACGTATTTTTATCACAATAGGCGTGACATTTCAAACACTCATTTTGTACAGCGTTCACCATTACAGGCCCACCGGTGGTGTGATGTGATAACGTGATAAGTGTGCAGATGTGTATGACTGTATAAACATAAACACGTGATGTTCGAGTGACTAACACTCGAACAAGCCCTTTAAAACTAGATATCGTCTGATAAACACCATGATATCATGAATGTCTAATACCCCTTGAAAATTATTAAAATAAATAGACACACAAAGCAGAAAAAAAACGTCAATAATGTGGGTCAGATATAAATTAGCGAACTTGCATTGATAATGATACAAAACCATAATGTTACGACAAAAAGGAGATTACTGACGTAGGTATTTAAGCATTAAGTGTCAAATTCATACACAGAACTACCAACACTGTTAAAAGTATATATTAGGCTATTGGCAGTTGGCAGTTACGGAACGGAACGTTCCAAACAAGACTATATGAAAAAGAGTCGCAAGTGCTGCAATTTTATGGCGTCATTTTTTATGAAGCGGGCGCACGGAGCGGGTGCGCTCATACTAAATCCACCCGCCGCGTGCACCCGCTCCGTGCACCCGCGTCAGCTAGCGTAGGCCCTGAATGGGTCGGCAACACGCATGTTTCAACCATGCCAACCATGGAGTTGCAGGCGCTTCCGTAAGCCATGATGTCCGCTTACAGCTGGCGGGTCGTATGCTTGTTTGCCACTGACGTGGTACATATAAAAACAAAAGTTATCGCAGCATAAACATGACATATAAAAGACACAAGTCTCGTATTGCTGTACACTTGGGTTCTCGGCATCTCGAATGTTTGGTACAGGCGCCATAATATTTCCATTACATTTTTATGGTAAGAAAAAAACAAGCATGTCGCATCGCATCCAGATGCCGTAGCCAATAGACGCCTGAAACTCAGGCATTGCACGTTGCGGACCCTTTAGGAACCTAAAAACTCCATTTGCAAATTTGCTGTAAAAGCAACGTTATAGAATCCATCTTGTTGTAAAATTAAATACCTACATTAATTTTCAAAATATATACAGTAAGTGTAACTTACCTAACTACCTACCTCTACCTACCTTCATCTAAAATAGGTCCTTGAGGCATTGTACTACTTACCTACATAGGATTCTGGCAGCATTTCCTCGTTGTATCGCAATGCTGATACGTTGTAAAGTGGTATGTGGTATTATCGTCACTTATGACTTCAATGTGTTATCAGAGATAAGATAGAGTTGTAATGTAATCGTGTGGCCAGCGGTTACAATCTATAAATCTAGACATGCGGCAGCGTGTCCAGCCAAGTTCAGGCGACGCAGCTGCACTGTGTATATTATGAACCATCGGGAGGCACTTTTTTACTCAAAACCTACTAAATATAAACATACGAAAGAGACTAACGAGATCCCCAAATTTCATAAATGTAGCTTAATTGGTTTTTGAGATAAAAGCATCCAAAAATCGAAAAAAGTCATTCATTTGTTTCATGCATTCATAACGGTCCAACGAAACGAAGGCATTAGCCCTAAACAGCCAAAACATAAGGTCGATGGTCATACCTAATAAGGTCGATGGTCATACCTAATAAGGTGTCGATGGGTCATACCTAATGTTCGTACCGCGACATTTTAGTTATCTTGAATAACTTTCAAATAAAAGAAATAATGCATGCAGTTAATTTTATTTTATTTAAATAATTTTTAAGAAAAAAAAACCGACTTCATTTGGCCTTCCTGGTAAAAGTGATTTTTTTTCATTAGCGAGTTTACTTCAAAAATATCCAATTCACCTCACGTTTACCTTTGAAAATTCAGGGCTTCCATTTTATTACATATGAAGTTAAAGTTAAACTGGAAATTAACGAGCAGTTTCACTATGCCATCCCTGATCTTCAACATCAGGTCCACTCCAGCAAAATGATGGCTTCAGTTATGAAAATGCCCAAGCCCTCTCTAATCACAATGCACGACTGCACGTGCCGTTGAAATTTGAGGAGTTCTCTGAATTCTTCAAGAACTCCATCATCAGAAAAGAAATCAAATAAAAAAGATGAATGTCACAATTATTAGCTAGGTTTATCGACCAGTTCCACTTTTCCATCTCCGGTCTTCATCATCAGGTCCACTTGACCAAATATCTCTGTCTGTATTTCTGTAACGTGTAGTCAAAGGCAAATGAGGATATCTGTGTAGTCCGTGTAATTATCTAATCAACATAGTACGAGACAGTACGAGTACAATATCTACCGGAAGGTAATTACATCAAAAGCAGACGTTCCGCATTCTCGGCTACAAGGTCGATTGTCTCTGTCGCACAATACATAGTTGTTTGTCGTTAGGTACATAGCGGACCTACTACGTCAGACTTACTGATCTGTGTGCTTGTCTCGTTCCTGGTAGGAGCGAGACGGACATACTATTGAATGCCGCAGTCGCTATCGAATACGGTTACATACAACTCATGGTAAGCGCACATGTGGAAGCGAGATGTAAACACTATCGGCAGGTGGTGTCGGGCTGAGAATTTCATCACCCCCTTTCCTCCCATGGGCATCATTAATGAGTTGACTATGAGATATGAATAAGTTCAAAGTCGGATGTGGCCGTTGGGTGAAAATGATGAGATGAGCCTGTCACTGCACTATCACTATTTCATTATCGAACGAGCGAGCGAGTAACGTGAGTTCAACCAATCTACTTGGACACTGCGTCGTTTGTATGTTTGTATGTTTGTTCGACGATAACTCGAGTATCGATCGTTTCGTCGTGAATTTTGGCTGGTGGTTTGATGAAATATAATATATAATTTTTAAATTCGAATATGATCCAAATCGGACAAGGGGTTGTCGAGATATAGGGGTCGTGAGTTCACGTTCGGAGTGAACCACGAACCACTAGTAAATGACTTACACTAAACGGGCCGTGACGGGACGGGAGGATCTGTGAGTTTCTATACATAGAACACGTCACGTGACTTCCAAGGGCTTCGAGCTCGGAGGTGAATCTTTCTAAAGAAATTGACCTTTATCCTTTAATGAGGATTACCGCGAGTCGATTTTCCGCTAGGGGCGCTAGTGGAACGTGGGTCCTGCGGGAACACTTCAAACGTCACTTTGACAATTCTCTCATACTGACATAGGACCCACGCATGAGTGGCGCCGCCTGGAGAGCGACTATACGGGAGCTCCCATTGAAGTGGCATGTATTCCCTTTACGGAATACAGGCGAGAGTTTATTTATGTAAGTATGTATAAGTGTTTATGTATGTAAAGGGCAGGCAATCTTATCTTAATTCTACCTCGTGACAATTTGATGTGAAGATATAAAACATAACATTTATTTTCAAAACATATACAGTAAGTGTAACATATCTAACTACCTCTACCTACCTACCTTAAACCCTAGGCCACTCTAGAGGTTTCAACCATGAAGATTATTCTCTATATTTGATTTTACACCTTGTTACTTTGACGTAAAGTACCCATGTCAAATACTAGTGCAGTGTCGAGCACTGGGCTAGTACCACGAAAATCGAACGATTGCGGATTTGTATCTTCATCTCTGTCACACTTGCTTATTAGAGTGACAAAGAGGTTTTTCCATCCATGCCAATTTTCGATGTTCGTGGTTGGCGTGCTGATTATGTACGTCTACATTAGGTACCTATATTTAAGATTTTAAGCTAACATTTAAATAGTAATTATAGTCATTTACACTATAATTACTATTTAAAACGAGATATTTACCATGTACATTTGTTTTCATGAGCTCCCGATATTTCGGCACTGTTACAAGTGCCATGTTCACGGTGTAACTGATTTGCTGCGAGTTTTTATTTTATTTGTGGTCTACCCACACCCCGTAGCGATCTACCCGCTTACGGGTTCATTTAATTTGCGCGGTGTCACTACCGCTACTAGCGTCTACTTTCTCACTTAGAACTCGATCACGTTCACGACACACGACACTTACAGTATCGACTGGTGCATTTCTTACCGAACCAATAACTTTTGGATTTTTGAATTTCCGAATCACTCTCGACAGTTGAAACCCGTCCTCTCGTTTGAAATTTTTTGTATTGTGAACATGGCACTTGTAAGCTTGTAACAGTGCCGAAATATCGGGAGCTCATGAAAACAAATGTACATGGTAAATATCTCGTTTTAAATTAAATATATTTATTTCTAAAACTAGCTGTTACCCGCGACTTCGTCTGCGTAGTATTATAATGTTTGGTAGTGTATTTTTATTAGCATAAGTATTAAAGACAAAATTGAGTTGAACTGTAAATTGCTAATTAAATTCCGGGGCCGTATAAAACAAACAACTAAATTGCAACTACAGTGTCTACTGCCTCCTACCAACTACCTGTTATTCTTTTTTCTCGTCGATAATTCAGGATATACCAAAAATGCTGGTGATCAATATTGTAATCTGATTTAGAAAAAATAGGACTGAATGTTTTTTTGACAAACATTATTTGTAAATTTTTCTCCTAATCACAATACGATACCGATTACGCATTTAATCGAATCAGCAGCATTTTTGTTACAGCTGCACTGTATGTATCTTTGTATCTACAACATATTAATCTTTCAGTGGTGGTTGGATACGTTGTAGATATGGTAAAAAGTACGTCCAAGTTTACATAAATTATCTTTTAATTAAATAAGTAATCAAGGCCGAGTGTTTTTGAGCACAGTTTAAAACTGCTCACTGAATTTAACCCATGGAATGTCATTCGATACCTGATTATAACTTACTTCCCAGTGAAGAAAAACATTGCGAGGATACCAAAATAATTACGTCGCGCATATACACTTTCATTACGTAGTACTCGTAGTAGGTAACATATATGTCTTATCCAAGGACGATCCTATGATAGCATCGGCATAGGCCTTTATTCGCATGTACCTACTCAACATAAAATAAAAACAAAACTGCTGTAAAAAAAGTGCAATGCCCTGTGCATTGAATTTACTATTTCACTTACTTTCTTTCCTTTTGCACCTCTATAGAGGATGATTTCCGTAACAAAAACTATCCTGTCCTTTCCTAGGAGTCAAAACATCCTTATGCCAATTTTCACCTTAATCCGTTCAGCGTTTTTAATTTACTGTGAAATGGTAACAGATAAGAGTTCATCTTTACAATTTAGCATCGCATGGAAATTTGTCCAAAATTTAATTGAAGAAACCGTGCTGGTTTTGTGACTGCATCGCTACGCAAGATCAGTTTGCTAGGCAACAAAAATAAAATAGATGCCATTATTAAGTAAAATGTATCTAATATGATCGAAGGATGTTTTTGCGCAAAGTTAAAACAATTTTAATCAAATCAATTTAAGGGGGATATAGGCGATACCTAGTTCGATTAGTGGCATATAGATAGAACTGTAATAAGTACCATCCTAATCCACCTAGTTGTGCATATTCAGTAATTTTTAGCCTTTTAAGTACTTATAGTAAACATACGAAAAAATCTAAGTTTAGCCATATTATACATTGAGTTGCCGTCTTTGCAGTGGTTGGATTCCGCGTCACTAAAGCCTCAATGATATGGTCCTGAGGTCTCTTCAGTCAGCAGCTGTTCATTCCGTTCTGGAGCCACTGAGTTTAGGCGCAGTGAAAGCAAGATGGAGTAACGCTGATGCTATGGGAGACGGGGCGGTGTTTGGTGTGGGATGCTACATGCGTCAGCACATTTTCGACGACCCATATTACTCGCATTTCCCACGCGGCGGCGTGCGGCGAAGCGGCAAAAGTGTGCGCTCCCCTCTAAGATAAGATCCCAAATGGATAGCGTGATATTTACGTAATAGGCCAACACTTTGTTACCTTTGTGTGTCAGTTTCTGATAATTCTATACAGTTACTCACATTTGACAGCAATCACCGTCGCGCTATCCATGCAACTTGTCTTTTCATGAACTTATAGCATTATCATTATCAGATGACATTCGTGGATAACCAACTTAGGTCTGTAGGACATGGATACAATACATGTTCATACCTTTGGTGGTGGAGACTGCGGGCTGCTTTGGGGGGAACCCAAATTGTTCTGCATGACATAAGCCGTCGACTCAGACAAAAGGGAGAGGAGCCCGATCCAAGGTTGTGCGTAGCCATCCAGCATGGAAATGCCGCTAGTGTTCTGGGCTCTTTTGCACCAAGAATGGCGAAATACGAGTTATTATAATAAGACTTGTGTTTGGTTTTTTTTAAATATGTAATTCAGTTTTTAAGTAACTTGCTGTGATAAATTTTTCAGTATATGCAATTTATATCATTAGGTTACCCATTTAATTTCATAGATTTTGTTTGACAAAACCTACTAAATTGTTAACAGCGCCATCAAACAAATCTAGAAGACTTCGCGGCTTAGTATGTTTCCTTAGAACGGAACAGTTAGATACCTACAGCTCTTAAGTAGTTCTACGTGTAATATATAGATGGCAGTGTAATAAACATAATATGAACGGGAAAATGTATCTTTTATGCCTCTGTGCCCATTTTTTCCGATAAACGTATTAAATGTGGCACAATTTTATTTGAAATAAGTTCAGCTGATTGGCAAAATATTGCCATAAAACCATGGATTTGTCGTGGCATATTCACTTACTTCATATCTAAGCAAATAGATGGCGCCAGTGTACCTGAGTTAAAATATTTTTTGGATTTTTGAACATTATTAATTACTGTTGGAATTAATTAACTTAAATTTACCGTAATATGCTTCTTAAACGGGAAATCACGTAGTAGTACACGTTTAAAGTATTTGAAACATATGAAGTTTGCATTAATTGCAAATGTTACATCACGCTATCGACATTTTTAAATCACGTTGCATAAATACGACTTCCAACTTACTAAATTTAATACTCTATTGCAACTTTCAAAAACCCTCTAAAATTTCTTCACTTATAATATTAGTGGGATTATTACCAATACAAAAGACATTAATATAATTATATTTAGTCATCACAAACAGTGCCAAACAAATAGCACTAGTCAAATAACCCGCCCCGTGTCATCCCTGGTGCAAACGTGCCCATTACGCTTGCGGCATTGCCACGCTGAATCGCGATTGACAATCTTTGCACCAGGAATGACCCGGAGCGAGGGTCAAGACCTCTCTCTCGAAAACACTCGTTTTAAATAGTAATTATAGTACCTATATTTACATTGATTTTCCGCTCTATAAGTTATATTGCTAAACTGACTATTCCTGTAATCGTATGCGGAACCGCAACAGCTATCCTGTTACATGACACTTACCGCAGGCTACTGGCATAAGTTGACTGGGTAAGTTTACCACAAACAATTTTTTTTAAAGTTGAATTTAAACTATCGAGACACATATTATGGTAAAGACACATATTATGAATATTATGGTAAATTGTCATCGAGGGCGCTGCGAAACTCAATTCAAACTCCCCATTACTGTCTTTTTTCCTTAAAAAATGTGTTTGGGAAATTGGCGATAGCATAGACGTAGACAGGAAATCACGCGCGTAATACCAGTGTGCTTACCATGAACTCTCCGCGCGAACTAGAATCGATCGTCTTTTGTCTTGTGTCGGTACCGACTCACGGGCTGCCCCTTACATCGTCGTCAATATTACATAATATTTCTAATCGTAGGCAACCCTAGAGTAGTGTGAGGGGGACCGAGCGCAGAACAGTTTGTATGAGAGATAAATATATGTTCGTCGTATGAACCATCATATAGGTATATATATAAGGTATACATATCAGTGGTACCGGGTACGTACGTACCTGGGTACGTACCCGGAGCGACTTATTTCTAGATTTTTAAGCGTTTTTCCGTAAGCTATTTTTGAGTCTGGAAACCGGCTGAGAACTAAGATATAAGTCTGCTAATATCTGCTAAATTTTAAAGACCGTAACCATCTTCACTAGCAAAAATCTTAGATCCTACTGCATATGCATGGAATTATAGAACTAGAAACTTCATATTTAAAGTTGACAATCGCGTGAAAAGAAATGAACTTACGTCATTTTCTACCCCGGCTAAGTTTATAGTAACAAAGTTAGAGGCACTAAAACAATTGAAAATCATTAGGTACTTTAAAACTTTCTATGCAATAAAAACGACATAAACCTGTACTTTAGCCTAAAATCTCGAATTTGAACCTAAATATCATACGAATATAGGTTAGAATTCCACTTTCTTACAACATGGACGTCTGCCAAGTTCTGGTTGTGCTCGACCTTGTAACGATTCCGCGGGTTCAAGGTCAGCATGTAAAATGCATTAGGCAGTTATGCTTACACGATTATGAGTGGTTATGCGTCGTTATGCGGACAAGCCTTTATGTGAAGTTCACTTTGCATTAAAAATTAACTTTCCGAATGGTTTGCCTAGTTTCTACTTTCTAGGTATTGAATACACGCGATACGAATGATATGATATCACGTGACACTTTCTATATAAATAGTATGATGATGAAATCGAAATGGGGCGGCCCGGCCCGGTTTAGGATGAGTCTGACATTTTGCCTGACGGTAAGCGGTCACCGTAGCCTATGGACGCCTGCAACTCTAGGGGTGTAACATGCGCGTTGTCGACCCTTTTCCTTTTTTGAAGAACCCCATACTGTTTACCCTTACTGTTTGTTTACCCTTTGGGAAAACAGCGGCAGGGAGCAGTAGTGTCGTGCTGGTAGGTACTTGTATTAAACAAGCCGGATAGGTATAATGACGTTAGGAAAGTGGTTTTCTTGTGCTTTTTATAAGTATATTCGCAATAAAATTCGTCGGTCAAGGATGCCGTCATTAGAAACCGAAAGTGCACTAAATCCCCAACCCACACTGGATACGTGCGTAGGATTCGCAGCCGTCTAGGTATTCTTAAGAGGCTGGCAACAGTGGCACTGGCAACAGCTAAATCATCGCACACTGTCTATTTGTATTGAAGTAAATGAGATCGCATTATCGGCCGGCCTGGTTTTAGAAAAGAAGTGCGAGTGCGGGTTCGCGCACCGATGGTTCCGTACAAACTTTTAATTATCGCATTCATTCATTTTGTTGAAACAAATTAAATATTTTGATTTATTATTAAAGTAGTAACACTACTTTAATATATTAATTATAAATTGAAATAGATGTCATACAGGTTGTAACAAAAGTACCGAACGATACTTCAACGGCTGATAAGGTCAATGACCCTGAGAACGACGCCAGTGAAAAAAATTCGAAATTCAAAAAAACATTTTTACCTACTTTGTATGGTAATGGTAATAGGTGCATTTTCGATGAGCTGTTCCAATAAAAGTGTTTTCTTTACTTTTGTTACGACCTGTATAAGTACTAAAGGAAAAGCTTAGTGGCCTAGTGGTTATGGAGCCGCGTAAGCTGAAGACCCGCGTTCGATCCTTGGCTTGGCCTCCGATGGTGCTGGTCTTTTTCTTTAGTATATTTTTCCCGTCCCGCCCCGTCCCGTCCTGTCCCGTCCCTTTCTAGTGCGAGTCATCCTTTAATGACACCTATTTTAATTTATGGGCATATTTTTATATTAGTCTCGTTTTTTTTCGCGTCAAATTTGTATGAAATTTGGTGGGTAGGTTAGGTTAGTAGAGTTTCTTATTCTAGATAGATACTAAATCCCAATGTACGACCAAATTTTTGTAAGTACTAAATTTCATGCGATTCTGTAACTCAGTGGAAAAAATTGTGGGACATACTGAGAAATTGGGTCTATCTTGAAGTGAATAAGGAACTCTTCCTACCTACCAAATTTCATTCAAATCGGAAGCGAAAAAAAAACGACAACAAAATAAAAATCCGCCCTTATATTGCATTCATATTTGTTTATAGAAACATAATTTAATAAACTGCATTTCTGCTGACATCGAATTAAGAGTTGATATTTTTTTATGGATAGAGTATCATACGATACGACGCGTAGCTTGTACTTGTATGTATGTTTGTAATTTGTATGTATGTTTATAGGTATGTTTGTCCGACGAGAACTCGAGTATCGTTGATCGGAGTATCGTGATATTTGACAGGTAGATAGATGAGATAAATTAAAATGTTAAGTCCGAATATCAGCCAAGTCGTTCAAGGAGTTGCCGATATATAGAGGTCCCGAGTCGAGTTCACGTTGAGCGCGAACCACTAGTCACATGTTTGGCTAGTACGGTTGGCTTCAGTAATAAGTTCCAAAGTGTACACATATTTATAGACGTGACTGTACCAAGAAAATCAAATGATCGAATATGCGTATCTCCCTCTCTATCACAGTTGCTATTGGAGTGACAAAAAGGTTTTTCCGTCAATGCCAATGGGAGCTATGGAGCTACCGTATTGTCGCTCACCAGGCGGCGCCACTCATGCGTGGGTCCTGTGTCAGTATGAGAGAATTGTCAAAGTGACGTTTGTAATGTTCCCGGAGGACCCACGTTCCACTAGCGCCCCTAGCGGGCCTAGCGGGAAATCGACTCGCGGTAATCAATCCTCATTCTCAATGTTCGTGGTAGCCTGGTAGGTACTCTACTTACTATACACGTCACGCTATGCTATGCAGTACTCGGAAGCGTTTTTGTAAATAAAAGCGAAGTAGGTAATTAACGTTAAAATTTAATGAACAGAAATAAACTGACATTTACGAGCATTAAACGATGTGATAACTGTGTTACGGCATAAGAGGCTTTGGTGCGTGCGAGAATAATTATCTTTGATTTCGAGCACTCTAAAAATCGACCTCCTGGCGAAAATAAGTCACTCGACTTTTTGTATTTTATCAGTGCGCGTCCCTCATCAATAGGTACAACTACAGTGCCTAATCGACTTCCGGTCTACTTCGACAATCCGTCGTTTGTAATTTGTATGTAGGTATGTTTGTATGAATTAGTTCGATGATAACTCGACTGTCGTTGCTCGGATCCTCGTGAAATTTGGCAGGTAAATATAATGTTTTAATTGTAATTTGCTCCCAAAACGGTCAAGGGGTTGCCGAGATATAAGTACTGAGGGGTTGAAAGTTAAAGTCCGGGGCGAAAGTGTAGGTATCTTCAGTTTATTTATGTGTGCTTGCCATGAGTTCTACGTAAACGTAGTGGATAGCGACTGCGCAATTCGATATAGTGTTTGCATCTCGCTTCCACCAGTTAAGAACGAGTAAGTTGCAAATACTATCGAATCGCGAATCGACTACGGTTACGTAATAGAACTCATAGGTAAGCACATTGGACCGGTTTGGGGACCCCCAAAAAGCGGTGTAAGGTAAAAACGACGATGTCACCAGATCTGGTTCATTACATTCATTAGACAAGCTTATTACCCGAATAAGTATGGTTCCTGTAATGTCTATAATAGTATTAACGTTGTGTAAAAATATCATATTATTTCCTTCATAAACTTCGGAGATCGGAATGGTATTTTTTTTTCATTTTCGTTTATAAATCAAAAATTCATTGTAAAAAAAGTAATTAAAGAATTGTGCAAATCTAGCCCTTTCAAATGATACCCAACATGACCTAAACTTTTAACTTTTGTCCCCTCTTTTATCGGGCATTTTTCATTGAAAATAAATTAAAATTGTAATAAAACTTCTCTAGTTAGTTGTGTCTGCGTTAACTTTGTTTATAACTATTCCAAATTTCAAATCAGTAGCTCAAGTAGTTCTCGAGATATTACTCGAGTTAAATGATGTGACAGACAGACAAGAGTCGCACCATAAGGGTTCCCTTTTTACCATTTTGGTACGGAACCCTAATAAAAATGGTGGATAATAAAAATTATGGCGTTAAAAAACCGCATTCGTGTTTTAAATTTCTAAATCGATGGCTTTTAAGGATGACTCACACTAGAACGGGACGGGACGGGGCGGGACGGGACGACGTGTCAGTCTATAGAAAACGTCACGTGCCTTCCGAGGGCTCCCAGCTATCTCGTGATTCTTTCTATATAAATTGACAGATCGTCCCGTCCCGTCCCGTCTTAGGGCCTGGGACCGGCTTTGGCAACAAGCCCCAAGATTTGGCGCAGGCGCTACTTTTACGACAGCGACTGCCATTTGAGTCTGAACAGAGCGCCTACCACGAACCGCGAACGAAAGTATACCTCCCTTTCGCACTTGTGATTTCTCACTCAAGTGCGACAGAGAGGTGAAACTTCGTTCGTGGTTCGTGGTAGGCCTTCAGAGGGTAAACTATTAAGCCTTATTCGGATTATTCCGGTTTGTTCACAATGTTTTCCTCTTTCCTTCACCGAAAAGCGATCGGTAAATATCAAATGATATTTCGTACGGTCGGCTTCATAAATATATATGCATCTGTATTCAATTTTGAGCCTTCATCCCCTGTAATAAGATCCGAAGTGTATAGATATTTATGGACGTGACTGTACCTATCTACCTACATTAAGTTACCTACTACAAGTTCAGAAAAACTCCTTGTTACGAGACAGCACTCAGCAAGATTTGAATCCGCAACCTTCGGATTGTAATTCGCACGCGTTGCTGCTGAGCCACCAACAGTTCTTCAGTCTAAGTACAAGAATCATGCAATTATGCACCCATACAGCAGCCTGATACAATAACGTGTGAGCATACGTCACCATCACCATAATGCATCCGTCAGACATAAATGTAATGTATTCGCGTCGCGTGGCGGTGCTACCGGTTGCGTGTTGCCGGTGATAGCAGCAGCTGGTCGTTTATGAAGTGTCTGGGTACAGTGAGTAATAAAATAAAAATAAATAAATATTACAGGACATTCTTACACAAATTGACTAAGTCCCGCACAGTAAGCTCAAGAAAGCTTGTGTTACGGGTACTCAGACAACGATATATATAATATACATATACATAAATACATAGAAAACATCCATGACTCAGGAACAAGTTTCTGTGTTCATCACACAAATAAATGCCCTTACCGGGATTCGAACCCAGGACCATCGGCTTAGCAGGCATGTACACTACCAACTACGCCAACCGGTCGTAAAAATAAAAATTGTTCATTTCGGACCATAAGTATCCATATCTTTGTTAGTAACTTATCCTAAATTAGGGCAAAGAAGTTAGTGCTACATATGAAAGAGTAAAGCATAAAAAGAGAAAGGAAAATAAAGAAACTTATAACTAAATACTGATGTTAATATAACCACAGAGTAAGTAACAGTACTAAAGTACAGAAGCTTCTCTTTCCTACATTTGACGTTTTAGCTTGTCAAGCATGCATATCTTTAGGGTTGTCACCATGCTGTCGAGTGCGTATGGTCGTACAACAATTTGTATAAACATATAAATAGCAACAAAATATGTATCGGAATTCGGAACATTATTTGTGTTAGAAGAACACATTTTTATTGATTATTTATTAGTGTTGGTATTCATTTGTCTAAGTATAAACTAGTATGCGGTGTTTGAAATATGTATAAATATATCTAAACGCACCCGTGAGATAATGCGCGTTGCGCGAACCCTGACAGTTTATGCCACCCATAGGCGGAAGATTTTGTGTCAACGTAAAACGCGGAGTGACACCCCCTGATAGCTATAACTGAAAAAATTGTCGGCTCATTTTTCTGGAATACTTCGCTAATCTACATTACTCACCCTGAAAATATAGGCAGGTGACGAAAATACTTCGACTAATTAGCCAATGAGGGGACAAAGGATAAAGGAAATAAATGGTTGCCTTATATTTGAACATTTTGTAAGGGTCCGTACGATAGTCAACTAGGAACCTTTATAGTTTCGCCATGTCTGTCCGTATGTCTGTCCGCGGGTCAGATCATTGACTGTGAGCGCTAGAGGGCTGAAATTATGGTGCGAATACACATATTAATCACGCCCACAAAGTGGTAAAATAAATAGTGGAAAAAACATTTTTAAAGCATTCTTAAAACACTGATTTCGAAGTTTAACACCAACAATAATGCATTAAAGCTTGGTTCGGCAACCTTTGGTCCGGCGAATAACATCACGTACTAACGTCCGCATCGGAGTTACCAAATGTGTCATAATGACTTGATGCCTTTGTTGTGCTGGTGTCAAGTTCATAACGTAATAGCTTGGCTTCGTAATTACAGATTGTTGATGAGTGAATAGTAGATGTGTAATAGGTCGGTCACTAACTTCAATAGTACAAATCAAGAATTAAATAGGCACATAGAATAATAATATTCCTGATAAACACAAAAAAGTACCCCTTAAAAGTGTCCGTATCAGGATTCGTAATTCTCAAGTTCATTAAATTTGATTGGATATCCTGTGCTGATTAATGATTACACATTAGGGGGGAGTTAATGGTAGCTGTCTAGTCAGTGGGGCTGTCGGTATTTCATTACTAATTCATTATTAATGTAAAGTAGTTCTACTTACGATATATTGGCGTAGCGAGTGAATGATTTTAAAGCATGATACTGATGAATACAGCATATATGAATTAGGTAGATAGAGTTACTACCGAAATGAAGACTAACAGTTGCTCTGTATATGTTAGCGTCATAGATTTGATAAAATTATATACTGCAACGTCTGTATCAAATAAGCTCACAACCCGATTGATGAACGCTGTTAGCGTTGCTTATGCAATGAACGCATGCAACTATAAGAGTAATAAACTAATTAGTCGTTTATAGAGATCTCGGTAACTAGAAGATCAAAACACCATTTCAAAATGTATTGACTGAAAAATGTAAGTAACTTCTAAAATTTTGTACAAATTTAAGCATCTGCAATTCTGCAGTCAGAACTGAGACTACAAAATGTCTTTATTTTTCAATTTAGGCACATTACAATGCACATGAACGTCAAAAAAAGCTACTACCGGTTCTAACCCTACACCACAGCCCGAGAATATTATTACCGACAAGAAACTCGGCGGGACTTATTTTTTTCAAAACAAATTACAAAAGTAATAAAAATATTTACTATTTGTGGTTCTACAAGAAACCATTGTTGGAGATCCAGGAGATGATCAAATATAAATAAAATATAAATATGTAGTTCCAGATTTATTGTGCACTCGCGAAAGCAATAGCTATGAATGACATACATATTTATATTTGATCATCTCCTGGATCTCCAACATGGTAGCAGAGCGTGTGATGCTTTGGTAGCATCGCTGCGGTGATCAGTTCCAAAAGTGCAAATTCGTTTTAATTATTTTCCAAATTTTATTCGCACGGAAACAAAAGATGGCATCTGCCAGTCAGAATGTTTCAATTGAAAAATTATCCGGAATTCAAAATTATAATTCATGGAAATTTGTAATGCGGATGGTGCTTATCCACGATGATCTCTGGGATTATGTGGATGGCAAGGAAAAGAAAGACGAAGACGCGAAGAAGCAGGAAAAGGCGCTAGCGAAAATCGCCTTAAATGTCCAGCCTTGTGTATTTCCACAAATTCGAAATGCCAAGACGGCTCGTGAAGCATGGGGCAACCTGCAGAAGGCATACGAAGACCGAGGTTTGTCTCGACGGCTCGGATTGCTGCGTACATTGTTCGCCACAAAATTAAGCGAATGTACGAGTATGGAGGCATACGTGAACAAGGTCATGGATACATCGCATCAACTGAGCGACATCGGAGCGGCTTTAGAAGACGACTTCATAGCCGTGATTTTACTCAGCAGTTTGACAAGCGATTACGACCCGTTAATTATGGCTCTAGAAAATTCGAACACGTCACTGTCAAGCGAAAACGTCAAATCGAAGCTGCTTCTAGAACATTCCAGACGTGATGATAAAAGCGAAGATGCTAATGCTTTTGCAACACGGAAAGCACGCAAGCCAATTAAGTGCTTCAGATGCAAAAAGAGTGGACATTGCATAAAGGATTGTCCCGAAAAGTCTGTCGGTAAGAAGAGTGGCAAGAAAAGCCAAGCTGTTCTTACAGCGATGACTGCGGGAGAGAAGCGCGATATTTGGGTAATTGACAGCGGATCGTCGGAACATTTTTGCAAAGATCGCAGTTTTCTTTCGGATTTTGAGAAGAAAAAACCAAAGAAAATTTACATTGCCAATGGTGAAGCTTTGACGACAGCTGGAAGAGGAACGGCGCAAGTTGTTTTAAAGGACAATAGTGTGCGATTTATAAGTAATGTTAGCTTAGTTCCTAACTTGACTTCCAACTTCTTATCCGTAAGTGCCATGGATAGGAAAGGTTATGATATTGTGTTTAGTTCTGGCGTGTGTACAGTATATGACGATGGTGAGGTTTTGGCTACAGCTACCCTAAGAGATGGTATTTATGAACTCGATGCCATTGAAACTATTTCAGCTTTGAGTAGCGAGCAATCCTCGCAAGCCATGTGTTCGTCTTTATCTGTAGATACAGGTGACAGAGCGGCGGCGTCGGCGCGTCAATCGAAGGATGTCAGTCGTCCTGTTGAACACGTCAAGCCTGCGCAGTCTCCTGCAAGTGGAAGCCAGTCAACACAGCAAATTTGGCACCGCCGTCTAGCGCATTTGAATTCCAGAAGCATGGAGTTATTGCGAAAAGGTATGGTCACTGGTATTTCTTATGACAACAATAAATTTCAGTCCTGCGTTTCCTGTATCGTAGGTAAACAGACTAAGTTGCCATTTCCGAAGAAATCTAACACCAGAGCCAAGGAAATTCTTGGGCTGGTTCATAGTGACGTCATGGGGCCGTTGCCATGCCCTTCCCTAGGGGGAAAAAGGTATTTTTTGACGTTCATTGATGACCTGTCACGAAAAACTTTTGTTTATTTTCTTAGAAGGAAGGATGAGGTTTTTGAGATGTTTAAGGAATTCAAAGCTCTTGTTGAAAACCAAACCAATAAGAAAATAAAGATTCATCGTAGCGACAATGGTGGTGAATATGTCAATTCTAATTTTCAGAAGTATCTGAAGCAGTATGGAATTCGACATCAGACTACAGTTCCAAGGTCATCAGCTCAGAACGGAGTCGCGGAAGCCGCGAACAGGCGCATAATGGAGAAAGCCAGATGCATGCTCCAGGAAGCAGGTTTGAAGAAAGAATTCTGGGCAGAGGCGGTGAACACTGCCGTCTACCTGAAGAATCGTTCTCCTACTAAGGCTGTGATGGGCAGTACACCAGAAGAGAAATGGACAGGTAAAAAGGAAAATATTAGTCACCTGCGCATTTTTGGGTGTCAAGCTTATGCTTTTCAGCACAAACGGGATAAACTGGATCCCAAAAGTAAGAAACATATTTTTATCGGATACTGTGATGACACAAAGGGCTACAGGCTGATAGATCCGATGAACCCAAAGATTGTCATAAAAGCAAGGAATGTCACTTTTCTTGAGGATGCTTTTTGAAATGACATTTCAACTGATGAGAATGACAGTTCACGTTACAATTTAATTGATTTGTCTGTGTCGAATGACAATGTAACTGTCACTGATGATTCTCAAGTGCAACCCGACTTACCCGATTTGTCCCCAGAGCCCGCAGAAATATCTAACGAAGACTGTCAAAATAACAGCGTCATTACGATAGATAATTCTGATAGCATTGAGACCCCAGATGATCCTGCGGATGAGACGTATGTCGCAGGAGATTCCACATTGGAAGACTACGAGAACTCTATGGAAGGGTCTAGCGAGTTTGAGTCTGCCAGTGTAGCGCGCACTGTAGGCAGTGACACCGGGGATCCTCAAACAGTTCGAGAGGCGCTGACCGGCCCGGAAGCTAGTATGTGGAAAGCCGCGATGGCGGAAGAGTATAAATCCTTCATCGACAATAAATGCTGGACTCTGACTGACCGCGATACGAAGCAACAACCTGTCAAATGCAAGTGGATCTTTAAAAGAAAACTTGGCCTCGACGGGGAAATACTAAGGTATAAGGCGCGTCTTGTTGCAAAAGGTTATACCCAGAAGTACGGTATAGATTACGAGGAAACGTTCTCTCCTGTAGTAAGATATTCTACAATACGCACGTTATTAGCTTTAGCGGCGGAACATAACATGAATATCGAGCATCTGGATGTGAAAACGGCATTTTTGAATGGAGATTTGAAAGAAACCGTTTTTATGGAGCTACCAGAGGGCTACAAGATTAAAGGTCAAGAAGATAAGGTTTATAAGTTAAATAAGGCCATATACGGACTAAAGCAAGCTTCGAAGTCTTGGTATGAAAAAATAAATGGCGTTTTGACAAGCAATATGAAATTCAAACGGTTATCTTCGGAACCTTGTGTATATGTCAAGTCGAGCGGAAAATCTATGATTATAATTGCGCTTTATGTTGACGACATAATGCTATTTTCTTCAGCTGATTGCCGAGATACGGCTGAGATCAAAGCGGAACTAAAGAAGGCCTTTGAAATCAAAGATTTAGGGCCAGGACATCACATTCTTGGAATGAGGCTTAGCAGACAGAACAATGAAATAACTCTAGACCAGTCGAGCTATATCAAGAAGGTGCTAGAACGATTTCAAATGTTGGATTGCAAACCTGCGCGAACACCTATGGAGACAGGACTGAAGCTCGTGAAGTCAACCAAGAAGGATTGCTCACACGACTACAGAGGCCTTATAGGCTGTCTCATGTACATAGCGGTGTGTACGCGGCCAGATATTGCACATGCTGTCAGTTCGCTCAGCCAGTTCAACGATGCGTACGACGAGACTCACTGGAAGGCGGCGAAACGCGTTCTTCGCTATCTTAAAGGTACGCTTAATTATTCTTTAACTTTTCAGAAGTCAGGGTTAGATATAGTCGCATATGCTGATGCTGATTTTGCGTCGAATGAGGTCGATCGTCGATCTTATACGGGTTATGTTTTCAAAATAGGAAATTCAACCATCTCTTGGGAGAGCAGGAAACAAAAGACGGTTGCTCTTTCAAGCACAGAGGCGGAATATATGTGTTTATCAGATGCTTGTAAAGAGGCTCTCTTTTTACGAAAGTTTCTGTTCGAAATTTACGGGGTACAGTATACCATAACTTTGCATAACGACAATCAGTCTGCTTTGAAGTTGTGCACTAATTCTATGTACCACGCCAGAACGAAACACATTGATGTCAGACATCATTTCATCAGGGAAATTGTTGATGAAGGTACAGTTACATTAAAGTACTTATCAACTGATGAAATGGTTGCCGACGTTTTGACAAAACCGTTGGCAAAAGAAAAACATGATAAGTTTGTTTCTCATTTATTTATTTTGTTGAATAAATGAGATTTTAGGTTCTATGTATTATACTGCTGAAGTATAAATTATTTTGGATCCGTTTCATATATGTTTCGATGGTTTACTGTTTATATGTACGGATACTTTGATAAATTTATACTTTTGCTATGTTTTTTGCTGTTGCGATGTTTTTTATTTTTAGGACAGCAGATGTGTCTTACCTTGATTGCTTATTATGTTTCTATATTGTGATAACGTTGAGTTTATATTGGTTCAAGGGCCAGTGTTAGAACATAGAGTTTTTATATGTGCCAACATAAACTCCTGGCTGTTTTATATTCTAGTTTACTTAGGACAGATCTCACAATATATGTATGTCATTCATAGCTATTGCTTTCGCGAGTGCACAATAAATCTGGAACTACATATTTATATTTTATTTATATTTGATCATCTCCTGGATCTCCAACAACCATATCATAAGAAAATATGTAGTGAAACAGAAATACCACAAAAAAAAAAAATTAACGGTTTCACACGATATACACAAACATTTGATAAGCAGTAGTACATCCAATTTAATTTTTTGCTGGTTTTATTACAGTTTCTGATAGGTATGGGCCATGCATGTTTCTCTGTTAAATAGTCCTCTACTCTAAAATAAGCTTACGAAATCAAAGATTTTTTCAAATAATTCTTAAGAGCGTGAAAGTGCAATTGCAACGCGTTATCCGGTAACTTGTAATAGAAATTAATACATTGTCCAAACAATGACTTATTACTTTACGGACACGACACTTCTTGATAGCTAGCTTATTTTTGTTTCTAGTGTTATAGTTAGAGACATTAGAAATTCTATTGAATGAATCTAAGTTTTTAATAACCTTAATTATATTCTCATAGATAT
Source organism: Lathronympha strigana (assembly GCA_949128165.1). Lineage (NCBI taxonomy): Eukaryota > Metazoa > Arthropoda > Insecta > Lepidoptera > Tortricidae > Lathronympha > Lathronympha strigana. The sequence goes on along the minus strand of OX421923.1, from coordinate 5,748,965 downwards.
ATTGGGATGCTACAGTTAAAGTATTAATTTCTTTAAATAGCGCCTTTACTGATGCACAAACGTGCATCAGGAAACCAGTGCAGTTCGTGTTACCTAACTAATATATAAAACGAATAGCTCTTTTTTGAAAAACAAATATGTATAGAGTGTATTTCAGCTGCCTTGCCAACCAGAATAGCGTATGACATTGAACTATGAAAATAATGTGTTAGTCTGACAAACCAAGATGACAGTAGACAAAAGAACTGAGTGAAAAAAGATGGAGGCATATAGATAAAATAAATCTACTGTCAGAGTGCTGCAGTATACAAACAAGTAAGTATAAATAAGTATGGCTAGTCGGAGAAGGTCATAGGGGTTGGACTCTCTTCCGAATCTCAAGGAGAACGCCCACTGAAATACTCTGAGGCGTTATAGGGAGCGTCATACTAATGCGAACATTTTACCACGATGATCTCCAGAGACATGTATTTATCTAGGCAAATAACTTAAAAATCTAGGTCTCCGCTCCGTCAAAAGCAAAACAAAACCGTAAAGCCTACAGGAAACTTTAATAAAATAGACTTCAATCAAAATGTTTACGACGCCTGCAACGGACGACGCAAGGTGAACCTCTCTCCCAAATTTGTCCGCGACTAGCTTTGTTTGTTTGATCACGTTTGGTTTTTCCTGTGTTCCGTTGATGTGTGATTCAAAAAGTTTTAATTATAAATACTTAACTTATTTTCAAAATCCCACGGACCTATATTTTATACAAAAACCGCATTCAGTTCATCCGTTTCAGGTTTACATGAGGCATGCATTTTTACTTAATCATACTTATTTGACATATTTATTCGAGTGCGTAGCGAATCGAGAGGTCAAATGCAGGCCATAAATACGTTCGGGCAATCCGTCAGATCTCCATAGTGTGTATGTCCGCCGGGCATCCGCCAGATAAATTTCCCATACATTTATCGGCAGATCCGGCGGATATGACCATGTATATACCATGTACCCTTTTCTGCAAATAAACCATTCTTATTCTTATTCTTATGTCCGAACGCATATGGCCGGCAATAATATGGATGATTTATATAAACGGCAAACCTAATTAATGTCGAATAGGTACAACAAGTAAAAAATTAAAAATGTATACTAGGCCTCCAGTAGACTCGAAGAACTTCGCTCGCTCGTTAAATTACATCCACAAGATTACTAAAAACGTAGGTACCTACATGTTACTACAGAAGTAGGTCGACCTACAGTATAAGTAGTACTTACATAATACCGTTACCTAATTTGTAATAAGTGAGTCAGTCAGTTAACACGACATTTGACTGGTCGCGTGTCATGTGACGGGTCACGAGAGCCGTATCATGACTCATAGGCGAATACGCGAAGACTATAATGACCCCTAAACATAACATAACTCACAAGTCGATTTTTTTTAAATTACCTATTAGAGTACACTTTAGACTAATCGAGAAAAATATTGTCTAACTGTTTTAGATAAAGCTTTGGGTAAAATATAGGTATTTGTTACCGACGCGTGTAAAATCAAGGAAAGATTATGCAAGTCATATTTTCTATCTTTATATTATTGGATTAAACTATTTGAATGTCACCTGTCATTTTATAACAAATTTGTCGAAAGCTTTCTTGAAGCGAGAAAAACCTACATATTTTCTCCAAAAAAATACTTAAGTACATCCAAGTACCTGAAATGTGTTAAAAAATTATGTAGATAACGAATAGGTTCCATGTCTAACGTATTCATCAATAGTTTCAATTTATATGAAGAATTCAACTTTTAAGGTCTTCTGTTAACTTCAATAAAAATCTAGAAATTTTCAAGTTGGTACATTTTGTTCATTAGTATTATAGAAATGCATACACCGAAATTATAAGAAATACATCAATAGCTCTAAGTTTTATGATCTTATCAGTTCGCATCATAATTCGAACTCGAAGAGATTTGAGCGGGATAGTCTATCGCGCTACGGCCCGTGCTGTGCGACCAATCACATCACGATTACGCAACGCGTTTCTTACATTTCGTTTGTGCGACGTATTAAATTATGATCTGTAATGTAAATATTAATTTGTTAATTTTAAATTGTAATCCATATTGGTACCTAAAGCAAAATTGTTTTCTTCTTTAAATAAAATATTAAATGCACGCGTAGTATAAAATTATTTATTCAAATACTGTTTAATCACTATTTCTAAAGAAACCTCATTTAGACCGATATTAGACAGACGATGTGTCCTTTCAAAGGGTACGCAGTGAAAGACTTAGATTTTTTTTAAACATAGGAGTCGTAAAAGACTTCGATTTTATTTTGACAAAAAGTGAGATATTCATAAGTAAATTTAAAAAACTTAGTTTTTGTACCAGAAGTAACTACTTGGTCAATTTTCGATGGTTGTTGTGCTATAATGACACTTACTTTATACGGAGGAATTGTGTAGAACACGCTAAAATAAGCATGTTTTGTACGGACAGTTTTTATCTAAAATCAAAAATGGCCGACTTATTTGACCCCAAAGATGAACAATTTTAGATCTTACTAAAATTTTCGATGGTTGTTGTGCTATGATGACACCTACTTTTTATGTTAGTATCGTATAGAACACGCTAAAATAAGCATGTTTTGTATGGACAGTTTTTTTCTAAAATAAAAAATGGCCGTTTTATTTGACCCCAAAGATGAACAATTTTAGATCTTAGTAAAATTTTCGATGGTTGTTGTGCTATGATGACACCTACTTTTTATGTTAGTATCGTATAGAACACGCTAAAATAAGCATGTTTTGTATGGACAGTTTTTTTCTAAAATAAAAAATGGCCGACTTATTTGACCCCAAAGATGAACAATTTTAGATCTTAGTAAAATTTTCGATGGTTGTTGTGCTATGATGACACCTACTTTTTATGTTAGTATCGTATAGAACACGCTAAAATAAGCATGTTTTGTATGGACAGTTTTTTTCTAAAATAAAAAATGGCCGACTTATTTGACCCCAAAGATGAACAATTTTAGATCTTAGTTAAATTTTCGATGGTTGTTGTGCTATAATCACACCTACTTTTTATGTTAGTATCGTATATAACACGCTAAAATAAGCATGTTTTGTATGGACAGTTTTTTTCTAAAATAAAAAAATGGCCAACTTATTTGACCCCAAAGATGAACAATTTTAGATCTTAGTAAAATTTTGCGATGGTTGTTGTGCTATGATGACACCTATTTTTTATGTTAGTATCGTGTAGAACATGCTAAAATAAGCATGTTTTGTATGAACATTTTTTTCTAAAATCAAAAATGGCTGACTTATTTGACCTGAAAGATAAACAATTTTAATTCAAAGATTCAAAGTATTTATTTGCATCGAACACAGTACAGTGGGTCTTACAGTTAGAATGGTTAAGTCCAGTGCATTCAACCTGCATGCAGGCGTGCAAATATTTCGAATAGCGTGCAGTATTTACAGTACTATATACAAATATATTAACCTTTTATGTCTTAATAATTATATCTAAAATTATAAAAAATATGTCAAGATAGATAAAAATGCATGAAACAATGTGTAAATTATGAACAAAACCCAAAAATAAAAATAAAAAACAAAAAACAATTGTGGTAGGTAATGAATGCAAATGTCAATAAAAATTCAATATTAATAATAATTAAAATAAATATGTCAGCTATATTCTAAATATTCTTTAACACTGTAGAAGCAATGGTCTAAAAGCCAAGAAGTCAATTTATTCTTAAATCTATTGCCTTGCAGGAATTTTATGTCAACAGGTAATTTATTATAAATAATTATACACATATTAAAAGCATTCTTATCATAAATCATTTTATGAGCACGTGGCTTGTATAATAAATCCATAATGTTTTGTCGGGTCTGTCTGTTATTCATAATTGCACCTCGCGTTTTGAATGAAGTTTGGTGGTTGTTTACAAAAATGCATATATCCCTTATGTACAAACATGGTAATGGCAAAATATGCCATTGTTTAAATAGGGGGACACATGGTGTTTGGTGGTTTAGGTCTTGCACCCGGCAGGAGCAGCTCCCGCCTTAGTCTACGATGGTTTTTTTTATCCGTCCAAATAAGATAACTTCACAGCTGGCTGTTGGTTGTCACTTTAGACAGCGAGCGAGCGAAGCGAGCGAGCAAATCCTCCGGGGCAGAACCGACACGGATTTGGTTAGGTTAGAAGACTAAGGCGAGAGCTTCGCTTCCCTTATTAAAAATAAATAACCTGGAAGTCTAAGGCGGGAGCGAAGCTCTGCCCGGGAAGGTCTTGCTCACTCGCTGTCAAAATCATACCATCAAAAATATTACCAAGACATAAAATTGCTCATCTTTTGGGTCAAATCAGTCGGTCATTTTTTATTTTAGAAAGAAACTGTCCTTACAAAACATGCTTATTTTAGCGTGTTCTACAAGATTCTACCATAAAATGTAGGTGTCATCATACCACGATACCCATCGTTTTTTTTGTAATAGCCTGTTTTTGTGTCCCACTGCTGGGCAAAGGCCTCCCCTCTCCTTATCCAATCCTCCCTGTGCTGGGCAAGATCCCACCAATACCGCTGAAACGCATCCAAGTCGTCCCGCCATCTCTTTCTCGGTCTGCCTCTGCCACGACTATACCGGGGATGCCAGCTAGAAAATTTGACTGTCGTAAAATATCTTCTATCTTTCGAGTCAAATAGGGTAGACTGGGGACGATTAAAACAATTTGCCTTTAACCGTCTGTGACCGTCATATTTTTATGAGTTGAAAGATGTCCGCACAAAAACTTCATGGTTAGTTATCTGGTTCCTAAATAAAATATATTTGGATGGTCTATAATGCATAGTTTTTGACAATGACGTAATAAAGAAAATAGGGCAATGTGGTTCAATTGACCCCACATGACTGTCAATTGAAACACTATGTGAGGTCAATTGAAACACTCAAATATCTTCGGCACAATTAAAGTACTTATATTTGTTTTTATCTTTTTCATAACTTCCTCTGCATACAATGAGCTCATCAGAAGTTCGCAAGCATTACATAAACATTTCTCAATTTATGAGCATCTGGAAAAAAACGATAAAAACACTTGAACAAAAAAATATAGCTCTTTTAGTCTTCTTTGTCGCTGCTACATTATACAGTTACCTTAAACAAAGTAATTTTAATGCAATTATAAGATATAACTTTAAAGAATCGCAGAAATAAGCATAATTATGTTTCATACAAAAGTGCTTGTTTCACCTATAACAATGTTTCAATCATAACCATTCCCACACAATTCGAGACAACGAGTGATGCAGACATCGGGATGTAATATTCAGTAATAGACGCCATAAAGTATTATATTATATTTCTAGCTTAAAATAATCAGTTTAAATTGTTTTATTATGTATACTTACTTAAACATGTATACCAAATAAAAAAAAATGTTCCGTAACTCTGATTTGAATTTTAGTAGTAGGCGACCTCGTTAATCAGTTGTTGCTAATAGTACATTGTGCATCTAGGGCGGTAAGAAGGGCATTACTTACGAGGGTCTATTGAAGCCCGACGCCGTAGGCGGAGGGCTTTAAATGACCCGAGTTAGTAATGCCCTTACTGCCCGTGGTACACACAATGTTTTTCATCACATTTGCGAGGAAAAAAATAAACTCTATACAGGTAAAGAAACAATAATGATAAGCGGTAGTGTAGTTGCACAGTCCACAGTACTCCGGAGTGACTACGTGCTGCGAGCGCGTGGGGGGCAGGTCCTCCGCGAGCTCCGGGCGGGCGGTAAAGTAGTATGAGAATCCTTTATAACCATGGGAATAATACAGCTCTTTAAGTGTAAGTATGCTTGCATATAATATCACCATTTACGAGCAGGTGTGATGAAAAATGTATTAATATGCTTGACATATGTGTTATTATATGTCAAAAATATCAAATCAACATATAAAACATTCTGTAACAAGTGTTGCTATATGGCGATATACCAAAATAAAATAACATATTATGTTTTTTATGTGACATAAAACAAAGTAGTTGTGCTCACCGCATCAAAATCAGTTTAGCCGAACGCGAGATAATCGTGTACAAAACAAACATAAATACAAACATACGGGTCAAACTGAGAACCTCCTTTTTATGAAGTCACATATTCTCAAAAAATCAGTATAAAAAACATCGAATATCTATAATTTAACAACTAGGTCAAAAACTACACAAGTGAATAATATTGTCTTCGATTGCGATTTTATTCATTAAAATTAAACACTGAAGAGAAGAGAAGAACGGATTAATCGCGTTTATTAACACCACGATCCTACGTTACGAGTACAAGTGAATTTGAAAAATGAAAGAACAAACTTGTGCATCGAATACAGAATCTTATATTATATTATATTCTTATATTATTTATTATTTTTTTCGATATTTGTTCCTGAGTCATGGATGTTTTCTATGTATTTATGTATTTGTATATTATATATATCGTTGTCTGAGTACCCGTAACACAAGCCTTATTGAACTTACTGCGGGACTTAGTCAATTTGTGTAAGAATGTCCTGTAATATTTATTTATTTATTATTTATTTATTTATTTATATTTCGCCCACCACATTTTTCAGTTCAAAGTCAAATATTATATATAAAAAGACTCGAACGCTGATCAACGGCTGTTAAAAACATTCGTTTATTCTTAAATATAACACTTACATAATTTAATTCGTCAAAATACAAGAGTGAACGAGAAAATATACGAAAACACAAATACTTATTTTACACCGCGTAAACCTGTTTTGGCTCGTGGATACTCCCGTAACGCACCGGCGCTCGAGTGGTACTGCTGGCCAAGTATTCAAACATGGCTGGTCATGTTTTCAGAGTGATGCGTCAGACGCGTAGGTATTATAGTTTTCGAAAAATTTGAATAGTTTCAATTGTCCCCTTTCTACCCTAAATCGGCCATTTTTGATTTTAGAAAAAAAAAACTTCAAACAAAACATGCTTATTTTAGCGTGTTCTACACGATACTAACATAAAAAGTAGGTGTTATCATAGCAAACCAACCATCGAAAATTTTACTAAGATCTAAAATTGTTCATCTTTGGGGTCAAATAAGTCGGCCAATTTTTATTTTAGAAAAAAAACTGTCTATACAAAACATGCTTATTTTAGCGTGCTCTACGCGATACTAACATAAAAAGTAGGTGTCATCATAGCACAACAACCATCGAAAATTTTACTAAGATCTAAAACTGTTCATCTTTGGGGTCAAATAAGTCGGCCATTTTTTATTTTAGAAAGAAACTGTCCATACAAAACATGCTTATTTTAGCGTGCTCTACACGATACTAACATAAAAAGTAGGTGTTATCATAGCACACCAACCATCGAAAATTTAACTAAGATCTAAAATTGTTCATCTTTGGGGTCAAATAAGTCGGCCATTTTTTATTTTAGAAAAAAACTGTTCATACAAAACATGCTTATTTTAGCGTGCTCTACACGATACTAACATAAAAAGTAGGTGTCATCATAGCACAACAACCATCGAAAATTTTACTAAGATCTAAATTTGTTCATCTTTGGGGTCAAATAAAACGGCCATTTTTTATTTTAGAAAAAAACTGTCCATACAAAACATGCTTATTTTAGCGTGTTCTATACGATACTAACATAAAAAGTAGGTGTCATCATAGCACAACAACCATCGAAAATTTGACTAAGTCCAGCGCACTAATTCTGGTAAAAAAACTAAGTTTTTGTTAAATTTACCTATGTATGAATATCGCACTTTTCGTCACAAAATTTTAAGTCTTTTACAACTCCATGTTTTTTGCACTTTCGGCAAAAAAACATCTATGTCTTTTTCACTGACATCGACCCAGACGTGCTAGTCAATTAGTGCCAACCCGTCGTACCTACTTGCGTATTTTTTGCATGCAAATAGTCTTCCCACCCTCCCACCGCAAAAAATAAATACGCAAACAGATATACAAGCCACCACCAATAATATAAACCTCGACACGTGTTTAATTGTACAATCGAGTTCATAAATATATGATCATTTTCAATGCTTCAAAAATATTAGGACCCTGACAATAACGTGTAACCGCCTTATTCATAAAAACTTAACAGACCCATATTATCACATATTATCACACGACATTGACATTTTGATATAACTATCTTGCGTAAACACTCAGTTGTAGTCATATTATCGACATCATTGTTATGTTATTTGTTGTTATTGACAGACAAGTGAGACAAGGTAAGGCGCCTGGCGCGCCGGCTGTGATGTGATTGGTCAAACCGCCCCCGTTCCGCGCGAAACACACGCGATATTAATTCCCGCGCGTAGCTTCGAGCATTTGAATTACGCCTAGAATTGATAAGATAATAAAAGTTGAATCTTTCGATGAAATCCTTAGAGTTTCCGTATACATACTATTTAAATGATTTTGAACTAATAACCTTGACTTGAAAATTATGAGATTTTTTTTATGGCTAGGAGATTTTTTTTTAAATTCTAGTGCCTACATAAATTTAAGCTATTGATGAATGTGTTAGAAATGGGCTCTAATAGTATCTTTAATAATATTAAATGCATTTCAGTTACCATAAAGCACTTGCGTAATGTTTTCGAAGAGTAATATTTTTTTTTAAGTTTTCATATTATATTGAAATAAGCTCTGGTCAAATATGTTATTAAATGATAGGCGACGTTCAAATAGTTAAATACGATTATCTGAAGAAAAAATTTTCCTCTTGTATATTTTTTCCTTAGATTTAAAAGGTTGGTAACGAATTTTTTTTTAATTCCTAAAGCAATATCAAAATCTGTTATCTTTTTTTTTTACGCTTTGTTCTAAGAGTATTCTAACCGTCGACAAATAATATCGCTCTTGGGAGTTGTAAAATTTTATTTCCTTTACGTACCGTACTATCAGGTATAGGTAAGTATATTAACGGAAACGTGTGATATTCATATTCATATTCATACATATTCATATATTTATTGATAAAATTAATTACAAGTCAAGCATCAGGTACATAAAATAGATTTACATTTATGTGTAATAATAAATTGCATAAGTTAGTCATTTTAAAACTATTAAAAACATGTCACAATACCTATAAAAAGGAAACACAATGTCAATTTACAATTAAAACCCCGTTGAAACAATTAAATAAATTAAAGCAACATAAAATTATACAATTAAAATACTCTACTTACACGTAAATATAAAAGTTATAAGCTAATTTATATTTTCATGTGTGAATCAATGACACCTTTTCGAAAAATTCGTCTACAGTGTAACAGGCTAATTCTAATAATATTTTTTTAATTTTATTTGAGAATATGGCATCACTGGGGGCAGCTCTTATTTCGGAAGGCAATGTGTTGTATAGTCTGACACCCAACACACCAACGGATTTTTTGGCTTTGGCGGTGGTATGGGCCGGCATCAGAAGAAGACTTGCACCGCGCGTGGATCGACCTGACTGTTGCTCACGTGTTTTATAAGAACCGATATTTTTCCTTACGTACTTACATGCTTCTAATATGTAAACGCTAGGCAATGTAAGTATTTTGTACTTAATGAATAAGGGATGCGCTGAGTGGTCGAAAGGTTTTCTCGCGATTATTCGTATTGCCCGCTTTTGGAGTTTGAACGCTCGGTCACGATCGGCCGCTGTCCCCCAAAGATCGACTCCATATATCAAGGTCGAGTGAAAATACCCGTAGTATGCCTTTTTTATGTTGTCGTTTGACAGTGTTGGGGCCAGTCTGGATATTGCAAATGCCGCTGAAGATAACTTATCGCACACCATGTCTATGTGAGCTGACCATGTTAGACCAGAATCAAACATGAAACCTAAGTATTTTGTTTGTTCAACTTGGGGTATTGGGGTGTTATTCAAACATACTTCTAAGTTAATATGGGAGTTTCGAAGTTGAAAATGGATTAGGTATGTTTTCTCCACGTTTAATAGCATACCGTTGGCACGGAACCACTGTGAGATTTGCATCATAACATGGGTAAGTTTTAGTGTAAGGGTTTCCGTATCATCAGCGTTGACTATGATGCAAGTGTCATCCGCATAGGTTACGTATTCAGCATAGGAGCTGGCAGCCGTGATGTCATTTACCAGCAATAAGAATAAATAATTCCCTATCGTTGATCCCTGGGGTACGGCACATTCGCCTGTGGGATCTAGGCTGGATTTGGAATTAAGGACGTGAGTGCACTGAACTCGGTTTTTCAGAAATGAGGCGATTAATTTGTGAAAGTTGCCACCTATTCCATAGCACCACATTTTTTGTAGGAGGAGTTGGTGATCTACCATCTCGAAGGCACGCGACAGGTCGCAGAAGACGGCCGCGACCTTACGCCCTCCATCGAGGTGGGCGAGCACCCGCGCCTTCAAATCCCGCGCCGCACTCACAGTCGATCGCCCCGCTTGGTACGCGTACTGCTGTTTACTAAGGATGTCATTACTCACAAGGTGATTCATTATTCGCCTACTTAGTAATTTCTCAAAGATTTTCGAGACAATCGGTATGAGTGCGACAGGTCTAAAGTTCTTAAGAATGTGCATCTCGCCTTTTCCCTTATATATAGGCTGAATTTTTATGACTTTGAGAGGGTCAGGGTATACACCCGCTAAGACGCAATCGTTAAACAGTTTTAATATTAATGATAAAACGGTAGGTGGAAGGTAGCCTAGTACGTTAGTGGTCATATCGTTTATATCCTTAGACGGTTTACACTTAATTTGCTTTAGTGTTTGAGTAATTTCGTCAAGGGTAAAAGGCGTAAATTGAAACTCAAAGAGCTCGGCCGGCAAGTATTTTTCTAGGTAAGCTAGCGCATCACTAGGACACGGTTTCGGATTGTGGGCATTCGCAGTAGTGTAATACCGGTTTAGCGCATGCGCGGCAGCAGTGGCACGCGCCTCGGCGCAGTCGCCCTCCGACCTGCTCACGAGTACGTCCAGCGCTCCGCTCCCGCGTCTGTTGTTATTGCACGTTTCGGATGCTATAATACGCCACACACCCCGGTGCATGTCATCACATAATTCTATTTGTTTATTTATGTATTTAGTTCGAGTTTGTTTTAGTTCCAGGGAATAATATAACTCAAGTTCTAATAAGTGCGGAAACAAATCAACAGTACCTATCGATATACCTTGTTTACAAAGACGAATCTGATTACGTAACTGTCGCAAAGTGTCGTTGGTCCACACACTCGAGCTGTTTTTTACAGGGCACTTCCTTATTGGGAAATTCACATCAAACGAATGTTTTATAACATTTAAAACAGACTCACATTGTTTACTTGGACATATGTTTTTTGCCAACAACATGTCCCAATCATAAAAACATAAAGTTTGTTTAAAACCATGAATTTTTTCTTTTGAAAAGGTACGCTTTGCCATGTAGCATATTTTTAAATCATTTCTACATACACTAATTACGATACTTGTACTCAAATGGTCAGATAAATTCAGTTGGTTACAGGATGTACTTTTAATGTCAGTTTTAGATACATTAGTGTAAATGTGGTCAATACAAGTTTCTGTTGTCATCGTAATTCTAGTAGGTTGGTGAATTTGTTGTTTGAATCCGGATTGTCTTAAGATGTTACATAATAATTTTCTATTATTATTCGGGGTAAGAAAATCCATATTTATATCCCCGACTATTACAACTTTATTATTAATTATTACATTTAGACTAAATAGGCGGTTTAGTTTGGAGAAAAATAAGTCACTATCACCGTTCGGAGGTCGATATATACAAACTACAATTAGTTCCATGCCTATACATTCGACCGCACATACCTCAAACTGCTTCTCTATTGAGAGGTCAGATACCTCACGTCGCTCGATAGTCGTGACGCCAGAATCTACGTAAATGCATGCCCCACCTCCCTTGCGCGACGATCTGCAGTACTGGGCACGGAGACTGTAGTTCAGTATGTTCACAGAGGATATTTGCGCCGATGTCAGCCAATGCTCCGTCAGACACAGCACGTCAACTCGATCACGGAGTTGTAGTTCGCACTCCAGCTTATATGTTTTGTAAAGTAAAGAATAGGTATAGATATAGATAAAGTATAGGTATAGGTATTCCCTTTTGTTTTTCATCCTTTATGCCGGGAGAGCCGTAGTAGACCCAGAGCTAGCCTCGGAAATAGGTAAATGATTTAAGGATGACTCACACTAGACCGGGATCACAAAAAGTCAAATATCACTTATTGCCTGCTGCCTACTACTCGTTGAACGAATTCTTTGCATAATGTAGGCAGGTAGGTATTGTAGGGACCAACGTGCATCATATATGTGTAAAAATGATAATAATAATATTGTATATATAGCACGTAATTAGTTAAGTATTATTATTTATTATAATAATTGCCGTGTAAAATTTGATATTTTATAAATAAATAATTGAATTGAATTCAATGGAATTGGATGGGATGATCTGTCAGTTTCTGTAGAAAACGTCACGTGACATCCGAGGGCTCTGAGCTATCACGTGATTATTTCTACAGAAATCCCGTCCCGCCCCGTCCCGTCCGCTTTGTAGCTGTAGTGTGAGTCATCCTTTAAACAAAATCAAGGTGAATAAAGGAGCATGCCACGAGAATTCGCTGGTAACGAAATCGCACCCAAGTGCATGTCCGAATTCTGCCAGATTATTGGACCTATCTAGACAGGTTTCCTTACTCTCCAAATCCACCATTTTCCGGGCTAGCTCTGGGTCTACTACGGCTCTCCCGGTTGTATCGTAAAGGTCTACAACGTAGTGGTTTTTCCTAAGCCATATTCTTACGGTCGTTCGTAGCTGTAATATACGATTCCCATAAAACTAAGACGCTACAGTCAAAGGAATTTGAGCCTTCTGTTCTGTACCGTAATTACATTAGTATTAAATTGGACGGTGAAGGCAAAGGCAGGCGGTTGCAGCCTATGGGCGCTTGCAATTTCATGGGCGTCCAAGAGTGCAATAAAAAAAGGGTAAGAAAATTAGATCAATGAAAAGCCATTCAGATTCCAGGAATTGCTTAAAATGAAATTTAATAAATTGCGAAAATAATAGATTGTATATCAAGGGCATAAAGTACCTAACCCATTTTAGACGAGGCTATTTATTGGTCCGAGTGCAACGAGTCGGTCACGGTGAAAAACTCAGTAGGTAATATAATATCTACGAGGCGGGACTTCAAGTTGAAATCTTCGATTTCCACATATTTTCAATTACTTATTTTACTTAGGTACTTATTGGGCTGTACTTACTAGGATTTCCGAAACATATCACGCAAGTTCACTAAAAATACGTAAATTGTGTTATCCTTAGTTTTATTATAATAAGTTCTTACTGTCATGTAGTTTTGCGAAATAACTAGGTAATTAATTAAATTAAGTTATCAGACAATCAAATTTGGATCCATAGATACACCAAACTAGCAGCACAAAATAAAATTGGCTAAATTGCCCCCGTGAGGAAACTGGACTAATCCTAATAAGGCCCACAGTTGGGTTAGCCGTTAGGAAGATGGCAGTCGCCTACGCCAAATCTTGGGATTAGTTGCCAAAGCGGACCCCAAGCTCCCTGATCCGTGGCGTGAGCCGGGGAAAACTCTAGGAAGAAGACGATATAATTTAGTGTACGTATGTATTATACAATAAATATAAATACACTACTTAAGGATATTTAGACGACCGGTTGGCGTAGTTGGTAGTGACCCTGCCTGCTAAGCCGATGGTCCTAGGTTCGAATCCCGGTATGGGCATTTATTTGTGTGATGAACACAGATATTTGTTCCTGAGTCATGGATGTTTTCTATGTATTTGTATATTATATATATCGTTGTCTAAGTACCCGTAACACAAGCCTTCTTGAGCTTACTGCGGGACTTAGTCAATTTGTGTAAGAATGTCCTGTAATATTTATTTATTATTTATTTTTTCGTTTATTTATCTTCTTTCTTAGGTTAGGATTTTTTACAATATGTATATAAAAATAAAATACAAAACAACATACAAAAAACAATACAAAACAAATACACATTATAAAAAACCTAACCTAGAGTGCCGCCGGCAACAGGGCAGGGCCCAGGCTGCCGGTGGTTAGGGCCGCAAAGAGAGGAACCTTCGGACTATGCGCGCAGTGTCCAGTATTACCGCCTTCTGCATCTGACCCTTGATCCAACCACAACTTCGTAGCGAGAGCCTCTCGAGATGTTGGTCGAGACTCTTCGCTATAAGACCGTTCGCTGAAACAACTATCGGTACAATGATCGCCGAATCAACCTCCCACATGGCGGTTACCTCGTGCGCCAAGTCTAGGTACTTGCTGGACTTGTCCTTCTCGGCCTTCACGAGGTTGTCGTCATGGGGGATGGTGATGTCGACGAGCATGGCCCGGCGCTGCGATCGATCTATCACGACGATATCAGGTCTATTGGCTAGAATAGTCCTGTCCGTGATGATAGATCGATCCCAATAGAGCGTGGCACGACCATTTTCGAGAACTGGTACAGGTAAGTACTTGTAGTACGCCACTTCGTGGTTCACAAGACCATATTGAAGTGCAAGTTGCTGGTGTATAATTCTGGCTACAAGATTATGTCTGTGCAAGTACTCGCCGTTAGCAAGATGAGAACAACCAGAAATAATATGCCTGAGTGACTCTCCGGGACGGCGGCATGCCCGACAAATGTCGACCGTACCGTCCTTCAGGATATACTTCCGGTAGTTATTCGTCATGATAACTTCGTCTGCAATTGCACAGGCAAAACCCTCGGTTTCTCCGAAAAGGTCCCCGAATCGTAGCCAGTTCACCGACGCGAGCAGGGCTACGTCCGGCCCCGTGAGGGCCCTGTAGAACCGCCCGTGTAGCTCCTTACTCTTCCATATCGTCTTGCGATCCTCGGTGTTTAGTACCACAGGTTTGCGCCAGTTCTCGTTTGCCAAGGAGAGCGGCGTGAGGTTCCTATCTACCTCCACCACATCACGATGCATCCCACTCTCGCTAGTAAGGAAATAATTCCTGAGATTGTACACCTCACGGTTGTGAAGGTTTTTGGCATTTAAAAAGCCGCGGCCTCCACACTTCCGTGGGATGTACAATCTCATAACTGACGAGCGTGGGTGTAGCATACGATGTGTGGTGAGCAGTACACGGACCCTCCGATCCAGGGCATCCAGCTCGGTCTGAGTCCACCTTAGTATGCCAAAGGAGTAAGTAAGGAGGGGCATTACCCAGGCGTTGAAGGCGCGCACCTTGTTGCCTCCTGACAAAAGACTGTTAAGTACTTTTGTCAGCCGACCAAAGAAGCGTTCCTTTACCGCCTGTCTAATGCCCGCATCTTCAATACCCAACGACTGTGACATACCAAGGTATTTGTAAGTTTCTGATTCAGAGATAGATCTGAACGACATTGTCTCAGGAAGTTGTAAATTTGTTGAATTTACTACTTTCCCCCGCTGCACATGCATAACCGCACATTTGTCGACACCAAACTCCATTTTGATGGCACTACTGAAGACTTCGGTGGTTTTCAGTAGCTCCAACAAATCTTGGTCGTTTGGTGCATTATTATTTATTATTTATTATTTATTATTATTATTTATTTATATATTATATCCGCGTTATGACTAATTTACTCATCATGAATCGATAAGAGTAGTCAGTACTTACATCCATAGGTAAATCACTTACTTCGTTGAATGAGCACGTGAATAATATTGTCTTACAATGTTTTTTTTTTTTTATGCTATAGGGGGCAAACGAGCAAACGAATCACCTGATGGTAAGCGATTAACGTCGTCCATGGACACCCGCAACACCAGAGGTGTCGCAAGTGCGTTGCCGGCCTTTAAGGTGGGAGTACGCTCTTTTCTTGAAGGTTTGAAGGTCGTATCGGTCCGGAAACACCGCTGGCGACAGTTCGTTCCACAGTTTAGCTGTGCGAGGCAGGAAGTTTCGGGAAAAGCGCACAGTTGAGGACTGCCAACCATCTAAATGGTGAGAGTGGAAATATTGTCGCGTAGGGCGATGGCGGAAAGAAGCGGCAGGGATTAATCCGAACAATTCCTCGGAACACTCCCCATAATACTGTTCATCATAACGGAGAACTGCAACTGATTAGTTAGCCTTCTGGGAACCACGAACGAATGCACATACTATCATGAGTAGTGATTGTCCGAGTGAACACTGCATGCCTACCACGAACATGGAAAATTGGCATTGACGGGGAATCCTCTTTGTCACTCCAATAAACAGGTGTGACAGAGACGAAGATACAGATCCGCAATCGTTCGATTTTCGTGGTATAGGCCCTGAGCAAAGCGAGAAGCGAGCGAAGCGAAGCGTCTCCGTTTCATTGTGTGTGTTCGCCTCTACAGGTCGCATTTATTAACTAATTCTTGTGAAATTTTGAAAGAAAGTTCGTTAAATACATATTTTTGTCGATTCAGTATTTGGAAATTTTCTAAATGGCAAGAACTGGTACAAAGGTCCTAAAGGCCATAGACACCAAAGGCGGTTACGACCTTTGCGTCAATACCAGTACCATCTCGTGAGGTCTACAGCTCACAGAGTCACTAGTAGTGGATACTATCCACGAGTCGATAGCGACTGTGAGATTCGAATTTATTCTACAGGAAGTCATGGTACCGGTAGGTAAAGTGTCCTTACCTTACCATGAGTAGCACATAACCGTATTCGATAGCGCCTGCAGCATTCAATATTATGTCCGTCTCGCTCCTACCACTACTCTGGCAGGAGCGAGACGGACATATACCCGAACGCCGCAGTTGCTATTGAATACAACTCATGGTAGGCGCATGTGTGCACACATGTACAGAACGCTTCAAAATGTTTTCGATTCGTACTTGACCGTTTTTAATTAAGTCATGGGGAGCGTTCAAGTATTACGTAACGCAATTTTTGGACATTTTTGACCCCCCCTCCCCCCCATGTAACGCACCGTAACGTTTTTCTCTACCCCCCCCCTCCCCCTAGTAAAACGTTACGTAACCACCAAGTGACCATTTTTTTACCTAAAGGCCACAATTATGTGGCGTAAAGTACCGGAAAGTCGCTAAAATACCTTTGTTATTGTTTTAATTGCGTTAATATTATTAATAACATTTGAAAGGTCTTGTCTTTAAAAGCAAGAGATTTCTAATGTTTTTTTTTCTTTTTTTGTTCTATAAAATTTTTACTGCTAATCATACATTGTTACGACGTAATTAAACGTCGTTTTCCTTGACTTGGCCCTGTCCTCGCACAGATTTTTGATTTATCCGCCATTGTTCTTCTCATCCATTCTCCAATTTTAGCGTTTTACTAAAATAAAATAACAAAATTAATTTTTAATAATTTATTTTTACCTTTAGCAATGCAATTACTTACAAACATAAACTTAACTGAAATAGAATATATTTGTCAAAATATAATCTTATTAAAGAATCGACCGAAAACGAGAACATTTAAAATAAAATCAGCCATAATTAAAATAAGTAGATGGTAAAAAAACAAGTGGATTTACTGCTCCTCTGTCCACGGGTTTGCCAGCCATTCAGATTCTTTCATTACTGGCAACCGGAGAGCAGACGAAGAGGGTTCCGGAATTGTTAACCCCGCTTGCATCAACTTCGTA
The DNA here is from genome assembly GCA_949128165.1 of Lathronympha strigana. Lineage (NCBI taxonomy): Eukaryota > Metazoa > Arthropoda > Insecta > Lepidoptera > Tortricidae > Lathronympha > Lathronympha strigana. The sequence goes on along the minus strand of OX421923.1, from coordinate 5,731,277 downwards.
TTCGTCGAGCCAATCAGCATCCTCAGACGATGTTTCACAGCGGCGCACTATGCAGAGAAGCTCATTTGCCCTTCTTGCAGCAAGTCGCTGTGGCCGTACTCGACGTTCACGGCGGTCTTGGACAGTCTTGCCATGCATGCAACGATTGTGGACTTGTACACTCTTGTGGGATGTGAAATAAATCCCACAGGTTGCACATATTCGGTTCTTTAGGTCGGATTGATCTCAGACTAAATTAACATTTAAGCACTTTCTTGATAAGCTTAATTAATCATCCTCTGGATAGTACACACAAGGTACAGATATATATATATATATATATATATATACATATATATTTATATGAATTATATGAATGTATGTTTATTTTCCACATGTATATATGTATGCTAAAAATGTTTCTATTACTTTTGTAAATCATGTCCGTTTAACTCAAAGACCCTGCACCAACTTAATCTTTCTGGTAAGCCCATTGGTTGACTGGTAGAGAATGCCTTAAGGCATTAAGTCCACCATTTGTACTTCTTTTATTGTGCAATAAAGATTAAATAAATAAATAAATTGTACTAATGGCCAAAAAAATCGTAAGGCATCTGCTTAAACCCTTCTAGAGGAGGCGACATATCAACAGACAACCTCACAAGAAGTGGCGAAAACTTGCATGATCTTTTGTATATCAAACTAGGTACCACTTGTTTGCGGTTTGAAGGATTGGGCAGGGTGGCGGCAGGAAACTTTTCGGAAAGACAGATTTTAATGCACTCCTCAAGCGGGAACAGCAGTATTCATTCATCCGCGCATTTCATAACGTACTATTCAATCGGGAATCTCCTTGAGAAACTTGGGTGATTTTAATTCCCTATTTTTTTTAATTAACCCTTCAGACAAATCGTTTTTCGTACCAAAATCATTACTGTTGTGATGAGAGTAAATACGCGACCGTTCTGAAGGGTTAAAAAACAATGTTACGTAACGCGTAGTTCAGACCCCCCCTCCCGGCCCTGTAACGCATCGTAACGTTTTAGAAGACCCCCCCTCCCCCTAAATTCGTTACGTAATACTTGAACGCTCCCATGCCAGGAAGATGTCGTAATGCGTATTAATGATAATTGTATCATATAAGGGCAGGTTAAAGGGGTCGAGCCTAGTTGACATCATTCTACTCGACAATAAATCATTTGTCGTGTAATAAATTGTATTTTGTCCGCGATTTTGTCTCCTAAAGGATGTCTCACACTAGTACGAGACGGGACGGGACGATCTGTCAATTTCTAGAGAAAGAATCATGTGATAGCTCGTGACGTGACGTTTTCTATACATAATTACAGATCATCCCGTCCCGTCCCGTACCGTCCTAGTGTGAGTAATCCCTTAAAATTCATTATAACTTTCAGCCCTTTATCACCTTTAGGGTTGAACCCACGGAATATATGAAATATGAATACACTGTTCGCCGCTCGCATAGCCATTATATCTTATTATTTATTTCTGTGGTTGAACCCCAAATTGTTTCTATACATACATACCCTCAACGGTATAGAACCTGCTACACTGGCCGCTTACCATCAGGCAAGACGCATGCTTGTTTGCCACCATCGAGGAATTATACTATAAGCCCTATATAATATAATCTATCACAGAAATTCTGAATGAACTTCGATAAGTAATTGAAATTTTTGTAAGTTGTGGCGGGTCGCTCCGCTCCATACCTGCCTGCTTCCCTTGTGTGAGCCAATCTGGAGGACCGGTCAGTAGTAAGCATTCTACCTTCATTACTGCGTCCATCAGGGTTTCATATGGCATTTATGTACCTACCTTAAACAGTGTGTTCTGTCGTGTAATGTACATGTGAATAGCAATAAAGATATACAATACAATACGATACATTTTTCCGAATCAAAGAAAAAGTAGGTCAAATCAGCCTTGCTCAAAAACATTTTGACGCCTCGCCGCCTGCGGGTAGGTTTCATTCAGTTTACAGATCTCTTTATAGTTTGTGGTTAGTACCTAAGTACTTATTTTGGTCGGTTTTTTACTTGTTCGTGGATTTTCCGTGGATTTTCCTTTGTGTCGTCACGACTCACGGCACTTTTTGTATAAAAGCGTCTGCACACAACTCCATACATTTTGCTCCCCCACAGTGTCACGACGACACAATCGTGTCGTGTCGTCGGAAGCCACCACAAAACAGACAGGTTTTGTGAGTACAATCTACTATTAGTTCTTTTTTAGGGTTCCGTACCTCAAAAGGAAAAAACTGAACCCTTATAGGATCACTTTGTTGTCGTCCGTCCTTTCCTTCCACTTTGCCGATTTTTCGTAATAATTTCTTATAAGTCAAGAGTCATATAATTTACTCTGAACCAATGAGTAATACGTCTTAAATAGTGTCGCTGGTATATCCCATGTCACACACAGCCGTCACAGGCCAGCGGTGGCGTAATGCGTGATAATTATACGCCGGGCAGGTCAAAGGGCTAGTTGACTCATTTAAAATAGGTATGTCTATAACTCTGTCTACTTAGTCGATGCTGGTTCATTCCATAAGAATATTCTTACAAAAAAATTAAATTTGCCTACCAATCTACTTCCAGTGTATTGTTTTAATTAAATCCTTTGGTGAACGATTAATTAACAAATTCTTCCAACCCCCATGGCAGTTGTAAAATTGAAACACTTTACTTCCAAGCCCTGTAATTTGCAGAATCTAATGTAGGGGGTTGTCAGGGAAGTGGTACTTTGGCGTAGGGATGTGACGACCCCATCGCCCACTGGTTTCGACCGGTGCAATCCGTCAACGCAGGGCAGCTTGTGGTGAGCTGTTGGGGAGTAGCGACCCCACGTCGCAACCCCACTTCGAAAGGTATGACTTCGTCGCTTGTTGATAAGGTCATTTCTAAACGAAGCTTTATGGTACTAACGCCTTATCGGCAACCGTCAAAGTGTCTACCTTTATAATGACAATCACATATAATCTGTGATATTATTTTAATATTTAATCAAAGTCCACGACGTGACTTAAACCCCTCATTCACGGCAGTCCGCCGGCGCTCCGGCATGGCTGGATTTAGCGGACACACGGTGTGCAAGTGGCCCAGCCTGGCAGTCCAATTCGCACTTATTCGTTGAAAGATGCGCAGCGCTGCGTTGTAGTGCATACACTGTACTCGAATTTAAAAAATCGCCGCCATCTCGTATGCCATTTTTTATAATGAATAATTAATATTTTATGCATTGCCGCATTTCTCAATTGTTTATTACTGTAATTTAGTGCAATTCGGACTGCAGCTGAGGTGGGCGGAGCTAGCAGGATGTTGCCGTACGGCACGCATCCGGCAACGACATTCACGATACTATTTATTTTATTTTTTATTTTTATTGTAGAAATGTTTACATGACATAACAGTAATTACCAATGCGTCACGAAACTAAATATAATTATGTACATTAAGTAACTCAATAACAAACAAACAAATTATATAGGAACAGTAGAGCACCTTACATCCATCGCCTCACAGAATCTCAGACATTCACTACACACTGCCGCCCATCGCCACGCAAACAAGTCGCACTCCGGTGTTGATGTCAGGAGCGCATTCAGCTGTGAGAGGGCTCGGGGCAGCGGCGAGTTCCTGCACGACATTGTGCGCGCCGGCGGCACGGCCAACAGGTTGCGACTCCGCGGTCTCAGGGCCATCCTGGGCACTATATTACGTGCCGGAGGTGCCGGCGGACTGCCGTGAATGAGGGGCTTTACGGTATCAAATTAGGTGCTTCTAATGTGATAAAATAGAACATTACGCGATATTTACTGATAATTCGTCGACTGACAATTATATCTTTATAATAAATATTTTTTTATTACTCATTGGCAAAAATACACATTCGGATCAGATGTCTCGGATGAGTTCGCATTTCTCAGTTGAAGTTGTTTGTCGTTTTCGCTTTTTTAAATATTTAAAATTATGGAAATTGCCACAAACGACGTAAGGTACTGTTACACATGCTCATTAGTTCATTACTAGCATGCTTACTAGCAAGCAGGGATGTGGGACTGTGGGAGGCGCCCGCTCGCATCCCCTCTTGCTAAAGCATGCACGAAGCATGCTAGTTATGAGCATGTGTAACAGTACAGCGCCATAAAATTCTATGGCCTTTAAGTCGTACAGCAAGCTTAGGCAGCGTTGGTGGCCCAGGCGGTAAGAGCGTGCGTCAATATAGCAATATTGCAGAGATAGGTCCAAAGGCTTTTTTATGTGACAGTTATGCTTTAATATAATTCCCACGGGCCGTAACATTTAACATTCTTATCGCATATCGACCGTGACTGCAATTAACCCCTTAATTATATAAACCTAACTTCATTAACTCCAAAACTCAGACCATTGCAAATTCAACTCTAAGCCTTAACGATAAAGTCTAAAATCGCTTGAATTGCGTAGATAACATGACATGCCTGAGATCTTGACGCTAATTTGACAATGAGAAACTTTAAGAACGTTAATACGATAAGCGCTTACGTCTAAACTTGCTAAATCTGTATGAAGTCGGTGGTATAAAAAGCGTAAGCGCCCATAGCAATAGACAATTATCTGCTTATGTAACCTTAATTGTTAGTCACGTCTAAATTGTTATTTATTTTGATTTCTTAACAGGCGGTGACATGTCTATTAGTGGACCGATTCTATTAAAAAACGTGGTCACATACACATAATTACCAGAAGCCTAGTTCCATAAAACCAACGCGTTAAAAAGTGAAGCCAAAATAGGCTGTCTCCATCTCTTTCCCTAATAAACTAATCGAATAAAATGGCTATAGGGCAATGTAAAGAAATAAATCTTAATCGAAATGGCTTCACTGCGGCACTTGTTACTATTCTAAGATCATATATATAATAAATATTTCAAGTGAAACACTAACCCATTAATATTACAATAGTTTATTTTGACTGAAAACCCTATTAAGATACAATAATCAAGCTAAATACATTAAATTCTCATCCCTTAACGTTCACGTGCCATGCCCATTTTATGACAGCCATTGACATCCCAAAAACGCGCCACTTCATCCGTCAAAATGTTAAAAACAAAGTTAGTGTACGTTCGAAAATCCTTAACATCTAACATTCGGCCTTCCTGACAAACTAGGAGTTTGTCCTCAAACTTCTTTGTAGTCAGTCCCTCATGTCTAAAGATTCTGTCCACGTGTATGTTCTCCATGAAACCAGGTTTTTGGCCAAAAGGACCTTCTCGTAGAGTCTACACTTTGCAGCCCTCTTGCTTGTATCGATCCATCGTATTGGTATTTTCCCTCTCCTGCGGTTGTCCTCCATGAGTTAGAAAATTATCTACTTCTCTTATTATATTGCCATACTCGCTTTTTTTTTACAGTAACGCATAATCCTCTCTTGACAGATATCCACAAGTCCTATGACGCCGAGTTCTTCTAGAATAGTGTTATTTATTCTCAAAACTGTTCTAGACATCCTCATCAGTCTCCTACAGCACCACTTTTCGAAAGCGTTAATTCTGTTGTGTTAGCGACTCTTGACATGACAAGTCTCAGTGCCTAACGTAAATATGAAAAACACGAGTGCAGAGACTAATATATTGCACCTTTGTACTTCTGCGAACAGTGCGAACACAGCGATTTTTTTTTTACACCGTGGCCAATGTCGCCAAATCGCTTTTAACACTTTTGACTCCTCTGCTGTTCTCATTTATGCATTTGTTGTAATTTTCTTTTAATTAACAATCCCAAGTAGGTATATATATTATTCTTCCACTTGTTCTTAGCTCTGAAGTCTATGCGAATCTTGCAGCAGGTGTCTTCCAACTAGATTGTGGTATTCCACCTTTCCATACTTCACTATCAGCCCAAAGACGTCCACTGCTGAACATAGGCCTCCCCCAGAGAATGCCACAGCGATCAGTCGTGCGCCGCCCGCATCCTTTTCAATACATTAGTCCCTAATGTTGGTACCTGACAATCTATAGGTATAATATATTAACTCTACACCACACGAAACTCTAATACGGTCATGAACTTTCTGTATATTAACATTTATCCTCTAACCACATTAATCGTAATGTGATAGTTTTACACTATCCTCATTTCACCTTTTACATTAGTCATGATACATTTTTTTTTTCACCACATTAGTCGCTAATGTGATTGTATAAAACGTTTTTCCTTTTACTACATTAGTCGCTAATGCGGTTAGTCATAACTTCTTTCTTTTGCCTGCCTCCTTCCCATTTACTTGGGGTCAGCCCTTCTAATCATGCGTTGCCAGGACGGTCGGTCCTGGGTCGTCTCTGGTCTTAAATTGTTATTCTTTGTCGTCACAACTGCCGTCCAAATTGTTGGGGTCTAACTTGGTCCTCGAGCTGCAACAAAAATGTGATTAGTCGCTAATATAGTTATACATTTCTCCGGCCACCACACTAGTCGCTAGTGCGGTTAGTTCTAAAAAAAAATTCTCCACCACATTAGTCTCTAATGCGGTTGTATAAAACATTAGTCGCTAATGTTTTCTGGCCATCTCACTAGTCGCTAGTGATTTCTTCTCCACCACATTAGTCTCTAATGCGGTTGTATAAAACATTAGTCGCTAATGTTCTCTGGCCACCTCACTAGTCGCTAGTGATTTCTTCTCCACCACATTAGTCTCTAATGCGGTTGTATACAACATTAGTCGCTAATGTTCTCTGGCCACCACACTAGTCGCTAGTGCTGACCACACTAGTCGCTAGTGCTGTTAGTTATAACAATCTTTCTCCACCACATTAGTCGCTAATGCGGTTGTATAAAACTTTTCTCGTATTGGCACATATTATACACATTGCATTTGAACTCTGAAAAACATGTAAGTAAGTATTATTAACATTCCCCGTAATTCCTTTTAGTTACTTATAACATTTCTTCTCTACCACATTAATCGCTAATGCGGTTGTAAAAATAACTTCTTGTATTTCATGCGCCAATGTAGTTAAGTATACATTTGTCCAGACACCACACTAGGCCCTAGTGCGCTTAGTTATAACATTTATTATTAACCTTTTTGACGCCATGTCTTATCTCTTAAACGCTTTTACTTAGACACCACGTCACCAAAACTTCAAAACCAAAGTTGAACCTTAAGAGTGTTCATTAACATCTATGATGCTCTGTGGTCTGTGACCGATTAATCGGTCTTTCGCGTTGAACCTGCGGTGCCAATACGAATAAGTCATACGTCTCTGGTGTGGAAAAGACTTAGAACCCTTATATTATAGGTACTACAATGTCTACAATAAGCAAGTTTACCACTAAACTGATCTCTTTCAGCTAATGCATATTAATCAGACTATTCAATGTATGTAGGTACACACTGTCACACCTTACCTATATTTAATATTACTTTGACTAACTATAACATAAAGCTGTGCCAGAATCACAAATACTATTAGGGGTATTTATGTACTAATGTCAGATAACTTTCAACAATCCTATCAACTATTATTGTCGTCTATTCATCCATCAAATAGATGCTAGCTAAGTCTTCTCACCACACTTCAAACTTTAAACACTAGCGAAACTTAATAAAATGACAAGCCGTCAGAGCTCAGAGTAGAGGCATCCCCAAATCATGTAACCTCAAAAAAACATTACAAGGTTGTAGGCATATACTCAATCATATAGGTAAGTGTTAACCCAACATCCTTTATTGCAACGGTATACGTCCAAAACCATAAAATATTACACTCATACCTTTCATGATGCATCATTTTCCATCACTTGTAAGTACCAGCCTTCGATATCTGTGAACAAATTACAAGCACACAGCAAGGCTACTGCTTATAATAGTAAATGCATGAACTTTGAAACAAATGTAAATATGTATAAGTACTTGAGATACCCTTGTGATGGAACTAGAGTAGCAAATCTGTGGTACTTAATAATTTTGTGGTAAATACGAAACACCCAGTCCCAGACCTAGAATGTACAAGTACATAACTAACAACTATCCGTATAGGCTAGTAACAAATTAATATCAATAAGTACCTGAAAATGATATACAATTTTAAGCTAACATGGTCATTTGCATGACAAATATCAGTTATGGGTAATATCTAGACCTGCACAATTGCACACTTATCTGTTGATAAAGTTGTAAAATGTTCGAACAAGTTATACAAATAATGATCAACCCATTATTTTTCTTGTAAACGTGGGCACGCACAAAACTAACTGATACATTCATAGCAAATGTAGAATGTAAGTAAATCAGGGCCGGACTCAATCTTTTGTTAAATGGGTGTGACACTATTCAAAATATGAGTTTTAAGTTTGCTTTTGAAAATATTATAAGATTTAATAATCTGAATTTCTTTTGGTTATTTTATATTTCTACCATTTAGTCATTTTATTTACTACCTCAGATACCTTTACTGCCATTTGAAATACAATCATATTCAAATGCAACTTAGGGTAATCAATATACTTTTTAATAAGCTGTAATACAATCTGTTAGTTTAGGTATAATGTGGAAAGGTACAATAAACCTTCAGAGTTCCTTAGGACAGACTATGTAGATAGTTCTATACAATACATTTCTCAATGTATCTCACACCACTCTGTATTATCTACTGGCTTACACACATTGTACACAGAATGACATCTCATGCTTGTCTTCAGAACCCATGTCTTAAAAATACTACCTACTCATAACTCAGTATTAATTAGTTAGTACTGTATAACTTAATAATCATTGTTATAAGTACAAATGATTAGATAGGCAGTGAGTGCCATGTGATATCATTTGCCATTGTAACTGTATTGTAACATGGTTTGCAATAAATGGTACTAAACCAACTACTATATTCTTTCACTAACCAATTTGAATATGTGTGAAGATAATTAATTCCCATTGATAGCCACTATAGCCATTAAGACAGAGATAGTGACAAAAGCAAATATGAATAAAAGAGCTTTGGTTCAATTTCTACCATGAGTCATGGTCCATGACAATTATACTTACATTAGGTGTATTCATTCAGTTAGCAAATTCTATCCACATCTAGCAACACATTTAAACATATTTAAATCTGTATTTATTCATTGAGTCCCATATTTGCCACTAGTTAGATAATTACCAGAATTAAATTATATTTCTTAGAAATTACCTACTTCAAAAGTGATAGTCATGGCATGGTATAGTAAATATTGCTAATTCCAAAGTAACTAATTACTTATTGTCTTACTCTTTTCAATACAAGATACAATTACATGAAGACCCCCGGGAAGGCCTCAACCCAAGGGAGCTGAGAATCTTCACGGACGGATCAAAGACAAGGTCGGGCACTGGCTCAGGAGTATTCTCTGAGGACCTAAATATACACATCTCTACACCACTAGGTGCACATAACACTGTCTTCCAGGCGGAGTGTTTGGGCATTATACTGGCAGCACACGCAATCGTCGCAAGGAAGGTAACGGATTTCCCAATCCGCATACTCTCTGACAGTCGATCAGTACTTCTTCTCAGTCGGTCCCTCATGGCTGAGGATCGTGACCAACAGTGATGTCCCTCCACTTGGTGCGGTCCAGGGCCATATGGCCGATCAGTACTACAGGCCCTACAAGGCTACACTTTAACCTCGGGACTAGTCCACGAGTGCCACACAATCCTGTCGGAGGTATGTAAGAACAATCACGTAACTCTACAATGGATCAAGGGGCACAGCAACTCGCGAGGGAACGATGCAGCAGACATATTGGCGAGGGAAGGTTCGGAGACGGTCGTGGTAGGACCAGAACCGATCATACCCCTGCCATTCGCCTGGCTGCGGAGCACTCTCCAACAAGACACCAGGGTAAAACACCAACTATACTGGTCTAACATAGGAACCTGCAGGCAAACAAGGTTAGCCCTCCCGACAATCACCCCCGGGCTGTCGCGGAGGCTGAGACAGCTGAAAAGGCCCCAGCTCCGTCTCCTGACTGGCGCCATAACAGGTCATGCCTTATTCAACAAACACTTGCATACTTTGCGTGTTACAGACAGCGCACTCTGCAGGGCCTGCTTGGAGGCAGAAGAAACAGCCGCCCACGTCATCATCGAATGCACTGGGGTGGCAAACTACCGCGCAAAATACCTCGGTACACCGAGGTCTCTCCCGGAAGTCGTCGGCAACATCAAGGGTCTGCTAGGCTTCCTGGAAGAGCTGGGTTGGCAGGAGTAGTGCCGGCAACCCACCACGCAAAATAGGCGCATCATTTGACGTCGAGTTGCGGAAACTAGCCCGCGTATACCTATACCTATACCTACTCTTTTCAAATCAAATCAAATCAAAATTATTTATTGTTTGGCCATGGGGTAAAGACATACAAAGTATCTGTATTCACATGTTGACCAGCCATTTGTCGGCACCATAATCAAAATTAATAAAAAAAAATTGTTACCAGAAATTGTGTGTTATACTCTATGCTATGCATTCCTGTTTTAGTAAGGTTATTGCTCAATAATTCACTCCTGGGGTGATGAAATATTACTTGATGTCACTTTTTCTTGAAATAAACTTGACATCATTGAAAGACCGTTTCCACTTTTTCCTGCATCACCAATGTTAGTAGCTATACTGCAGTTATCAATTTGAATGCCCGGTGAGTGCATAATACCTGTGAACACAATACAAACCTCCTGGCGGAAACTTTAGTTTCAACATAGTTTACAAACACTTGTTATTGGTAACAACAATAATAAGCACTAACATCTTTATCACAAATTGAATTGTACGGTAAATAGAGTCACATCCTTTAATGGTGTAATTTTCTATCAATACCGGACATTATTGGTAGATTACTATTCTTAATACACTGTATGAAATATTCATTTGTGTGCCTTTGGGAGGTGCCACTGTTTATGTAGCAGCATTCCAGGCATTTGTAATTACCAATTTTGAATGTACTCTTAGTGACTAGGTATATCATTACAGCAGACGTCACTATAACTTAGTTATATCAGCAGCAGCTAATATTCTTTGTTCCTCTTGTCTTATCCATCATTATTATACATCTTGTAGATCAGCAACCCAAGACTATGATGACCAGTGAAGTGTCATCGGTCATGTTGGTACCAACAGTAGACTGTGAGTTGAAACTTCTTGTGAGCGTGTGGGCATTTAGTTCAAAGGAACAAAACTTTCGTTTTACTTTTCCCGGCTATGTCGTATTGTGTATTTCTCATTCTCACTTCACATCACTTGCCACTTCTGATAATAAATATTTCAAGTGAAACACTAACCCATTAATATTACAATAGTTTATTTTGACTGAAAACCCTATTAAGATACAATAATCAAGCTAAATACATTAAATTCTCATCCCTTAACGTTCACGTGCCATGCCCATTTTATGACAGCCATTGACATCCCAAAAACGCGCCACTTCATCCGTCAAAATGTTAAAAACAAAGTTAGTGTACGTTCGAAAATCCTTAACATCTAACATATATGTCCATTAGTGTTACGCCGGGGTCGTTGTGATGTGACCCGCTGTCCGCGGTGAGCAGCGGCCCGTCGCCAGCCGCCTCTGTGTGCTCACCCGCCGCTAAACGGCGGCAGGCGGGTGGGAAAGACCACGCCCAAACATGTCCGAACCGAACATACCATACAAACACCGCGGGCGACGGGCCGCTGCACGCCGCGGGCGGCGGGTCACAACTACCCGGGCCTTAAAAATTTATTGAACAGTATTACTTAGTCTCTAAAAAGCTATGTCTATGATATGAGTATTCCAATGCAATTTATAGTCTGATTCTCATATGATCGAGATCTGTATCTGTTCATTACTAGTATGCATATTAGCACAAGAGGAAGTAGGGGGGGCCCGAATCCCCGATTCCTACCTTGCATGTAGCATGCTAGTAACGCGCATGTGTAACAGTACCAATTTACGCATGCTTATAAGCATATACAGGTGATTATTTTATCACCAGCCAAAATCTACATAGTACTACAAAATCTACTACAAAAAAAAATGCCTGTTTCACGCGGCCAATTTGTATAAAACAGGCATTTTTTTTTTCGCGATTTCGACTTCGGCCCCATAATAAAAGTTGGTCAGTATGACCTACACATTTACTATGTAGATTTTGGCTGGTGATAAAATAATCACGCTGTACGTATAACGTTTGTAGTTATTGTCACTCCAAAAAAGAGGATTTTGTTAGATTGAGACAATAACAGTACCTAAGACAAATAAACTATATCCATCCCTTTATCGGAGTAGTAATACTAGATAGCGTAAGAAAAAGACAGTAGGTCTCTTTTAACCTATTGCTATAAAAAAACTGTGAAAACTGTGTTCGTTCGAAGGTCAGACTTTAATAGATCCCCATATCGGTACTGCGGCGCACCCTAATCCTAATCCCAATCGTTGGCGCTTACATATTATCAAAATAAATATTTCTAATACATTTTTAATAGACTATTACTTATTCACTATGAAATTAAACTGTATGTATAATAACACTTACATCAGTAACTAACATTGTAACTTTTGAATTTTACGATCATTTCATTGTGTTTTTATGACAATACGCTATATTTTATACGCGTTTTATAGCCAATAACTAAAAATACCAATAACCAATTCCATCATTCTCAATTCCAAAAGAGTCCAAGTCGAAAAGTTTTCAAACATGACTCGCCTTTTTTACCATAGACAACGCATTTCGTAAACAAAGCCTAAATTGGTTTTACTTTCCGCGAATTTCAAGCAATTATAGACTCTAATCTGAAAGTAAATAGATAGTATAATCGCTTGTCTGAAGTTCAGTCAGTCTGGCTTACAACTTTAGGTTTATAGTTTTTTAACGTTCGTTTAGCCTTTATATTACAAACATGTGAACATAATCACAAAATGATAGTTACACGAGTCCACGTGTGTCGTTATCTATCTAAACACGTGTTAGGGACTGACAGACAACGCCGAAACGTTAAAAATCTGGAAAATTAAAAAGAAACAAGTGTAGCAGAAGATGGCCCAGTGTCGCTACCATGAGTTGCTATAGACTTCGAAGGATAGATTTCGACACGTTATCTACAGTTGCATTTCACTTCCACCCGCAAGTGCGAGCAAGATGCACTGACAGTGCGTTAACGTAGACGCTAGCGACTAAGGTATATCTACAGTAGATTTCAAACTCGCGGAAAGCACACAAGAGTGCGATTCGAAATACCAAAATTAGGGGTGCTCTGGCAGAATGCACTATTATGTCAAATACTATTTTGTCCGAAAATATATTGGCTTACTAAAAAGTGGGTTAGGTTATGTTCGGACTGTCAGAATATTTGGTCAAATTGAATTCGGCCTAGTATTGTCGTTTGTTTCTCAAGATGGCGATGGCGTCGAATTTACTCCCGCGGACGTTCCGGCTGTGGAATGAGCTACCTCTTGATGTTTTTCCCAAGGATTACAGTATAGAGTTCTTCAAAAAAAGAAGTGCAACGCGCATGTGACGCCCCTGGAGTTGCATGCGTCCATAGGCTACGGTGACCGCTTTCTTTGAAATCCTGGATCCGCGCCTGGCCCGGACACATACCTATGTCGAACCAGAAGGCCTACCACGAACATATATATAAAAATATCTTCGTCATTTTCATTCAAATAATAAAAGCGCTAAATGCGATAGAGAGGTAAATACGAAATTTCCATGTTTCTGGTTACTGACTGATGAGTAATTGCCTACGTTTGAATTCCACTAAATCATCGACACACCTGCCGAAACGCTGATAATATGAGTACCTATATCTAACACGGACCAAACCCCTCCGTAAACAAGATTAGATAAATAACTGCAACTATAATATTGTCTTCATGTTACCGCGATGGTTATTCATTGAAATTAAACACTTTAGAACGGATTAATCGCGTTTATTATAGAAGTTTATGTGATTGTATATGATGAAAGGCATTAAAACTCGAGTGTGAGTTTATGAAACGAGGCGTCAACAGAGTTTCATAATAACATCACACGAGTGTTTTAATGCTTAATTATTTACAATAACATACACTGCTTTATAATATATACACACATATCATGTCTCTCCATGATGCGTTCAAAGCGCATATATATCGACCGCCTGCATTGCGACTTTTAGAAATAAAAACTTTTCTGACATTCAAGTTAAGACATTTATATTTTTTAAATTCACACGCGAGAGTTGGCGCCAATTTTCATATCGTTAGATATCAAAATAACGTGCGACTTGCATGCGTCATTGTATGCAATTGACAATTCGTTTCAAACTAAACGTCATCTCGACTGATATTAGAATAGAGGTCAAATCAAACTTTCTTGTGTCAGATGTGTTCGACATATGAACAAAAATAATATTATCGAAATCGATAATATTATTTAGCTATAATGCCTACGAGTATAATAACATGTTCTAAGATAAGAAATTTGTTGTAACAAAAAAGTTTATTATTATGGGGGCCTTTATATGCGGTTTTTGAACGCATTATTGAGGGCTAATGACATGTGGGTATATAAACACCATGACCCTACGTTTCGAGCCCTTTACTGCACTCGTTTTTAGAGGGTTAAGATGATGATAGTCATCATCTTAACCCTGTGAAAATGAGTGCTGTAAGGGCTCGAAACGTAGGGTCATGCTATTAATAAACGCGATTAATCCGTTCGAAAGTGTTTAATTTCAATAACTGTGACTAACTAAAATTTTAGCTTGAATTATCTACACTGAACTATATAAATGTTTATACAGAATGATTCAGAATACGTGAGCAGGGCTTACCCTATACACACAGTTATTGTTAATGAATCGTACCCATAGTTTAAACAACTGTCTCGTTCGTTTTTTCAACCAACATCAAAATTTAATAATATTAAAGAAAAAAAACCGACTTCATTTGGCTTTCCTGGTAAAAGTGAAACGTTGAATTTGTTTGAGTTAGCCAGTATACTTCAAAAATATCCAATTCACCACACGTGTACCTTTGAAAATTAAGGAGCTTTCTTAATGTCTCAGGGCTTCCATCATTACATCTGAAGTAAAATCATGAGGGACCAGCGTGTGGTGTCTCCCTGCACGCTACCTCAGGCGGGGTAGCTTCGGCTTCAGCGGCTCCAAGCGGGACACAGCCTCGGCTCGGCAGGCGGTGTTCGCGGTTGCATGCCGTGGTTTTGCTGTAGTGGACCTGATGTTAAAGATAGAGGTGGCATAATGGAACTGCTCGATAATTTCCAGCCTGTCGTCCAATTTGAGACATTGTTTCGTCCATTTTTTTTTCAAACTTCTTTTTCTAATATCTATCCAACAATACCTCAAACTTTAGGGTTGAATGAAAAAAAAACAAAAGTACGTCCAGAGGATCTACCGCAAATGTGTGCTGTCGCTATCAGTGATATCTGAAGGCCCTATGACAATATTGACAATAGAGTCGTGCTCTGATATTTCTGAGCACGTTGGCTGCTCCGATTTATTTGATGGAAATGTACGAAGTTTTGCGTATCTGTACGAAAATGCGAAAAAGCAAAACGTTGTTTAAGGTTCGCGTTAGGCCCTTAAATAACGTTTGCAAACTTAAATAAGGGAAAGGTGCCATAAAAAAAATTGTCGTTTTTTTAACTTTTTACTTTTTGAAATTTTTTTACAAGTAGGTACTATAAACCAAATATGAAGGTGTACATACTCATCAGCGGATGGACAGGGCTTAAAGTAACACCCTGTATTTATTTAGATTTTATTAGATTGATATAATATCCTGTACAGCACAGCGCGTAAAACTAATAAAATAATCTACGAAATATACAAAAGATATACAACGCACAGCCTAAACAGTTTTAGTTAAGTTATAGTCTTCTCTATACAAATTATAACCTATTTTGCGTTTCAAGGTTATAAATTGTATGGAGATGACAGCTGTCAGTGTACCCAACCTATCCGAAAAAGACTATACAGCCTTGAAAACTGGACCATATATTCTTCAATACCATGAATCTCAACTAAGGTTTGTTTCTAATTATACCCTTACTTAGGTGTACTAAACCTTTAAGTAGGTGAAAAGTGAGTTGAAAATCTTAACAGCGTCTACTAGGACTAAATTTCGGACAAAGGCTAGTATACATACATATGCACCGCACATTTTGTAGAAATAAATATTTAAAAACACTTTTTCATTTTTATTGATATAATGATAAAATCTTTGGCCCTGACAGTACACAGAGGATTATCATCTGATATTTTTGCGCGCTTAATTGTACAAGATATTATTCCAGTTCACTACATAATGGGCGCTTTTATATTTTACCGCAGACGTCGAAGTAACTACAAGACGATAAAACGTACCGTTATTTAACTTTACGAATACTTCCGTGAGTATCAAACATACTAAAATACTTACATGCACTCGCGACGGTTAATCCTACCGCGCATATCATGACTAAGAATCACGGATTTACCCGAAACACGTCGAGCTGTTTTGAACTTGAGTAACCTGATATACCCCCGGGACTTCCCACGTCCTCTACGTAGTACAGTCAGTTACAAAGATATGAATACAGCCAAAGTGCTAAAAATATGTATACAGGACTTTATTGTCTGAGGATGAAGGTCGTGTATACATATTTTTGGCATTTTGGTTGTATTCATATCTTCGTTGCTGACTGTACATAGGCCCTAATAAAATGTTGAATCCTTGTCAATTTGACAGTTACATTTAAATTGTCAAATTTTGATACCCCGTCAGAAGGATAATGGTATAAGGTATGTATGCTAATACTTTACCTTCTTTGTCGACGAATAAATACAAAAGCGACCAATAATGTATGTGTTTATACGAAATAACGCATCGAAAAAAGACCAAAAATTAGTAACAAATAAACAGATTGACTATGAAGGCATATCGAAGACATTATAGCAATTTAAAGATTTTCAAATTGTAATTACATAGAAACAAATTACGTACTGTCATTATAACAGTTCAAAATTGTAAATATGTTATTGCATATTCATAATTTGCGGTTACAAGCAAAAGGGACGATTTTTTTATTGCCATGCAAATATGACATAAACGTGAAATCTTTTGCAGGAACCACAACATTTTTAAATAAAAACTTGTTGGAGATTTTTGTATTATGCCTCTTGAAAATTGTTACTACTTAAAAAATATATCGACCATTATGAGAAGGTCCACTAATCATAAAAGTTGTTATGTATCCCTAAAACTGACATTTGACATGAAACTGACAGCTGACATACATCTGACACTTGATATACAAGTTATACAACTGACACTTTAGTGCGAAGAAGACGATTCCTAAAGGATACAAAATTAAGCCAAAAAAAACAACGATTTTATTTTTGATAAAATCTATTTGTTTATAAATTATAAAAGACGAGATACATAAAGTATCTGTCTTTTTTCAGTCTAAAAGAACACATAAGATGAACATATTTAAATAACATACGAATACAGTTGCTAATTGTCATCAAGTTCTTAAAATAAATGTCAATATGACAATAACGGTATTCGCCAAATGTCAGATTTCATGTAAATTGTCAATGTATAATATAACGCTACTACACGTATAATATACAAGCTAGTTATACGTATGCATATGCCAGCCTTTATAAAGAATTTAATAAAAACATAATTTCATTTCACATAATTTTTTGAGAGATAAATAAACTTTACCTAATTATAAAAATAATATTATAAAAATTGTGTTAAAATTAAATATACATAACAAAAGTTTTTTATATTTCGATTTTTCAATGTCTAATAAATGATTACCTTACTTTTAGTCATGATGCTAACAAAACTTATATTTAACTAAATTTAATGTACTGGCTTAAGATCAAGGTAACTCTTATAATTTCTTTATAAGCTTAGTTAAATCAATCTTTAAATTAAAATACATTGCCAAAATATTAACAGAAAAATACAACAGAAGTTTGACTAATAAGTAGCATATAAAACTTTTTATAAATTTTTGGTCATTATCAATTAATCAGAATTACACGATAAACCATTATGAAGTCAAACTTCTACACATTACGTATTCTGTGCCCCCTAAGCGTGGTCACAGAGAATTGTTTTACAGAGGCTGACATACATACAAACAACATTATGAGTTAAGTCAGACTGTGGCATTACAACCACAGTGAAAGCTTACATTAATTTATAAAAATAACTAGACAGTATGTGGATATTATTACTTGACCATTTATAATTTTTATCTAAACTTCACGATTTTCAAACATTATAAGTAAATTAAAACGAGACTTTATCAGGACTACGGGGATAATGTCGCCTTCGAAACGTCGGAGGTGAATATTTTCATTGTTTATACACGTTGAAGCCTCGTTTTGTTTACTTATAATATTTAAAACGTGTCATCACCAGTAACAAATTATAATAGGTAAGTATCCAATATTTAATTTTAACTTGACATATGTTTGTTTTTCGTTTCATTTTCTTGTTTAATGATAAGTAACTTTATTTTATTTGCGATAGGGTACAAAATACATACCAACCTGTCAAGAAGAAATAATATACAGAATTGTACTTTTACTATAATTTTTAGATGAATTCGTACATTTAGTTTTTTCAACTATACAATAATTGTAATTGTATTAAATCGTATAATAATTGTACGTCTTTCCTGTTGGTATTCATTCTTGACTAATACCTTACTTTAGCAATTCGAACCTTATGCCAACTAGAGTAGAGTTTACATCCATACTACCTTAAACCTACTTGACATAATAATTCTAAACTGATAGTCTAAAATAATAACATCCACAAACCTACTTCCTTACACGTAATACTTTTTTTTATCGTATTATTTGTCAATTTTTTAATATTTTTTTTTGTTGTATGACACCACAGCCACTAATTCTCGACACACACACAAATACATACACAAGAGTGAGTTGTGCATTATTATAAAAAAGAGTTCTAAAAAAACACTAAATTCTTTTGGTGTGTTTTGTCAATTTTGGGTACAGTAGCGTTTTTGAATAATTTGCTGTTTCAGATGTCAAATCAGAATAATTTTATAAATATAAGGAACTTTTGATTCTATGTGAAATCCCTTACTTCCTTCCCATATTGTCAGTTGTTGGTAAGTGCGTTTAAAACATAAATCAGGAATATCACACAAATAAATGCCCTTACCGGGATTCGAACACAGGATTCGCAGTGTCTTAGGCTGACTAGGGCCACTACTTACTACATAGACGAACTTTACGTGTTTCCATTTGTCTACACAAAACGATTAGCCTCGTCATTTCTACGGATGGAACGCCCACCTTCTGACAAGTAGGCTTTTCCCCGCTCCATCTTAGACTGTCTTCACTTTCCATCAGATGTGACTACAGTCAATCGCCAGTCAGATTATTATTTAAAAAAGTGACATATTGTGATTCAACATACGAAACAGCAAAGACAAAAATTTACTTATAAACTGTACCGTAAAGTTCATATTGCAACAGTTTCACAACCTGCCGGCTTAAGCTCACGTCCGTCCCTAGGTCCTAGGTAATAGAGGTCAGAGGCTATCTTATAGCGCGTTCGGAGATTTTCAAATGGGGTTAGAGAATACTCTAGTAGAATGACAATTGCTAGCGACTGCGCAATTCGATTACCATACGTGAGTATCCTCATATTTATGAACACATGCACTTTATATTTTCGTGTTTTACCTCTTGTTAGTTAAAAAAAGGAAATTATTGAAAATCCCCGAAGGTTATTATGAGCTTATGAACTGACCCTTCGCGGCTAACAGTAAAAAAACCTTAGAAAAATAATGCCTAGAAAGTCCATCTTCACTATGATAAGTTCTATACCTTGCAGTATGTCTTAAGCAAGCAGCAACCAAAAGATGGAGGTAAGTAGTATCATTTCGGATTGACTTTCATGAACTTCTTTTTGGAACTATGTTTCTAGGTTTTATTATTCTACGGTAAAAGCCTTTTTGCTATTTCTTAACAACGTTTGCACGAAGGATTGATACGACAAATATTTGCACACACATTTGTGACTGCTACATGGCATTGATACACTCACATTCATCTACACATCACATATAACGAAGCATGTTCAAAAACCTATAACCATCAAAATAATCTGTACTTGTGCGTAAATACATCTGAAAATATACTCTAATTTCATAGCAATAGAGTTGATTTCAGATATATTTGAGCACATTGTTATACAGGATGTATTTTCAACCCTTAACCTCTATGAGATAAATATAAAGGTAAATTAAGCAACTTTTACTTCATTGAAACGCAAACAATTAAGTTTCATACATTCTGCTTGAAATGCTTGAATAATAAGGGTTCTTAAAATTTGAAGGTCGCAGTTCAGAGAGTTTTAAGAACCAATTAGCTGTTGCATACGCTAGTTTTTCTGCGACAGCTAAACATTGCTAATATGTTGTATGAAACTCCAAGGAGCAGTGTTGTTATGGAATACCATAGACAACATTATAATGTATACTTTTTAATATCGCTGTCAGTCATATAATTGACAGAGATTGGAGTAGAAAAAATGTTATAGGGTGAACCTGAAATATTGTAACAGAATGGTGTAGGGTCGTCGATTATGGTCATAGAAACGTAGAAATTTACAAGTCTATGCATATGTCTGGAGACCTAATTCTTTTTGTAAACGCTTCATAATGCTGTTTTTGTAGACAGTGATTTAATGTTATATCCCTCGCAGCGAATGATGATCAGTATGACAGCTGTCAGTTCAATACATTATCTGTCAAGTGTCATTGTTGACACATAATGTATTGAACTGACAGCTGTTATACGGATCATCTATTGTTATGTATGTTCTTAAATAAATGCCAATTGGTTGAAAAAACATTCTGTATATAAAATGGCGGCTGTACTTTTACTTGCTCTAAATATTTGAAAATATTTTAAATCGACCTAAACGTGGATTTTCAAATTTAAAAAAAGGCATGTGCCTAAGAGGTTTTGAAATTTAAAAATCTACATTAGGAAAATATTATGTTTAACTTTTCGTTTCATAAAAACAATTGAGGAATCGAAAAGCAAAAAATATAAAAAAGATACGAACACATAAATAAATAACGTCATAGTGAGGCACATTACTTATAATCCTTACACATTTATTAATAATTAAAACCATAAAAATACAAAAAAACATCCATGGCATATTGTGGTGTTGTCATAAGAAAAATATTTTTTTTACACTTTTTTTCCATTCCATCACACGCAAAACGCCTTTAAAAATCATTTATTTATTGAAAAAATACATTGATTTATGATTTCTTAATTTTACCGTATTTTCAAAAATATTTACAACTGCCTAAAGCTAATCATGATTTTCAGTAAAAAAAAAAACAAATTTGCCTAATTACCTGTCTATGTCGAGAAACAAATGTTTTTATTTCTATGTCAAGGAATTAAATAAGACTTATGCACACCACCTGAGATCTGTCACTCACTTAACTTTTTTTAGTTTTTTTTTTCACAGTTTTTATCACATTTTTTTTTCAATACTGTTTCCTCTTAGGTGCTTTTTGCTGGGGATATGTTGTGATAGCTGGCAACATTGTGCCAGTAGTGGAGTATTGTAAAGGCTGGCAACTGAAAGTTCAGGACGAGTACATGCCTTTGCTTGGGGAAACCTGAAATAATACAGTAGTGTTTTTATAATAACACAAGTCATAAAGGCGGAGCGTAATGTTTTTTCGAAGCTAATGTCTGATCCGGAACAGAATTCTTTGATACGACCAGTAACCGACCGCGACTATTTGATTGATGAATAATAAAATAATTACAGCCGTATTGTAATGAATATTTCAATAAACATATCAAGCCTGGGATTCAATTATTACAATATGCCACTTAGTTGATATTTAAAAAAAAAATGTGGTCCAATCTTACACAAATCGATGTAGTCCCACGGTAAGCTGAATAAGGCTTGGGTAATAGACGACGATATACATAATAGATAGATACATATAAATACTTAAATAGATAGAAAATATCCATAACCCGATAACAAATATTCGTAATAAAAACACAAATAAATGCCCCCGACCAGGATTCAAACCCGGGACCTTCTGCTTTGTAGGCCGGCTTTTAAAGCTTAGTTTGAGCTACTAAAATCCATGGTAACTGTGCACCGATTTGGCACACCTGGCAGTAACATTGTATGAAAATGCTATACTTCACATATTTAAAACTATAAGTGACATTGTCAGGTGTCTTGTTTTATTCGTTTAAAAAGGCATATAATAAAAAAACTGTTAGATAATAGTAAAAATTACACACGTATGAAATGTATGTTTTCTGTGAAGGACGCGAAACTGTACTCTCAAGGGATTTTTTATCACGTTGAATCCATAGTTTGAGTTACCTGATTGTGTCACGCGATCGAGTTGACGGTGAAGCCGGGCCGTCCGCCTTCAGGTTGATACAACGTTATCGACGCGATATAGTTGTTGGACATTACCTGTAACACAATTAAAATAAAATAAAATTTCGTAGCTGTAGCTACAAATTAGTTTTATTGGTCGATGATGACCGAGGTAAACGATAAGAAGTGTGGTTTTTTAAAATATCCAAAAAAAACTGGTACAAAGCAAAACTGTTCATCGTGAAGAGCTGAAAGTGAGGTATACAATGCTCCTATTGCTGAAAATTTGGGCACCATTAACCGGACTTCATGCACTAAAAATAGACTTTTATTTTTTAAACTAAGTAATTTTATACATAGCTTAATGGTACCCAAATTTGCAACATTAGGAGCATTGTATTCCTCAAATATGATGTTTTGGTAGTCATAGAAGAACGTTGATCCGAATTGGTTGGTAGTATTAGTGCATGAAAGCCCGGTAAAAAACGACGGGCCGCTTGAAATCCCGTACAGTGTCCAGCTTTGAGTGTCCAAATAGCATTATATAGTCTTACCTCGAATATGATGTCCTGGTAGCCATAACAGAACGTAGAACCGAATGGATTGGTAGTGTTGGTACTAGAAGCCCGGTTGAGCACGACGGGCCGCTCGCATACTCGTAGAGCGCGAGAGACGGACTCCCATTTGCTGTACGCGGTAATGTTGACGGCGCCGACGCTGTCTACTAGGGAGTTGGGCTCGCATCTGGAAACAGGAAGGATCTTTAAAAAAAAGTAGCTATGGAAGTTTTATGCATTAATGGCCTTCATTTGATATTTACCAATCGCTTTCCGGTGAAGGAAAACTTCGTGAGGAAAACGGACTAATCCCAACAAGGCCTAGTTTACCCTCTGGGTTGGAAGTTCAGATGACAGTGGCTTTCGTAAAACTAGCGCCTACTACGTCAAATCTTGGGATTAGTGCCAAAGCGGACCCCCGGCTCCCTGAACCTTGGCATAAGCCAGGAAAACGCATCGAAATTGTGGCAACAAAGAGAAAAGGTACTAACTTGTCCGGCTGCACGGCAAGTTCGAATTCGCAGCGATGGTACATGTTGAAGTTGTAATGTCCCGGGTAATTCGTATGCAGTACGAACTTCTTAACCTGGTGCGTGCTCGCATCGAAGAGGATGTCCTGAAATGAAAAATAGCGTTTATACATTGAAATCAAGAATCGCTTACATGTCGTTGGTTAAACAATAATATTTCGAATTAGTTGAACTAAATTGAAAAAAAAAACAAACACGATTAAGTGCGAGTCGGAGTCGCCAAATGAGGGTTCCGCACAAAGGATGCACATTTACGACCTTAGGTACTTAAAATTACTGGTGGCTCGTTACTCAGTGCGCGGCAATTTTGCGGTTTTCGGATTTTTTCCTGTACATGTGCTACGAGGTCTTGCTTTTAGCCAAATTTTAGGTCAACGGGAAGTACCTTATACATTTTGATTCCCATTGCAAATGTATGGGAAATGCGACATAAACGGTCGTATCTTTTGATTACGTTGACGTAGAGGTTTAATTTCGTCACAGATCGCGGACCTGTATATGTGGTATTAATTTCAACTTGTTACCTCCACGCGTTCCCAAGATAAAGGGTATTGATCTTGACAGAGAGACAGACGGACGGACGGACAACAAAGTGATCCTTTAAGGGTTCCGTTTTGTCTTTTTGAGGTACGGAACCCTAAAATATGGTTGTACAGACGTAGTGCATAATGTTTCACCCTCGTATTTTTTCGGAAACGCTCGTATTTTTCATGTTACTTCAATCAACCTCGGTACTTTTACATTGACTGTTTTTTTTTTAATTGTTGTTACCTTTTTTTTATTACCTATGGAATCAGTGTTATTAGATAGCGGTTTTATAGCTATGGTTTGTTACAGTAGCTGGCTGGAGAGACCTGTTGGACGGAACTCTAAAAATCGTTTTAGAGTAACCCACTATGTTTTGCAAGAGTTTACACTTCTCACAA
This sequence comes from Lathronympha strigana, assembly GCA_949128165.1. NCBI lineage: Eukaryota > Metazoa > Arthropoda > Insecta > Lepidoptera > Tortricidae > Lathronympha > Lathronympha strigana. The sequence goes on along the minus strand of OX421923.1, from coordinate 5,706,847 downwards.
CGCTGAAATTATCGCTATTAGGAGGATGCACACTGAGCGAGTCTCCTCGCGAGGAAATTGCAGCGCGAATCTGCTCGGTCTGTAAAAGTGCCTCGCCAGAAGCAAACGCACCCGGAATCCAGCTAAGAGTGATATCACATTTTAAAATAAACATTTTTTTAAATTAGAAATGGAATACATCATCGTCAAAATTTTCGATAAAATGTTGTTGAAAATGTAAATTCATTACTTTTACATGCATATTGTATGTATCTACATATATTATATCTACTCTAAAATTGTATTTTTATTATTTTTATGAATTCAAGTGTTTTAATTTAATTATAATTGACATGTATTTTCTGTTAGGTATTGTGATCTATTTTTAAATAAATGCTACCCAATTTTATGTAAGTACCTATCTGATTTTGACGTGTATTTAACTGTCTCAATATAATATTGCCTTCTGTACCGCGATTCTTATTCATTGGAATTAAACACTTTAGAACTTTTTTTAAACGCGGTTAATCCGTTCTAAAGTGTTTAATTTCAATGTGTCAATATATATGAATATGAATGTGTAGGCCGAGGCACGTCTACAGGCCGAGTCGCTCCGCGCGGCAGTGACCTCGCGTTGCGGCTCGCTCTGTGTGGACCCTGCTCCTTACCAATCCCAGCGTGAAGTAGTTGAAGAAGTAGTCAGTGTTGGGCGGCGCGTGCCTCGGGCGGCGCGCCGGCGGGCGGTGGATGCGCATCTTGTCGTCGTGCTTGTAGTAGAGGCGCGCCGGCGCCCCCAGCGCGCGCGCCACGGCCTGGCACGAGTCCCCGAAGCGGACCACGCGGCACAGCGGCAGCTGGACCGGCTCCAGGGCGCGGGAGGTGCCTGGAATTGTACATTGTATATTAAGGGCGGTTAACAAGAGACGAAGACGAGGGCTTAATTTTAACACGAGTTCGTAACTTTAACTATAAAACTCTCGTGAGACTCGAACATATTAAATAATATAAGTAAATACATTTAAGTAGGTACATCACTGTTGTATATAGGTAAAAATGAAACTAACTGTCCAATACTTAGTAGAAAGAAAAAAATGTATCAGTAATTTTTCTTCAACTCATTAATATCGAAGTTCATTGCATGTGCTAACGTAGGTTAGTGCTCGTTATTTAACATTACGTTAAATATTGTTGCGTTACTATATGTGAGATCCTATAATTGGCTCTCTGTTGCTACTATTATCACTATTATCATTGTTACAGCTGTTGGTTCTCCACGTATAAATAAAAAATATATAATTAAAACGGGTCACTCACGTAATACGGTCAGTGTACGACTTGCCTCTGTCGCGGGTGGTCGCTCCTGATGACGTTCTTCGTAAAGAACGAAACATGTCGAGCGAAAATCGACTAAATTACGTGAGTGACCCGTTTTAAATATTATTTAATGAGTTCGTAATTCTTGTACCGCCCGTGATACATACAATATTTTTCATCACATTTGCGAGGAATCAACTTACTAGGCAGATAAATAAATAATTATTAGTGGTAGTGTAGTAGCAGCAGTACACCGGTGTGAGCGGCGGCTATGTGCGGCGTGCGCGTGGAGCGCCGGTCCTCAGGGAGCTCCGGGCGGACGGTAAAATGTATTAAAATCCATTAAGGCCGTGGGCGTAATACAGCTTATTAATTCGAACAATGCTTGCATACAATTTCACCATTTACGAGAAAGCGTGATGAAAAAAAAATGTACAGCTACAGTATATTGGGATGGGAGTCTTTTAACAGTTAAATGCATGATGATGCATCCGGCTTTAGTATGTTTATTCGACGATAACTCATTCGTTGATAGAATCGTCGTGAAATTGGGATTTTTAAAGTAACAAAACATATTTTGTTTTAGTTCGAATACAAGCCAAATCAAATCGATATTACTACGCGGGCGAGTGGTTCCTTAAGGAAAAATAACCGTGTGAACAGCCAGCGGTGAACTACAAATATATTATCCATCTCTTTCATATACACAGAAGCTATTATCTTTTGTTCGTTTTGTTTCTTGGGGGAGAAAATCGCCGATAGTTCAATGCGCGCTTGGTGGGTTCAGTGTCATAGGGGTCGCAAGTTAACTTTTGGGGCGAGCTTATGTAATAATTAATATTATGGGACAATCTTGCACTAAATCGACAGCGCCAAACAGTAAGCTCAATAAGGCTTGTGTTATGGGTACTAGACAAGATACATATAATAGATAAATACATACAAATACTTAAATACATAGAGAACAGTGGCGGAGCGTTAAAATGTATATTCGTGAAACGTAAAACGAATATTCGTGATATAGACACAATTAAATACATGCCCTGACCAGGATTGCAACCTGGGCCTTCTTAACACTCAATACTCAATTTATTTATTCATGACACAATAATAAAAAAAACAAATAAAAACAGATATAACAAACAACACATGTGTCACGAAAATGGTCTCATCTCAGCGTATTGCTAGCGTCTGCCAGCACTGATCTTCCGATGGATTCTTTGCAGGGTCACTACCAACTAGGCTAGGAGGTAGTTACTAAGCCTACCTTCAGTGAACATGTGCAGTCTCAGCCCACGCGTGGATTGCGGCGACCGAAGCACGTCGCAGCGACGCAGGTGGAGCTGTTGCCGGTAACACGACAACGGTAATGGCGGCAAGGGCGCCCCCGTGGCTGCCCCCACGCTGCTGCTAGCCTATAACAACAACATTGGTTCATTTTATACTAAGAAAAGCCTGTGCTAGCATTACTAGGTTTGGAAAGCCAAGTCGGAGACTTATCTATTTGTATCGGACTATACGAGATCGCGCCTTCACCGGTCGGCCTGTTTTTAGAAGGAATTTTTTCATTCGTGAAAGCCGTAATGGCGGTCGAAATATGCGGCTTCATCGTATCACGGAGACATAGATGATATGTGTGTACAGTCACCTGCAATAGTATAGGACTATATGAAGGCTGCGAAATAATCTGACACATTCTTGTTTGTACCGCCATAAGAGCGTGTCACATATTTTTGCGGCCTTCATAGCGTCATATACTAGTGCAGGTGACTGTACATATATAAACCAGTTTATGTGACCGTACATAATGAAAGGCATTAAAACCCGAATGAACATCACACGAGTGTTTTATGCCTAATTATTTACAGCCACATACACTGGTTTATACCGGGTGTGGCCTACAATAGGAGCAATAAATTTAATCATAGGTTGTAGTCCTCATACCGATCATACACGATCAAACCGCATATTTTGACTGCTATGGCTTTCACGAATAAAAACTTTTCTGACATTACATTTTGTTTTTCTTTATTCAGAAATAAAGGCCGAATCCAATGGCCTCGTGTTTCAGAGATGTTCGAAATTTGAATGTGATACGAAGTACGTATATTTGATATTATGTAGCTATAACAACATTTTGACATATAAAAAATTAGTTGTTAAAAATAAGTTTATTATTATGATCCTACGTTTCGAGCCCTTTACAGCACTCGTTTTCACAGGGTTAAGATGATGACTGAGAGAATGCGAATTCTCCCCCTGAAAACGAGTGCTGTAAAGGGCTCGAAACGTAGGATCATGGTGTTAATAAACGCGATTAATCCGTTCTAAAGTGTTTAATTTCAATGAATAACAATCGCGGTAACAGAAGACAACATTAAGTTTATTATTATGAGGCTCTGTAAGTGCAATTTTTTTAACGCATTATAGATGGATAATAATGATATGTGGGTATATAAAAGCTATTAAAAAAAAACGTGGACTAATTGTGAAATCTGACTCTTTGGTCATTTAAATATGAGTATTTATAAAGAAAATTTTGTTTGGAGACGCCTAAGTAAGTAAATCAAAGCTTGTAAAATAATCCCTGTTGTCGATTTTCGTATTATTTGGCACGTACCTGGTGCTGAGATCCGTAGTAAATGGTGGTTCTGGCGACGACGGGTGAACCGCCGTTGGGGAACTGGAGCGAGCCTAGACCATGCGCGTAGCCTGGCTGTTCAAACAAAACAATTAAACATTAGTATCCGACTGAGGTTTCGGTTTCGGCCGGTTTAGGCCTAAAAAACATGTTTCGGCCAAAGGTTCGGTCTCAGCCAAAAACCAGCCGAAATTTACAATATCGTATAGGTAAAAAACTTAAGTAAGTCACTTGTTGTATGTAGTAGTGAGCTATTCGAATAGGCATTTGATTTATTTGTGTTCAAATTGAAATTTTAAACATGTATTGTCACGTATACTTTCGGGTCGCGTTCGACTGACGTATTTGAAAAAAACATTAATTTTAATTACATTTTTCAAGGGTTCGGTTTCAATTTCAGCCGAAATATGAAAAAAATAATATCTCCTCTCGCGAAAATGACCGTCTGTGTAGTCTGTACTTTGAGTCTTTCAGCCAGTGAAGTGAGTAAGGTCTACTGTTAGAGATTTGACTGACGCGAGGCGGTTGCTATAGTAATAAAAAGTCTGATAACGCCAAACAATAGTCGCTTGACAATGTGTTCTACTTTCCGTCAGGCGATCGCGATTATTTGAGCGAAATTGAACTTTACAGAGTCCCGTTTAAGTCCATATTGCATTGGCGAAGCTGTCGGCTGTTTGAAGACTCCGATGACGCCCACAGCCAACTGTGCCGGTCAAAGGGTTAAACAGTAGACCTGTTCCCAAGAGCAAGAACTAATATAACTTGGGCTTGCCCTAACTTCCTGGGCGTTTCGGCCATGACACATATTTTGAAGGTGTGTCATTCCTGAAGGCTAGGAGAGTTTGAAACATGAGATTTGATATCTTTTGACAGTTTTCCACATAATCTGTTTTTTTTTGCGTGTTTTCCTTCGCCTTTTCCACATATGTCACAGCTCAGGGAGCCTGGGATCCGCTTTGACAACTTAATCCCAAGATTTGTCGTAGCACCTGCCATCTGACCTTCCAACCCAGAGAGTAAACTAGGCCTGATTGGTATTAATCCGGTTACCTCGTTTTTCATTCACCGAAAAGCGAGTAGTGAATATCAAATGATATTTCGTACATAAATTCCGAAATCTTACTGGTACAGTCACGTCTATAAATATGTATACACTTCGGAACTTATGACTGCGGAACAAGGTTCAAAATTTAATACAGTGGTATGCATATTTATGGAGCTGGCCGTACGAGCCGGCTATGGGACTCCGCGCGAACTCGAATCGATCGTCCTTTGTCTTGTGTACCAACACACGGACTGCCCACATATCGCGCGCCGCCAGTATTAATAGTAGATTACATACCAAGGCCGTTTAAGTGGGAGATGCCTCGGATCACATGTAAGTGTCGGCCGAGGCGAAGCCGAGGTCGACTAACATGTGATCCGAGGCTTTCCCATTTAACGGTCGAGGTTTGTATACTATTTTTCTGCCCGACGGAGCCGGCAGGCGGCAATTTAGTTTTGCGTAAAGTGGCGCTTACCGGCCGGAGGACTGAAAATAATATTTCTAATCGTAGGCAACCCTAGCTTTGAGCAGGGAAGACGGCGGTCAAGTGTCAATCGTTTTTTGCGTACTGTTCGACTCTGTTTGTATTCGCTTTTTCTATAATAATTAAATAATTATTCTAAAGAACTATAATATAATTTGTGGCCGAGCCACAAACGCTGTTATTTACCTCAAATTTGCTATCGACAGGGAAATAAAAGGAGAGCCCCCTGAAGTTAAGCGCGAACAGGTGCCTCTGCGAGTCGTAGAGGCCGGGGTGCGTCGCGCCGAAACAGTGCTCCACCTGCTCGATAGATGGCGCTATTTCCGGCGAGTTGAAGCACATGCCGCTGCAAGGGAAATTGAAGTTTATTAGCATTCTAACAGCCTCCTAGCTTTGTTGATAGTGACTCTGCCTGCGGGAGGTCCCGGGTTCGAATTCTGGCATTTATTTGGTAGTTTATCATGAATATTCCTTCCTAATTTATGGGTGTTTTCTATGTATTTATCTAATATACAGAATGATTTTTTAAGTCACTGCCCAAACTCTAAGTAATGAATGTAAAGGTCATACTGACCAACTTTTATTATTGGGCAAATGCATAAATCGTGAAAAAAAAATTTAGCTCTCCCATACAAATTGGCGGCATCACACCCGCCGGAATGTATGGGACAGCCAATTTTTTGTCACGATTATTATATTAAAGTTGGTCAGTATGACCTATACATTCACTACTTAAGAGTTTGGGCAGGAACTAAAAAATCACCGTATAAATCGTCGCGCGTCGTCTAGTACCCATTCCATATTAATATAACGACAGCTGAATCACTTGTCGGGCTTCAGACCGGCAACACGTGTCGAGTTTTGTATTATTGTTTATGTTTCCGTTATATTCATTTGCGTATTTATTTTTTGAGGAATATTAGTTGCATGCAAAAAATACGCAAGTAAGTATAACGGGTTGGCACTAATTGACTACCACGTTTGGCGGAATAGCAAAGTAACATTATTGTCGTTATTTATATATTGAAACAAAACTACATTCTTTCCTATTTAACTCTTTAACTTTACTCAGACATAAAATACTATCGAAATTAAAATACTATCCGAGGTCAACTAGCAACCACCTGACACATTAATTAGAAAAGTCATTAAGTACTAATGTAATCGATATTATCATTAGACACATTTATAAAGTCATCAGGTCACAATAACCTGATAGTAACTGCTAAGTCTTACTATAATATGTAGTATAGGTCACCTTCATTTAAGTCTTAGATGTGCGTGAAAATAGTTCTTATTATTATGACAACAAGGTAGTGGAAAAATCGTGTTTAAATTAAGTTTATAATTTCTGGCATTTAATTAATTAGCTTGCAAGTTTGCGATGTCAAGTACAAATCAAATTATAACTCATTAGCCAAATGACCATGATGCTATTGTTTGTTTACATTGTCTAAATATATGTCACAGTAAGATTGTTAAAAACCGTTAGTTTATGGGCATTTTCAGAAAAAAGTGCACCATTGTAATGTAAATGGGTCCTCGATCTTCCATACAAAAAAATTTGACAGTTTTGTAACGGCCCAGACAAAATGCGCTACGAAACTGACCAAAAAACGGGACACTCTTTTTCTTATTTTAAATCAATCTACGCGTATTGAAATGTCACCGCACCGAGCCGCTTCGCCACCGCGTTCGTTCGTATTCGTACACACAGTACAGTCGCCATCAGATATATCGGAGCGTCCGAGGTGGTCAAAAATATCTGAACACGCCTCTATTGTCAAGTTGTTAGAGTGCTTGTTCAGATATTTTGAACGCTTCGGACGCTCCGATATATCTGATGGCGACTGTACACCGCGTTATGGAATACTTAGCATATTTATTATACTCAAATAATGAGATACATGTCTGTATTGTAATGATACTCACCTTTACCAAAGCTTAACTAGTTTCATGTTATAATGATTTAAACTTTCGTGAGTCATACGGATATACATGGTGCCCGACCCGTTACCTACGCCGGTCTCGGGCAGTGATGCCCGAGCCGCGAAGGTGATAACACCACTCTGTCTGTCCGACGATGACTGCCCGACGCAGTCGAAACATTGTGATAAAAATACGTGAGTGTTAACCGTTGCAATTTAATAATAGTTTCATGTTGTATATCTCTATGAGGTTGAGCTGGGCCATCTGCTCAAATATACACCGTGTGCCTGGCATGTGTGATATACAGTGTGGTGCTATAGTAAACGGTAGATACTCACCTATACCTAAGCTTAACTAGTTTCATGTTGTATATCTCTATGATCTTGAGTCTCTGGGCCACCGGGTCGAATATGAACCGGATGCCGTCCTGTGGCATATTTATCACTAGGTCCACGTTTAACGGGTTCTGCAACAAAAGAGAAAATTGCAATATTTTATAACGACCTAAAATTTTAATATTTTAAATAACTCTATCAAAGAATAAAAGAACTGCAGTTGCAGCACTTTTTCATATAGTCTTGTTTGGAACGTTTCGTTAACTGCCAACAACCTATAAATTTTTAACAGTGTTGGTAGTTCTGTGTATGAACTTGAAACTTAATGGTGTTTCGTACGAGACATTTATCATTTGAATCATCAATATCATTATCAATGCAAAATTGTTCGCTAACGTCATTCGTTCGGACGTTCGGACCCACATTTTATGACGTTTTTGTTCTGCTTTGTGCTATTTATTTTAATACGTCAATGTCTATCAATAAATCTTCTAGGTACAGTCAGCCACACACATATGAATACAGCCCAAGTGCCAAAAATATGTATACACGAGCTTAATACTCAGGCAATAAAGTCATGTATACATATTTTAGGCACTTTGGCTGTATTCATAGGTGTGTGGCTGACTGTACAAATGGAGTGTATAATGATTTGTACTCGTATTTCCTCAGACAGGCTCGTATGTCATGCTACTTCAATCGCCCTCGGTACTTGTAGTACTGACGCTGACTGAAATACACAGGTCTGTGCTGAAATAGTCCGACACGAAATAAGATTGCGTTTTCTAATAAGCCTTTCAATTTCTCTATAGTCCATTGTATCATCGATGTAGTACCGATCCCCCAACTTTTAGTCTATGACACATAATTTCAAATAACTTATTTTACAGTAAACATGGTGCTATATATTACCTCACTAGTGCGATAGTGAGCACACACAGTGAGCACTTTTCGCACTTGTTTCGTAATGTACTATTTTGCTTTATAACTTAAGGGGCTACCCGGCATATTTCACTGTTTTTAAAGTGAATAGGCTTTGTTCAGCTCCAAGCACAACGCTTGAAAAAAATATATAATGTAGCTAGGTATTTGGTCTACATTTTGCTCCACTAAATTGTCGAAAAACATAAAACATCAAGAGAAAAAAAAATAACCGTAAACCCTTTTTTCTACCTTAAATCTGTATCTACTCCCTTATTATGCGTCGTAAGTACAAGAAACTAAGACAAGCATTTTATATTTATGTTTACTTTAAACGCATCCACTGATTTTTGGATAGGTTTTGTACTTTTCGAGAAAAAAGCTATTACACGCATTTTTCCGAAAACGCCGGCTCGAGATGCCTGCGCGGGCGACGGGGGCCAGTCGTATAAGATGGCACTAGTAGTTTATATGGTTGCGTCCTAGTACAAGCAGCTCTTCCTAGGTGACGACTTATGCTTATAACCGGTATTGTATAACCGGTGAGGAAAGGAAGCTGTAGGGGAAGAAAGCTCAAATCGCCGAGGTCATTGGGATAGGGGACGGCCTTAAATGGCGAAAAGTGTTCACTTTTTTCCTTTTAGGTAATAAAGCCAAAAGTAAGTAATATAAAACTATATCATATAGACGAAAAGTTGGGGAAGTAGGACAACAAAGATAATCAATGCAATATAGGGAAATGGAAACCCCATGAGGTCGCCACTGGAGGTTTTGCGCCCTCTTAAGAATCTAAATAACAGGCAAGAGGTAAGGAATAAGAAGATAGGAGGAAGAAATAAGAGGGCATCAAACGCCTCAAAAGACTGATATGAAAAACTTTTGTCTCGTGGTGTATACATATGTAGAGACTATTGAATGGTTTTTTTTATACACGTACCTGATCACTATATAGTACTTGTACTCCTCTGATTGTGCCCACTTGACTCTGTATGATGGCCACCGACTGAGAGAAATGCATCCCTGGAACATACAAAAAAAACCAATTTAATTTAATGGAATGATTTTTTTAAATTCTAATGTACCTAGACCGCCTGTTGTTACCCCTTACTGTTCTGTATTATTATTTTCTCTTGTAACTGTATGTCATCTGTGTGAGGTGTGCAATTAAGAGTATTGTATTGTTACATACAAATCTGCACAGTAAAAGTGTTGTTACTATTAGGGAATGCCAACGGGTTTATTTTTGTATAAAATTTTGGTTAATGATTAATAATCGTTTTTTTTTCATACTTCATTTTTTATTAATTAAAAAAATTTATGAAGTAAGGGTCAATGTTATATTTTCCATATAATATTTATGATAACATTAACCCTGTGTATAAAATGCATATTTTTTCCTTCATAAACTTCGAAGCTCCGAACCGCGGCTCGGCAAACGCAGTGTGGGACGTCCAGCGACAAGGTGGAGTGACGATATTTCTAGGGTAGCAGGTCGCGGCTGGATGCGGGAGGCCCAAGATCGAGCTCAGTGGCGTGTAAGAGGAGAGACCTACGTCCAGCAGTGGACTAACTTAGGTTGATGATGATGATGATGAAACTTCGAAGATAGTGTTTTTTTTTTACATTTTTGTTTATAAATCAAAAAATGTTTCAGGCAATCTAGCCCTTTGAAATGATACCCCACATGACCCAGTCACTAAACTTTTAAACTAAAACTGAATCACACACCATAAGGGTTCCTTTTTTACCATATTGGTACGGAACCCTAAAAAAAAAAGGCGACTGTATCGAGTTTAAACCGCCCTCTAGCGGTTGACTCCACACATTTCGCGAATGACCGATAACTTCGAGCAATGTCAGTGCCGCTGTCTAACAAACAAAACTATCAACAAACACATACAATTAATACAATTATACACTTTAATACCAAGCGATAAGACTCGAAATCGGTTAGAAAGTTAGAGCTTGGGGCAAACTTCTATCTAAGTCAATTTCAGATAAGATCATTTCTTGATAAAAAAGATGGTGTAAAAACAAAAGTGATGATGTAATGATTTGCGAAAGAGCTTGTTAGTATATTATACAAGTAATACCTTGTAAAATAACTAACAAGCTCTTTCGCAAACCGTAACTGTATGTATGTCAAATAGGGTTTCCAATATCAGTATTTTTTGCATATGCGATTCCGAGATCCCGGTATTGAATTTATCTAGCAGGCACTCGGAAGTCGGAACCGGTATTTTTACATTAAAAATCCCCGAAATAAACCAAAAAATATGAACCATATTATGCTCTTTATCTTAACGTAAGACGTGTACAGTCGCCATCAGATATATAGGAGCGTCCGAATCGTTCAAAATATCTGAACAAGCACTCTAACGTCTTGACAATAGAGGCGTGTTCAGATATTTATGAGCACGCCGGACGCTCCGATATATCTGATGGCGACTGTACGAGTATTTATTAACTTACCTATGTAACAACACGCGGTTGTCACGGTCGCGCCTATTAGGAGGTAGGTAGGTTTGCACCCGGGACTGGTTATGTATGGCAAGTAGGTACTGTGATTTTCGGTACTTTTGGAACTTTCAGGATTTTCAATATGAAGCGCCTGTGCCGGGAGTAGGTCTTATGGTGAGTACCAGGATTTTCGGTACTTCCGGGACTTTTGGAATGTGTAGTACCTATGAAGTGTATACCGGGAAAATATCCTATTTACTATGTAAGTACGGAACCCCTACGTTAACGACACTTCATTTACATACAATAATAACCGGCTATGATACGCAATATTATGATAATCATTGAATCATCGATGATCACTTTGAATAATAAAACCATAGTCTATACTATAGAATAAAATGTTTACAAAGCTTTTCTTTATTACCTATATTTGGGTATACTAGGTATATGTATATAAATATGAAAAAAAAAACATATCAAATATACACTGAAATGTTTTTTTGGCGGTATTTACAATACCGGAATTGTTTTGTATAGCCGATTCAAGGATTCCGGAACTGCCCATATAAAACAATGCCGGAATGCAAGCCTCAACATTGTGCATATTTGTTAATTTAGCATTTGGCCAGTATATACAATAATTCCTCCTAATCACAGAGCACGGACCTCTTTAGTGTGACAACCTTACGCGTCGCCCTACGACTTCCAATCTCTTTGCTCCTAATTGTATAGCCAAGTGCAAAAATAATATGAATCGACAAAATCGTCTCATAAATATAATATGTAGTCCCAAAATAGTACGCTATTATTAAATCGGAATGAGATGCTGAGGGACATATTTTTCAGTAAGATATACCTACTCATCCGTATTTTTACACATCTGGGGGCACGGCAGTGCCCCTAACAATTCGAGCAAAACAAAGACACCATACTACACGACAACGTACCATCCTTTTCTCGAAGAAGTTCAGGGCATTTTAAACCTCCTGTAATTTTGCGCTGGTTAAAGCTAGCACCCTGAATTTTCAGTAACATGTTGGCTATAACATGACAACTATATATTTTTAATAACATTTAATTTGAACTTGTAGTTTAAGAACTATCAAACATCAAAGTTCCGTAATTTGGTCACTCACTCACTCACCGATCATCAAAAGTGTAAGGGACTTCTAGCAGTCCCAGAAGCTTCTAATTTTAAACTTAAGTAGTTTATAGCCTACCAAATCATAGAAAATTGATGAAAATAACATACTGTTAATAACAAAAATGTTGGAAATAACATACTAACTGGACACTTCCATATAAATACATACTATTACAAACTTACTTATATAGTTCATGCAAATATTATACCTACAGGCAGGTAGGCAAAATCAAATCATTCATTTCAAATCAACTCATCAAATCATTCATTTCAATTAACTATTTGCGAGTTCCTGTAATTGGCTCTATATATCTATTTAAGATTCCATTGTCATTTAGTTAGCTGTTGGATCTCCTTATGTAAAATAAATAAATAAATCATAGAGGAACACAGGGTTCAAATAAAATAGGTAAGTCGGTGGAATTCGCGTTCTATGGACACCCCCCGGTACCGACTAAAATAACCGACATTTTTAACATTACATCTCAAAACTTTTTTGAAGCGGAAGAACTGCGGAGTGAGACTTGTGTCTTTTAACATTGTAATCCTTTAATGGGATGGGATACACTTATACATAGTTACCTACATACATAAGTAAGCATAAATCATGCTCGCGAGTCTGTGACGATTATACGACTTTTTAGAATCGTCATGTACTTATAATAGCGTTCTAACAGGACAATGGGTGATAAATAGAACAATAAGAATAATTATGCCGATTAACTATGCTTTCATGTTAAAAATAGACCCTAGTGCCAAGACAATAAGGATGATGTCCTGGCGATGACCGCTGCTAAAAGCAAGTGGCATGGTAACCCATTAGCGTTACGAGTGCCTTTTTAACCAACTACCGAATGGAAGGTTAGGTTTTTTGAATGCGTTTATAGAGCGAGCGTAAGCGAAGGTTCCGATTCAGCTGAGGCGAAAATGTTTTCGTATGTCCGGCTGTCCATGTGTTTGCCCGACTGATGCGCTCTACAGTGTGCTAAGTGATTCAAACCAACAAACATAACAATTTTAAAGCATGAATTAAATCATTTATTAAACATAATAAATGTTTTGATTCATGTTTTCAAGTAGTCACACTACTATATATAAATTATAAATTGAAAGAGATGTCAAATACTACAGAAAAAGTGACCAAGGTCCCCGGTGAGCAGGGCTGGGATCGAACCAGCGACCTCCTGCTTTCGCGGCAGACGCCCCAACCACCTCACCGGCTCACCGGGGGCCTTGGTCACTTTTTCTGTAGTATTTGACATCTCTTTCAATTTACAACAAACATAAGTTCTACGTACTCGATAGCGACTGCGCGAATTTGATTGTATTTGCACCTCGTTGCCACCTATCGAGTACGATTACGTACAAGTAACGTAAGGTAAGGTAAGCACAGATAGACATTTATCGACCGATTCTAGTGAAGTGTTATATTATAATACACATACGCAAACCTGTGTATGTGGTATTCATTTCAATTTGCGATCTCTACGTGTTCCCGAGGTAAAGGGTCTTGACAGACAGACGGACGGACGGATAACAAAGTGATCTTACAAGGGTTTTTAGGGTTCCGTAGCCAAAATACCACAAACGGAACCCTTATAGTTTCGTCCAGTCCGTCTGTCCGTCCGTCCGTCCGTATGTCACAGCTGTTTTATTCAGTAACTATAAAGCATATGGTTATGATATTGCAGCTGGAGGTGTATATTGTGTGCCGCTACTTAATCTTACTTTAAATTGCGAAAAGCGTATGTTTAGGCCCATACATGTAACTGAATATCTAACCAAGTGGGCCTTGTCATCGGATAGGCCGTTTCTTGAACAGAAATTTGATTAATTGAATATTTTCGGAGATAACCGCTCTGAAAGTCTGAAAAAGTGTGTGTCCCCCCCCCCTCTAACTTTTGAACGGGAGGTCCAAAAAATGTGAAAAGGTTTAGAAAGATAGGATATAAGACGAACTTTGAATGAAAATTATTTTGAACAAATTTGGTCAAGCCGTTTTTGACGTATTTATTACAAAAGGACGTAAGTGCCTAGATACTATTAAGGCACTTACACCTTTTTGCTTGCACAGATTTTTCATCGTGTGACGGTACTGAACCCTCAATTATGCGTGGTCCGACACGCACTTGGCTGGTTTTTGTCTTTTCTTTTGAGGTACGAAACCCTAAAAAGGGATGGATATATGTCCTACTGTTACTGCGTTCGTTGGCCAGACTATAGTTTTAATTACAGAGACCAACAAACCAGATAACCCAGGAAAGATACGATCTTGACAGACATTAAATTATAATTGTCAGATTTTTTTAAATTACGTTCGAATGGGATATTTATAGTTGATATATGCAAAAATCCTACAAACTTTTCTTCCGGAAGTAGTTAAATAGTAAAAAAATAAAACTAAACTAAGTCGATCTTTTTTAAATTAACGATAGCAAATAGTTTTCTTGTATGTGAACATGACAACATATTTGTCTTCTATCTGAAAGAAACCGAAGAAAGCTTATTCACGTAAAACCACTAAATCTACAAAATATACGGCTCGGGTGATAGATGTGTTATTTCGCTAGAGACAAATGTTAATAGGTAGAAACTGATCCTGACCCCTTTTTAAACGGCTTAAAAACATACTTAATATATGTGTGTACATATTTGTGACGATTGGCATGTAACGATATTTTGTTGGATTTTGTTGCCTACTTAATACTAGAATCACGATGTCACGATATATCCGTTACGCAAAAAAATGAGCTATTATCAATTATTTCCCAAACACTCCAAATTTCCATACAAGCTGTCAGTTCAATGTTCAATGACTGGATTAAGAAGGTTAAACAAAAGTGCACTAGCCGTATAAAATATAAACATGTAAAAACTGTAAACATGTTTATATGTAGTAGGTGCGTATCTCACAATACAATTAATCCAGATGTTCTGCGTATTATTGCCAAGGCCGAAACATATTGCGAACTAGGAAATGTTTATCGGGGGGCAAGGAACTGATAAAAAATTACAATACAATGCGTATTGTGTAATATTCGTTCGATGGATGATTAAGAATAATAGGTAACATTTTGGTAAGTATATATGATATGGATCGATATTGTAAGGACCAAATCCATTAGAATAAAATACAGAAACGAGATTTAAGTCTGACTTTCGTGTTTGACGCTACAAACGATCTCAACCAAATGGTACTCAGGAGTGGAAAACAAACGTGATGTCACCCCTCTACACATCACAGAAGGCCTAGTATAAAAATTGTACGACATTAACTTCTCGACCGCGTTAGCGTATCGAGGGGTCAAAATATGAAAGTTGCCGGATGATTTAAATAAACGGCAAACATAATTTGAACTCTCGATACGCTAACGCGATCGAGAAGTAAGTGTCGTACAACTTTTATACTAGGCCTTCAGGACACACGGGACGTAGCTATGCGTATTCTCTCTAACGCATAACTTCCTTCCGTTTATAATTATATTAGCCCATGCTGGTCCATTGCGTGGAGTATGGTATAAGTATGGAAAAATAATAAAATTGCTATTTTGGCCTTAACTCAAAAGCTAATCCCAAAATTTGACAATAATTTGGAGACTAACAAAACCTTAAATGATATTTAAAACGGATCAATTACGTAATTTAGTCGATTTTCTCTCGACATGTTTCGCTCTTTACGAAGATCGTCATCAGGAGCGGCCACTCTGACCTGTCTAGTTAATTTGTTGGACCTGGACCAGACGCCCGTCTGGCAGCTGTTCATTGGAGTCTAACTGAAACCATTTGAGACACAACACAAGTGATAAGGTAAGACATAGTTACTAAATACTGATCAAACCTTCTGTAATCTGTAATACAACTAAATGTGATTGATATTTGTAAAAGGTACCTACCACTTTGTCGGCTGCCGATAAGCCTATTAACAATCGCCAAAGTGGTACCTGTTACTAAAAACCAGCCTTGTGCGAGTCGGCCTCGCGCACGAAGGGATCCGTCCCATTATTTAAAAAACGGCAAAAAAAGAATAAGTTTGTTGTATAGCCCTTTAAATATTTATTTTAATCTGCTTTTTAGTATTTGCTGTTATAGCGGCAATAGATATACATAATCTGTGAAAATTTCAACTGTATAACTGTCACGGTTCTTGAGATACAGCCTGGTGACAGTGGTGACAGACGGACGGACGAACGGACGGACAGCGGAGCCTTAGGGTCCCGTTTTATCGTTTGGGTATCCTAAAAATAAGCACAAATAGTATCAACATGCGTAATCTGAACTCAACATTAAGTTTGTACCTACACTCTTTAAAATTCTCAAGCTTATCTCTAAGAGATAGAGTGGAAAATTGCATGAATTTAATCATGAACTTGTTGTTACAAGTTTAATGACTTAACTAAAAGGCTATAATGACCGGACAGTTTGTCATTGGTCAAGGAAAACGTAAAACCAGGATAATTGAGACCTCTGATAACATACACTTGTTTCAGATTGTACGGTCAAGTTAAACTAGGAAATTTTAGTAAGTAATAAATGTTTCGTGAACTTGAATACAGATGTTATATCAGTTGCAATATATTCTTTGTTTTGTATAAACAATGGGATCAATAGCATAAAATTGAAATATAAAGCAATAGAGAGTTATAAATTGCAATAGATGTCATGTGCTAAAGAAAAAGACCAACACCGACGGAGGCGAATCCGAAGATCGATCTCGGGTTTTCAGCTTACGCGGCTAACGCCATAACCACTAGGCCAACTGGTCTCACCGAATGCCGGCGAATTTTTTAAGCATATGCAATCTTAGTAACAGGAAAGAAAGAGTTTTGTGGTCTATGATAAAAATGAAGCCAATTTGGATTAAATATTGCATTATGTGCTGTTATGTGCATGGTCTTAGTAAAAAGGTACCACTATCATTTCTAAATGAATCTCTATGGCAGCAGCGCCTTATCGGCAACCAACAAAGTGGTACCTATTTACTAAAAAGATGTATATAATAGTATAAAAGGTACCACTTTGTGAGTTGTTCACAAGGTTCATTTTCAATGTTTATGGCATTTGCACTAGAGATGCAATGGATATCGGGCCACTGTCCAGTGTCCAGCTTACCCGGCCATAGTTTTGCTATCTGGCTGAATACTGGATAGTAGCGTAGTATCCGGCCATATACTTACCGGATAGTGAATTAGCACAATATTTATTAAAAAATTTAGGTTATAAGGTAATAACTATCAAATTAAAAAGTAATCAATAGTATTAAGGTCTAAATCAGTTTAATGTTTCAAACACATCAGAAAGTACAACATTTTGTAACAATACAATATTAAATCACTGGAAATAAGTGAACAAGTTTTCTATAAAAAAAACTAGAAACCTGCGCCAAAAACACGCCATGAGCGCGAATGTTTTTGGTAGATTTAAATCTTTACGCCAAATATTCGGCGGACCCGAAGGCCGGATATCCGTTATCCGGTAGCCGGCCAAACAACTATGCGTTGCATCTCTAATTCGCACCTTCTTGGCAACCAACAAAGTGGTACCTTTCACTAGAATGATCACCATGTAGACACTAAATGACTAAACCAATGTGCCAAAATATGTGTGAGGTATTTTATTCACACATATTTTTAGCATGTTGGTCATCCATTTTATTATTTAACTATAAATAGGAATTGTTGATTCTGTGAGCTGTACACATCACATACTAGTGGCTCATTACTTCATTACAAAAAATAGTTAAGAATTTTATAATTTTATAAATTAATAAATTTTATGGGACAATTGTACACAAATCAACCTAGTCCTACAGTAAGCTCAATGAGATATGTAATATATATAATGGGTATATACATATAGCTACTTAAATACATAGAAAACATCCCTTACTAAGGAACAAGTGTTCATGGTCAAGATAAACACACAAATAAATGCCCTGACTGGGATTCGAACCCTGAACGTCCTGCTTCATAGGCAGGGTACTACCAACTAGGATAGGCGGCCAATAAACCTGCATTATTGAACCTGCTCACAAAAAAATATGTTGGAATTGCAACCCGTACAGGAGGACAGCGGGATAGACTTTGTTTTAGACATTTTTGTTCGAGTTGAAGCAGAGAAGCAGAGATGCATCAAACTTGCATAGTCAATTAACTATAGTCTATAGTTAGAAAAGGGTTGCTTCTCATTAGCAATGGTACCTTGTTTGTCAGCTTACATAAAAATTATATATAACTTCAGTATTCACAAAAAAATTATTAGAGTTTTATGAAATGTTTATATGAAATAGTTTTTGCCAGTCAATAGGGTTTGCACATGAGACTGGTTTTGTATCGCAAGAACCAAGATATTCAGTACTTTTGGGATTTTTAGTATCAAGCACCAAATACCGGGAGTGTAAGCTACCGACGTACCAGTCACTAACGGCACCAACCTCTTCATTTATAAATATAAATTACTTGAAACATTTATATAGTTTGAACATTAATTTTAAATTAAAGACGTCTGTTACTATATCTTCAAATAAATATACAATAATTAAAAAAAAACTAAATAGAAACCTACAAATTATAATTGCAAAAGTAAGATCCTAGACGGCATAAGAATGAATAGCACTAAAATTACCTTGCTGTTAAATAATTATGTATAGAAATGAAAAACTTTATCACAGATTAATTTATGTATATCTGACAAATTATGTGGTGAAATAGAAGTGAGAATTTAATAGTTAAATATGATACAAGTGTAGAAAGTAGGCTTTTTCCCGAAAAGTGTTGGTGACACGAGTTGTAAAAAAGCCTACATTTCAACACGTATATCACACCTCACCACTACCACTTTCTACGCATAAGTTTACCCTTGAAAACTCCACTTTCCGAGCAAATGCATTGTAAAAACTTTAGCTTTACAGATTAATTTATGTACAGATTCTGACAACTTATATGGTGACATAGAAGTGAGCTGGAGTGTTTGTGCAATGAATTGATTAAATAGTACAGATTATACTTTGGGTTTAAAGAAATAATAAGTATTAGTATTGCAGCTTTTATACAAATCTGTTCAACCTAATATGCTACAGAATTCGCTTCAGTGAATGAATTAAGCATATTTATTTTATAGTTTGACCAGGATCTGTTTTCATTGATCTCATTCAAGCATAGGCAGTCATACTGGCTTATTTTTATACTTGTACTGTCGCTTCAAAAAAAAGGGGATATAGTTTTTTTAATCTACTGCGCAATTTAGTTTGTCAGACTTATGTACTTGACAGAGTTGGGACCTGCATGAATAAAAAAAAATTACCACTCCCCATCCCATTTAATTTGTTGTTATTTTTTATACAGTTCTTTGTACTGGTTACATGTATAGACAACAATATCAGAAAAATAAAATCATCATCCGATTGTTGACTGTTTAATTTTTTCAGAATTAATTACGCATAAAGGAGTCCAAGAGAATAATAATAATAGGTGCCTCTGAAAACGAGAGTAAGGCGTAATGAGTCGCCAAGGAAAAAGTTCGAGGCCTAATTTACGAAGTTAAATCTGTTTTGATGACGAAATACACTCATTTCACGGTCAAGAGTAGCAGTAAAAAAATAAACAGCCAGTGCAGACGAGACAAAGGCATTGACACTACGAGTAAAAAAATCAATGTTTTGTCGATGGCCAGCGCAAAATGCATTTGAATTTCGAACAAGCAGTCGGCTACGAGTTCGTGGCGTCCAAAACACCGTTGCGTAAGCCGTCCCGCGTAAATACAACGCAAATTTTTGACGTAACAAATAAATAGAATAACAAAGACGCACCTAAAACGAACTCCCAGGCGTCGCAGCCTAGGGATCGCTCCGGGATGATCTCCAAATCCAACATCGTGCACTAAACACTTCACACACACTATTTTAATACACTTTTCCCTTAAAAAAACGTTTTTAGACGCCAAATAACGCTATTACGCTGCCTTTCTTTGTTTGCCAACTTTAGTTTTCAACCATTTTGTATTTGTCAGAGAACTGTCATTACAAACAGCTGATTGTATTTTGCCAGGGTCGGATTCTAGTTTTTTTTTGCACTTGAACGTGTTGCCACTGTGAACGTACGATACAATTTGATGACGACTCGCGATCGTCATGCGATAAAATATCGATGCTAGTGTGTGCATGTGACTAACGCTATTGTAGTTTTATTGCTTTGTTTTGTCAAGAACTCTACAAAACACTAACAGTTGCTTTTAAGTTAATTCGACGTTAAAGATACTATCAGTAGAATCACCTTAATACACTCCTTACAAAAGAGGTAAACAACGCAAGATGAATAAATTATTCTTCCAATCTTCACTGCGGGTTTTTACGGTTTCCTCTCGCTCGCACCATTTAAAGTTTGCTTTATAATAATATCCTTCTCCTTAAGATGTAATATAAAAAAACTCAAATGATATTTAATGTCTTTGAAGTAAGTTTTAGGTATATGAGGATATTCTTATCACTTATTGAGTAAATGAAATGTTTATCCTGTCTGAAGTATTTACAAATTCTGAATTAGGAATACGGTGTTTGTATACAACGCAAAAAATCCCTTGGCGTTTTTTTCCTATAGAATACGTCCCTGCCGTCGCCTAATGACGCATGCGTACCAACCTTGGAGAAAAAAAAAATGTTGTAAACAGTGATATTCGTGCGTCTCCTTTTAACTAAGGCAATGTAACATAAGCTATCTTCTTTTCATCAACAGTTTTCATGCCATCCTATTTTCACTTTACAAAATATGTATAGCACCGTCATCTTCTAATACACTATGTTGGTAATTTTGTAAATTTCTGACATTCACTTGAAATCGTAACACAAGCAGCGTACATTGCTGTTTTTACGCCGTTGAAGTTCTTGATATTTAGTTTTAAAGCAGTAATGTATAATTTCAACTAAATAAGTCGAAATAAATTTTCAGTTTATTTGTATCATTTCTAGGTTTCGCTAGACAGGCAGTCTAGCTCAAAATAAAATTCTAGAACAAGTTAATTGTACGTATTTCCGGTAACATCCTGCATTGATTCTTCAGTTTAGTATATTTTCCCGCCAAATGCGTTGCATGGCGAAATGTTCTAGTAACCTTGAAATTGGAACGAACAGACGCCCACACTTTTGTAACGTATTCAGAATTGTGTAATTAAATGATGTTACGATGTTGTTTTTCTAAATGGAATGCTCTGACGTATACCAATTATTATGGATATTTAGGGTTCCTTTAAAGCTAATATTCTACTTTCATTTTCAATCAATCAATCAATCAATCAATATATATTTATTTTATTTATTTTCCTATTCATTTACCCTATTTACCAGTAGGTACCTACCTACCTATGCAATGCATCGTATGCTTAGTAGGTATATGTATATGAAATGTTCTAATATAGGTGGGTATGGGTACGCTCTCCATATACCTAAGTTAGGCCATGTCATCGATGATAGTAAATTATATGAATAAAGCCTAGCGTGTTAGTTTTCTAGTATTTTTTATTATACGGAACCCAGATAAATAGACGAAAGTACTATCTCATGCTAGCCGTTATGGCAACCTAACAACCTACGTAGTGTTTTTCACACTTTTACACGTGAAGCATCGGTCACGGTTACGTCTGTCTAAGATCGTCGTTGTTGTTGTCGCCAAAATATTTTAACGGTGTATGCCTTTGAAGACGAGGTGAACAGAAGGATTCAGCTAGGTTGGGCAGCGTTTGGGAAGCTGCGTCGAGTATTTACAGTGGCGTGAAATTGGGGAGGCCTATAGGTATCCAGCGGTGGACTGCGATAGGCTGATGATGATGTATGCCTGATCGCATTTAGAGACTGTAATGTCAAATGAAATTATCTGGATTTGTCTTAGTTTTAGAGATAAGTACATAATTATGTACATACCTTACCTACATCTTTCTCCAAAACTGTTTTTCATCACAACTCGTTCAAAAACGTATTTTTGTCTGCAGTGTTACCACTTTATGAGTTTAAGTCTCGTAGGTACATACTTATTGGCTAATATTAGAAAAAAATAGTAGACTTCGCGAAAAACTTAAATCTCAAAAAAATTCAATAAGTAGGTAGGTATACAATAAAACTTAAAAACCTGGTTTTTTTTTGTTATGACTTATTGCAGGTTATGTATAGATGTAAAAAAAGGACAAAAAAAATTTTTTTTTGGGTAAAATGACGAAAATCGTATTATAGTAGATTATGTTGCAAGGGATCAAAATGATATATATATATATTTCCGGCGATGGCGGACATTGAATGCCGAATCGAATGACGCGATGGATCCCACAATAGAATCCCGAAAGTAGTGGGGTGTTCTAAAGTAGAATCCTGAGTGTAATGAGGGATTCAATTCAAGCGTTAACGCCCAAGACAAAAATAATTTTAATACCCCTGATAGCTTGAACAGTAAAAAAACCCTTTTATGAATGGTGGTGTGGAAACGTGTACTTATACATATTTTTGGCACTTCGGCTGTATTTATATCTTTGTAGCTGACTGTACACTCTTATTATGAGGAAATAAGGTTCATGCATTTATTTTGTGTCAATTAGTTGATAACCATATGATATTTGAATTAAGAATGAAGTAATAACTACATATGAGGATCGAGCCGGTAGAAACACACCGTCTACCTTCCGCTTTTATTTACCGTATGTTATTGTAGGTATTACCTACTTACGTCACAATGTTTACTCACGACAAAAACTCCACTTCTCTACACGTGTAACTTATCAGCTGATTATAGCTGAGTAAGACTCTTTATGAACACGCAAAATTGGACTTTATCGCGCTAGGAATAAAACACAAATTTAGTTTGTCTCGTAAAATACGTTTTGTTTACTGTTATGTATGTAAATCGTTACCTATTCCATAAAATATTGAAGAAATGTCGCTGAGTCATTCGATTTGCTCTTTTTGCTACGCAAATTTGAACTTTATTATCTTTCAAATAAGCACAAAATTGACAAAATTATTTGCGTAAATATTGCAATAATATGTTTTTCACTTGTCTTGCTCGAAAAGTCAAGGCGACATCAAATCGCTTTTTCACACCACCTAGATTTATAAAAGTTCAAGCTAGAAGGGATCAAAGTGGCACTTTTCAGTTCAAGTACTACCTATTCTTACGTTTACGGGCATTAACTAGCAGCATCGTGGTGTTGGTATGACGCTGTTTTCAGTTTTATTTATTTCCTCTTAGTTGGTGTGAAAGCAGTACCTATGTGTCACACGGTATCAAAATTATTTTAACTTGAGCGTTAACGCTTGAATCCCTCATTACGCTCAGGATTCTACTTAAAATCCATCGCTTCATTCGGAATTCGATGTACGCCCTCGCCGGTAATAGGTCAATCATTTTGATCCCTTGTAACACATCTACTATTTATGCTCTAGAGCATAAAGTAAAATCGCAGGAGGCAGATAGCCTATGAGGGACGCGCGGTGGGTGAGAACCCAAGCATGGCAAGCATGGATGTATCATTTTCAAAGATTTAAAGTGAAATAAATAGCTTTGGCTAAAATGGGTTACTTTATGCCCTTGATATACAATCTACGATTTGTTTACTTTTTAAGTTATCTATTCCCATAAATGTACCTGGTATAGTAGCTGATTTTTTGTGTGATGAATTTTCTGGATTGCTTACTTCCGTTTTAATATATAACGTTGAACGATAACAGTAATTATAATCAACTCTACAATAGAATATAACGAGGACACCGTAGCCTATAGAGTCGCAGGTTCAGGGTTTGCACATGCGCGTTATTTCGATCTCATAGTAAAAAAAAACAATTTTAATTAAAAAGTATTTTATTCATACCATGCCGGTTACGAGATGCAAATAAGAAATCTTACTGACATAGTACCTTTTGTCTAATAACGGGACAAATGGTTACATTATAAAATAATTCATTCCTTATATCCTAAGCACAGAACAGGTAGAAATTATTTTTTCAGTCCTCCGGCCGGTAAGCGCCACTTTACGCAAAACTAAATTGCCGCCTGCCGGCTCCGTCGGGCTGAAAAATAGTATACAAACCTCGGCCGGTAAATGGGAAAGCCTCGGATCACATGTTAGTCGACCTCGGCTTCGCCTCAGCCGACAATTACATGGAATCCGAGGCATTTCCCACTTAAACGGCCTTGGTATGTAATGTACTATAACCCTTTAACACATATTATAGCGAGGAAGGGGGGTTAAATCCTAACTAGCGTTGAAAATGCCGGAAAAAATCAAATGTTTTTTTCATGATTTAATCAATATTTCCGTTTTTTTCCGAAGTTTTCGGCTTTTTTAAGAAATAAATAATGTCACTATCACTGTCACTTCTTTCATCTGTTTCATTTGTTTCTTCCTCAATGTCATCGATGTAGCCCTGTTGTAGGTGTAAATTAGACCTAATATGCATTCATTTAGAGTTGAAATATAGAGCGGAAACTTTCATTGATTTTTTCCTAAAGAATCCGAAAAAACGAGTCGTCTGGGAAAAAATCGGATTTTTTCTAGACTTTTTCAACGCTAAGCCTAACGTAGTGAGGCATTGACAAAAGTACAAGGTAGTTTTTCTACTCCAGCACTTCAATCTGTCAATAAATGACTGACAACAATATTAAATACGTATACATTATAACGTTGTCTATGGTATTCCATAAGAACATGATTTTTTTTAATTCATTTTGTTGGCATACAAAAAATGTCACATTCTGCCGCCATTTGAGATTTCGCTTTTTTCACTATTTTCGCTGTCGTAAAAAAACTAGTATAAAACTCGACTAAGTTTCATTATACAACAGCGACCCTTGAATTTTAAGAACCCTTAAAATATCACTGTTGCATAACTAGAATTATTTATTTATATAAAGTCGTTATAGTTGTTGACGTCATCGAACTGTTGCGGCGGGGCTGCGCGCGCGCCGGTCGGCCTGTACTGCGGTTGCTGTGGATCATACAGAGATGTTAAGTACCCCATGGGCAATATTATGCATTTTTTGAAACTGTAAATGGCACTCTGCATGGCGATTCGAGTTGACGTTGCGTTTGCCTAAATATTATAGAACATTTTTTAGAAAAAAAAGAAATTTGGACAAATTCATGTCATGACCTCGAGCGTGGTCAGCCTCACACCTGTGACCCCGAATTTCTCCACCAAATCTTCGCACCTTTGGGGTAGCGCAGTTGGTATCATTCGCAGACATTTTTGCTCAAAAATAATAATTTATTCGTACAGAGTTCGATCATCACAAACACGACATCCACACTTGGGTTCCCAATAGAATAGCGAATATATCGAATACGCCAATACCAGCGAGCCATGTAGACGGTAAAAGCGAATATATCGCTGAGATCTACTACGAGAGAATAGATAAAGATATTAAAGGTGGCAGACCAATACCTCAAATTAGAACACGATTTTGATTAAATTTGTGTGTCGTGATGTGATAAAGATGTATGAAATGCAGAAAAATTAGCATTTAAGAAATATACTAAATTAACATGAGACCTATACATACCTGGTATTATTAGCTATAGCATTGAAACATATTAAGATGCGCAGTTTTGGCTGTCAGGCGAGTTTATTTGTATGAATTGACCATTACTTGCGGACAGAAAGATATTGGAAATCATTTAACAAAAATAATCAAATCCAAGAAATGCCGATAAAATCACCACTTTTCAATAACAAAACTCAAAACTTTTCAAAACGCAAAATTCTCTTGGAATGACACGATTATTTTTGTTAAGGTAACTACTTAGGTCTGCGCCCGGGACTGGTTTTGAATGGCGAGTACTAGCATTTTTGGTACCTTCGAGACACTTTAGTATGTATTTACTTCTTAGTATGAAACACCAGTACCAGGACCATACCCTAGTAACTACATCGAATGAGGCTAAACACTAAGATATTTTAAGGAATTATTAGCTATTTATAGTGAGTAATTAGCAGTTTTAAACATAGTGATATGCCCAAGCCAAAATTATCTGCCCAATAGGGTAATACTCGTACAGATGTAGTGCATAATAACATTCCCTCGTATTTTTGCTCAGATGATTTTGGCTAAGCTACAGTTTGCGCACGAAGTCTAAAGAATTTTAGCCGAGTAAGCAAGTTAGCACACGACGCTCGACCTCGCGGTCGAAAAATATTCCTGTCACTTTCTAATTGTTCGGATTAGACGGAATATAATAGTGTTTTAAAGAATTTTCGGCAGTGAGAATCATCCTATATAGGAATTTTGTGACGTAGATATGTAGTGTTTCTTGTGACAACTATCAAGAGCTCTTCACAAAAATACTTGTATTTAGTGGTAAAATTCATGTTTTTATTTAAAAGTGACATGTTGGGGACAAACAAGCATACATCCCACGCAATAGTAAGCGGGCTCGTATACCACCGGCTCGTATACCGGATACCATAGACGCCTGCAATACCCGTAACAATGATGCTGACAATTGTCACACTTGTCACCGTGGTCAAGAGGCCAGGAAGTCGTAGAGCAAAGGGGGACTCCTAAAATTCCCCGTTCGTGCACAAAGCGGTGTTAGTATAAAGTTGATGCAAGCATTACTTGACAGGCGTGGGTAAGGCCGCGTTCACATGTGCGGGCGCCCGCCGCGGGGCTGTTGCTGTTGCTAAAACAAGTGCGGGTCTATGTGGACAAAGCTTTAGGATGGGGGCTACAAGTGTTGCATTAGCGAACGAAGGCGTGTAAAATAGTTATAATATTGAAGTTACAAATTTGACAGCTGAAATACGGTGCAATATGAGTACGAGTCAATGTGCACCAGTTGCTGAAGTAATATGTGTATTTGGGCCATTCTACTTTTTTACCGACAATTTATTTATTTAAACTTTATTGCACAGTAAATAATGTACAAAAGGCGAACTTAATGCCAGAAGGCATTCTCTAACAGTTAACCTTTGGGCCAAAAAGAGATCAAAATTTATAGGTGCGGGAAGTTATTATGAAACACGAGAAAAAAATTAGTATTAAGTACATACTAAATGACAATGAAACGCGATTTCCTCGATTTTTTTGAGTTTTGATAATGTGTAAAATGAAAACTGTAGAAATTATTAAAAAAACAACATATAGCAACGTTTTCCCCCCGAAGGGTAGAAAACGTATATTTAGGTTTCAGCCGTAACTTGAACCACTTGAGATGACGTCTTATGAATTCCTCACTCACACTGCCTTATTTCTATGTATGTGTGTGTAAACTAACTGTCAGATCCTATTGCTATCTCGTTCACTCACGAAGCAGCGCACGGGCAGCGGCGCTACGGTGGCGCCGTGCCTGCCAGTACCGTAATGAATGAGCCGGCAAGGTCCATGAAGCGGTGGTTCAAGTTACGGCTGAAACCTAAATATACGTTTTCTACCCTTCGGGGGGAAAACGTTGCTATTTAGGGTTTGCAGCCTATACTTGAACCACTTGAGAGGTGTTTATATTCTGCCGGCGCTGCTTGTAAATGCGTACTGTGATAGATAATCTAGGTTTAATAGAGAGTATTGGATTAATAAATGGTCTTATTCATTGATTCATTTCTTTTATTTCTTAACCAAGGTTGAGATCAATAATTTGCTAAGAGATCAAAGCTTACGTTGGTAAATTAAATTAATATCACATTTTCATTAATTTAACCAGAACTATTTTTCTGGTATAGTGTTCATGAAGTAAAAAAAAAAAATCATCACTAATTCTATAAGTACCCTGATTTAGGTTTGGGGTGACGGTTTCCTTGAAGTAATGTCTAAAGAAAGTGTTCCTTGATCGCCAATTGCCCTTCTTCAGGATTTCTTCAATATCGTATCTATTACTTGTCCAATTTTCTGAGGCCACAACGGCCCTAAAGCTTCCCGATGAAGCTGACATACCAGCATCTCGGAAGAGAGTTCGTATCCATCCGGCAATTACGGCGCGGGAAGCGTTTTTCACTGACCCTCTCGTAGTTAGTAAATAGGTTTGTTAGATTTTTACCCTCGCGTCGATCCTGTGATACTGATATGCATTTTCTAATCCACGATGTAACATTAAATCTGTCTTCACTTCTTTCTGTATTGTTTTTAAAAATCCAGGCTGACTGTCTGTATCTTCCCGAATCCGTCTTTGATCCGAATTCTGGCCAAAATATGATTTGATCTCCAGTATCTTGCAATGAACCCTCTTTGATACTCAGCAAAGTAAGGTCATGCACTCTTCTTCCTGTGGCCAAAAGAAGTAAAACACAGGTGTGTCGAAATGTTTGAAAAATACTCTTTTCATCCACATTGTAGACTTTAAGGAATTGGAGTAGATCGTCTATCGTCCAGGTCAGTGCCTTCTTGATTGGAGGATTTTGTGAAAATATAGCTTTAAGAGTGTGCTTTACTAAAAAGTGAGAGCTTAGCTCGGTTGTTCGCGAAGGGTTAGCTAAGGTGGCTACGACCGATTTATGAAGACATATTGTTCGGGGAGATAACTTTGCATTTTTATAGAGGTGGCATAGGTATTTTGCCAAATCAGTTGGCTCTGGATTGTCAGGAGCTATGCTATTTGACGTGGCCCAACGTTTCCAACGTAACCAGATAGGTTTGTATGTTTTAATTGTTGATTTTCGCCATGACGATTCAATCAAATCTACGTCGGGCCTTGTCCAATTTGTCATCTGTTTGAGCCAGCCTGTACCTTCCAGACCAATAAATTAAGTTCGTTTATCTTCGCAGGAGGCAGGTTGGTCTGAAGGTCGATCAGGACTCTCGCTAGATTCGGTATCGTTAGCGGCGGACACAGAGCTCGCCTCCTCAAGGTGGGTTCCCAGAATGCTCTTTCCCAGCTGGGCGCTACTATTAGGTAAGTACCTTTCGCTGTTTCCAGGTGACGGAGTACTTGCGGGATTATTGCCGGTGGAGGAAATATCCAGCCTAGTTTGTATCGCCACTTTCTGCTGAATGCATCCGTGAACAAGCTGTTTGCATCCTTCGCATCTTCGCTTACATAGTCTGGTACAACAGCTGATCTTGCAGAGGCAAATAGGTCTATCTCGGGTGTGCCCAGTTCCCGGAATATTTCGGAGGTGGCCTCTCGTGTGAGATGCCACTCCGGGAGATCTTTCTCTCGTGATAAACTGTCTGCCAGACCGTTGTATACCCCTGGTATGTAACGTGCTGTCAGGTAGCAACGATGATGATGGCAGAATTTTAAAATTCTTGTCGCTGTTTCTAACAACCTTACAGATCGCGTTCCTCCCTGTTTCATTATATAGGACACTGTTGTGCGGTTGTCCGTTTGTACCATGATTGTTTTCTCCGTTAGAGGACCGTCGATGTTTACCAGAGCTTCGTGTAAGGCATAAAGCTCTTTCTGGTTGCTGTGCCACGTTAGTTGACGTTTTGTCCATAAACCCCAGAGTTTCACCCCGTTCACGACAGCTCCCCATCCGCGTATCGCAGCGTCTGTCGTTATAAAGACCGATGGTTCTGGAATGTGTATCGGTGAAACGTTGTGTAAGTTCTTGCGCCACCATGCTAGATCTTCCTGAGCACGTTCTGATAATGCCCTTTTCACGCGTGGTTGTGTATGCGGTAAGCGATTTGATTCGATTTGTAGAATCCGGTTGTGTAATCGACCTAAGGGTACCGCGAACGAGGCAAAGTTTAGCTTTCCTAGAATGACTTTTGCTTCGCGCCAGTCCCAGCGTTTTTTCCTGATTAGGACATTCAAGTCGTATGTCAGGCGTAAGATTTTTTCCTCTGAGAGGGACTTTACGTTGCTCTGCGTATCCCACACTATGCCTAGGTACTCTATCTTCTTTTTGGGTAGAGTGGATGACTTTTCTTGATTGACGTTCCAGCCGAGAGATCCCAAATAATCCTTTACGTAAGCTGACTGACGCTCTAGCACTTTCGGGTCCGCGTGAGTCAACAAAAAGTCGTCTAAGTACACGATTACTTGGATGCCTTCTTGACGTAGCCTGTGGGCTATCCAGTTTGTGATTTTGGCGAACGCGGCTGGCGCACTGGCTAGCCCAAAAGGTAGGCAAGTCATTTGATATATTTGACCTTCGTAACTTAGTGACAGGAATCGCCGATGACTCTGTGCTATTGGTACATGAAAATAGGCTTGTGATATGTCTATTTTCATCATGTAATCGTTTTTGTTTTACACTTGTGGGATTTTTAGGTGATTTATCAGGCGAAATTTTGGAGCCAGAACATATCGGTTTAAACCTTTCAGGTTGAAGATAGGTCGGAAAGTTCCGTCTGGTTTCTTCCTTAGAAACATTTCTGAAAGGTAACCGCTCCGATATTGGCTTTTTTCTATTGCTCCGGACGATAAAAGGGATTTGATTTGTTTGGACATCTCTGGTGTTATTCGCGTTCTGAATTTTGAAATATTTTCCCTGGAGAATCTTCTGTTTGGCGAGATGGAATTGAAGGGAATCCTGTAATTGTTTATGAAATCTTGAATCAACTTGGTGGCTGTTTTCCAGTTTTGTGCGAATATTTTCAAGCATCCCGCTCTGAAGTCATTTACGCTTTGGCTTGAAGCGTGGTTGGTGTTTGTTAGACGTTGAAGTCCGGGGTGCCCCGTGCATGGGCTTGCGATGGACACCACCATTTCCGTTGTAGGAATTGGTTTTTGGAAGCACTCGCGGGCGGCTCCCTCTGCCTCTATTATCTCTTCCAGCGAATGTCTTCTTTCTTTGGTTTGAGGCAGGAAAAAGCTTTCCAACATCCGTGTTGGCACAATCTTTTATTGCCTGACTTAAGGCGTTATCAGAGAATAAGTGTGTCTCTGAAGGTGGAATGGTATGTAAGATATCGCATAGGGTCTTATTTTTTGCCTTGTAGATATTTCTTCTTGCCTCTATTATTTCAGCTCGCCTACCACAAACGTACTGAAGAAGGTCTTCAGAATTCTTTCGGAATTTTGAATCGGATGTCCAATAAGTGGTCCCAACTTTGTCCTTGAAGTCTTGGGGAAGTTGTTCAAATAATTCCTTAAAGATTTTTCTTTGCTGAAGGAGTCCGTTGGTAATGGCCCCTAAGGTTAAATCCACTTTTTCTAGAAGCGAAGCGTTTTTCCATGGCGGTGTAACGCTAGCTAGAAGACTGTTCACTTTCAGCGCACAAAAAGCAGGAGTCGCTTGGAATTGCTTTTGGGTTTCTCCGTATCTGATGTTTCGCCATCCTGGTTGCCCGAGACGCTGACATCTGATGCCCTGGTCTAATAAATGTGGATCAGCAGTTGTAATTTTAGGCTCAGATTCCTTTGTATTCGGACTGAAGTCATATCCGATCTCTGATGTGGACTGTAATGCTGCTAGCTCTTGCTGAGCTTGCGCAATTTTGTTTTTAAGGTCTAATTCCCTGGATCTACCCTGGGGTGGAGTCATTGCCGGGCGCGGTGGGTCAGGTAGGAGTAACTCATCCTCTTGGTCTTCCCAGTCTTGAGTGGAATCGAAAGACTCGTCCAAAGACATAGAGTTTTCCTCGTGGAGGGAAGGATTTCCTTGCGTAGTTGACAGATTAACCACTGTGATGAGCTTCTCCATCTTATTATTCTGCTCTGCTTGGCTCGCTATCATTTTATTGAATAGCTCCATTTGTTGATTTAGGACGTCCGTGAGAAGGTGGTCACTGTTAGGCTGTGTTCTTGGTCGCTTTGCCGGTGACGCACATTCCCCTTCCACCGGGGAACGGGGCGTCTCGTAATGCTCTATATGGGCACCCGTAGGCGCGACATGAGTCGACGATTCTCCTTGTTTACCGCTAAGTTCAACCGAAGCTTCCCGGCGGTTTGTAAGTTTCATTTTTATAGAGCGTACAGCGTCCATAAATAGGCCGTAAGAGCGGTCGGAGCCATGTATTTTTTCCATAATATTATGAGGGGCGTATATAAGCGCTCTTCCTAGAGGCCATTGAAGTATTTTGGCTCTGATGGCCCTGTATCTTCGTTCTGATAAAGAACTACATTCTGGTAAAAATGCCTCGCCTAGTTCGGCTGTTGGTATTGCAAACCTTATCTTTTTATCAATATGTTTGGGAATTTCTTCTCCAAATAAGTCGAAATATGTGAAGTTGCAGACTTCCCAGGATCGCCAGTCACTGGGGAAATTCCTGTCGATAGCGCTTGTGATTGCGAGGAATGCATCTTCGTCCCCTGGTGTGCCGCCACATGCCACCAGATCACCCATCGTTGTAAGGGCCATGTTCTGAAACACAGAGCAACTGCCTCAGTAACAATGTACTTTAAGTTGCATACTACAAACGACATCGCTAAGAGAATTCTGTACACTCGTGTCGTTTGCTTTAATACGACGTCGTTCGTTTTAATACGACGTCGAACAGATTTAGTACGACGTCGCATGAATTTAATACGTCATTGTACATTATAATGTCATCTAGTCTGATACGACGTCGCTTGGATTAAAGCGACGACTTCATTATGTTTAGAACGACGGCGTATGATACGGCGTCGTCTTGTCATGTGTCGCTTGGACATGTTATGTCGTCGCATCAACATGCGGCGTCTTATAACGTTCGTTTGAGAAACGTAACGTGTGACTGCGTCTGATACGACAAGTGTGTCGTTTGATTTATATGGCACATACGCCAAGTTGATCGAACATAAGTCGATTCTTATGTAAGTGCAGCGCACTTACTTCATCGCTGGTCACGGGGAGCCGAGCGGAAATCAGACGAATTGACAAAATAATGTCAAAAGTTAGGTTATAGTTAACCATGTGGTTTCTTCCGCTGGGCGCGGAAAACACAGAATTAAGAAACCATGCTGCTCGTGCAATGCACGTTAAGCATCGCTGGTCCAAGGGAGCCGAGCGGTAGGTTACCAAATAAGTATTTGGTTTTTAATAATAAAGAATACTCACGAAGTAAATTTGTTGATAATCTGCAGTGTACGATCCATTCGGAATTCAAAAGCGTACTGGCAGGCACGGCGCCACCGTAGCGCCGCTGCCCGTGCGCTGCTTCGTGAGTGAACGAGATAGCAATAGGATCTGACAGTTAGTTTACACACACATACATAGAAATAAGGCAGTGTGAGTGAGGAATTCATAAGACGTCATCTCAAGTGGTTCAAGTATAGGCTGCAAACCCTAAATGTTTATATTTGATAGTGATTTTAGTGTAGGTATTTTATTTTCAAGGCACCGTGACAGAGTGGCCCTTTGTAACGAAGACAGCGTTCCGATTGACCACTCTGTCACGGCGTTTTGAGTTTAAATGTATGTAAGTTTACAGTAACTAACCGAGGAAATAACAAGTATCAGTACAGTAATAAAGGAGAACGGCCCAGTTACAATATTATTCGGTCCAATATTCCGTCTATGGACAAAATTAAAATGATGGCCAAGTCAGATTGAAATGCAACCAAAATTGAACTTCACACCCGTGCTGTAAGGATGATTTTGCAATGTGACACTTGTTGCCATACATTGAGAAACAGATGAATAGAGTTCGTTCAAAAGTAAAATAACAAAGTAAAACCTCGATAAAACGAATATTTACGAATATTTAATATAAATGGAAACGGACAAAACTCGAGATCACGAGTTTTTTGTTTTAAAATTATTGACTTTTTTGTTTCAAAAATAGATATGCGTTTGAAAATAGGTTATTTCACTTTTAAAGAAACTTATGAAAAAAGTAATGAGGCATTGAAATAGGTAGCCACTAGCCAGAGTATGAAAATATGAAAATGTGAAAACTATCGACGTGGGAAACTTACTTTATCTTGTATGTTGTATTTAATATAAAAAAAAAGTTTTATAAGTTATTTAAAAGCCTTAAACTTATTTAAGCTTCTGAGTCAGAAGTTAAGATCATAAAGTATGTTTTCCACGAAGGATAAATTAAGACGAAAACTGCTACTGAAAAATAAAGTAATAGACATGTAATTCACGACTATTTAAATAAGTAAATAGGACATTAAGTTTAATAAAATGGAGGCATGTTCGCACTATGTCCTCTGTGTCAAAAGAATATGCAGAAAAATCATATCATTGTATAGACGGACTACTACGTTTACGTTACCGTACGATTGGCAAAATTAAAATACCTTGTAAGGTAAGGTGGGAAAAGATGAAAAAAGGGAAAAATTGAAAGCCTCTTATAACTCCCTATTTGGTTTAAGAGCTAGTATCATCCTTGAAGCCGCCATTTTGTTACGATCCGTCGCTCAGTCGACGGTGACAGCCCGGAGTGTGTAGACATGTTATTATTATTAGAAGGCGTAACCGAGTTTTACCGAAAGAATACAAAAATGCTTTCAAATTTAGAAAACAGAAAGGAATCACATAGATGTTTATATTACAAGAGTTTCAACACAACACTGTCTATCTCATCCAAAAACCATTAAATTTTCCCCCACTTTACCTTACTTTTTTTTGAACGGTGAATTACATTTATATTACCTCATGAAGTAAACCTAAAATGGATGGTGGCATGATCATTAATAGATGTTGTAAGATAATTTAGAAGCGAGATTTCTAAAATGATCAAGCAATATTTACAAATGAAATACATTAGTGGTATTTATTAAAAACAAAATAGACGTGTAAACCAGTGCAAAATGTAGGCGCAATTTTTATAAAAAACAAAGTTTTTTATAAATATAATAGAAAGCTAACGTGAGTATCAGACATATTTAAATACTTATATAGGGCTACTCATGTCAATAAAGTAGTATCCCGCCTCTATCTTTGCCGCGCAGAGCTGCCGTCGCGGCCGGACTCATGACTAAGGGGCACGGATTATTCCGAAAAATGTTGAACTATTTTCGACTTTATTGACGTGAGTAGTCCGATGTAACTGTTTTATAATAGTATAGTTTCCTGTTTCCTTGTGTAAGCATGAGTTACCTGCTGAAGTAGATGCCTAAGCCCAGGGTTGGAGGGCATCATGGGTCTCATGATGCGGGGAACAGCCCCGGTTCCTCGCTGTAGCTGTTGCTGGAGCTGCAGCTGCTGTTGATGCTTACGTTGCTCCTGGAACGAGTTGTGGACATTAACGAGGGTATGTGGGGAAGTATTTGTGCTTATTATAAACATAGAACGGAACTATCGCAAATTTAGTTAATTTACCTTAATATACCTACCGCTTGGTTTTAGTGAACCTGTTTGTCGCATGTTCATTTCGAAATGTTGGACATAAACTTCTTATCAAATATGGGGTAATTAAAAAAAAATAGTCACATTTGATTTTGTTTTTATAAACAGGACGAACGTTGTTATTCGTACAGTAAAGATTCAAAATTGAGTAAATAAGTTCTAATTACTTACAATATGGACGTAATAACTTAATAAAATCATTATTGTATAAAATCGTCTGTCCTATAAATCGTTTTCAATAAGAGTTGCATACGCTATCGGGAGAAATTTTTTTTTTGCTCACCTAAAATAATTATTAACGTTTTTACTACTCAGAATCAGGAGCTCTTTCGGTCTTGTAGAAAAAAAGTAAGAAAAAAAACTGTCCAAAATTTTTTCAGACATTTTACATATTCTCCATTTTGTAACCGCCATATAAAGTGTTTGATAAATGGTAACGGATTAGAAAAATTAAATTCGGGACATTTTTTTCTCCAAATAGGATCAAATAGAGCTCATAGGAGAACAAAAAAAATGATTTTTCTCGCGAAATTGCCCTGTTTCGATAACAAGCATATTATCTTCACAAAGGTACTGTAGATTATAATAAGATAAACAAACATAGTCGGATTCAAGTTATTAAACAAACAAGGAAAACATCCTTGTTATGCACCATGAAAAATTTTTTGTTTGAATTCGGAATCAATAGTATAGGTTGAGGTTTCTTTTTAAAGTAATTGAAACAAAAGATGGTTAGGAGATGGTTAGGATGATGAGGAAGTCAAATTTAATTTACTTTATTTAATAAACACGCTTACATGACATGACAGTTAGATATAATTCGATTTTTGACAGACAGACGGAGGGACGGACGGACAACAAAGTGGGATCACTTATAGGATTCTAAGGGTTTCGTTTGTTTCCTTTTGAGGTACGGAACCCTAAAAACCAGTATCGCCAGAGATCGCCTGTCATTGTCTAATCGGAACAGTTAGACGGTAACAGGTGCTACTGATTTTTCTTTCTTTTCTAGCGATATAGGTAGGGGGAAGATCTAGGACGTGGCGAGTTCTTGCTTAAAATGTGTCAGGATACGTTTCTACCATTGGTTTCTGCCGTGCCGTGCATTTTGTAGATTTAACGGTTTTACGTGAATATGTTTTTGTCGGTATTTTTGTGTATATTATCTATAGATATCCCATTCGAACGTGATTTGGGAAAATCAGGCTATTGTAATTTAATGTCTGTCAAAACCGTATCTTTCCTGGGTTTAGGATGGCCTTCAGACCCCGGAAAAGTCCGGCAACGCGACCTCTTATTGGTGCCGGCGGCGGGCACCGTGTCGCACATAGTACTATACTCGCGATCCTTTACGCTACAAAAATCAGCTAATATAAATGATTACCCGAATTTAAATTTCCAAACAAGCAGTCTTAATGACTGGATTACCTGTTGACGTCAGGGACGAACAGTCGCACGAGACATAGCAGTCCGGGCCAGTCTCCCTGCGTAGGACTCGGCACAAAAAAGGATGGATCACATACCTCCAGCTGTTTGTAATGTTGCTCCTGTTGCTGTGCCGCCTGCAGGTGCGACATGATGTCCATCTGCCGACCGAACAACTTCATTAACCGATATTTACTGAAGACCGGAACCAACATTTATGACACCAACATTTAGGGACCGTACCTCAAATGGAAAAACGGTACCTTTATATAACTTGTATTTCTGTCACAGCCAATTTGCTCCTCTGGACAGATAGAGATGAAAAGATAAGTATATTATGTAGATGGAGTTAATGACAGTTATTAAAACGCTTATTTAAACGTTCACGATTTTCACACATTATCAATTCACTACAACGGGGCTTAATAGCGTAAAACTTTGTAAACTAACCTCCGACGTTTTGAGGGCGACATTGTCCCCGTGGTCCCGGAGAAAGACTGGCTGAGGTTGACATCAACATCTTCTAGCCGCGCGGGTTTTACGAGCAACTTATTATATACATGGGAGCAAAGTTGTTGTTCATCTCTCGTGCTTATATTGAGATTTCACAATTGAGTTACGAGCGTAACGAGTAGTTTAAATACTAGAATCATGAGCGTCACGATGGTTTGAAGGCACGAGAGATGAACAAACTTTATTGCCGTCTGCCGAGTGTGATAAAACTAATTAAACATAAT
The DNA here is from genome assembly GCA_949128165.1 of Lathronympha strigana. NCBI lineage: Eukaryota > Metazoa > Arthropoda > Insecta > Lepidoptera > Tortricidae > Lathronympha > Lathronympha strigana. Next base: position 5,669,293 of record OX421923.1, on the reverse strand, counting down.
AATAACGTTTAAACGTCAATGATATCAAACTAATGTGAAGAAAACAAGACATAGACAAACCTCGTCAGTTTAAAAGGATAAAGGAAGGCGTTCCGAGCTAGTGACGTGAAAAGTTAAAAAAAACAAACCTGGCTCTTAAACTGCGCTTCCTGCTGATGCGCCGCCTCCAGGGTCTGCTGCAACTGCTGTATCTTCTCCAAGTTCTGCTGGCGAGCCGCCTCCAGCCCATCCAGCTGCGAGGGTCTAGGACCTTTGCCGCCGGGCGTCTGTTGCTGCTGCTGGGGCACTTGGCCGCCCATGTTGCCGCCCATGCCCATCATGCCCTGAAAAAAAAGGTTAAACGTCAAATCACAGACCTCAACTACTATACAGAGCATACAAGGTACAAGACAACTCGCAGTTATCGCACATATGCAGACCCGTACTAACGGCAATGTTCTTCGAAAGTTCACAATTTGTTTAGCTTCCATGGCTCCTGCCTCACTATTGTGCGGGTGTCCTATTACCAAATTACTAGAGTCAGCCTATTCTAAGTTTCCTAGATTTTGATAGCAGAGACTGTGAAAGTGTTAAGTAAACGTCATAATTTCATAGAAGTTTGACAGCTCATTTGCTGAGAAAAGATAACGTGGTTTGACTCTATGTTTGCGGTAGGACTACGCCGCAAATGAAAAAAAAAATCCTAAAAATAGATACGTGGGTCACTCGAAAAGTTTTGAGATACAAAAAAACTATTGAAGATATAAACACTATTTATTTTACATTTTCTCAAAATACTCTCCATCGTTCTTTATACAAAGTTCCATTCGTCTAAACCAACTTTGGAAACACTTTTGCCAGTCTTGATCGGATAGGTCAGAAATCGCTCCTTCATAGGCAGCCACGGCTTCTTCGGCACTCGAAAAAAACTTGCCTTATATTTTTTCCTTCACTGTTGGGAACAAAAAGAAATCGCAGGGAGCCAAGTCAGGGCTGTAGGGTGGATGAGGCAAGGTTTCAACCCCAGTTTCTGCAATAAACGCCTTTGTGACGTGACTCTGAGGGACGTATGTGAAGAGGCGTTGTCGTGATGCAGCATGATTCCCCGAAGTCCAGCCTTTGGTCTCCTCTACTTGCGGCAATGCTACTGTAGTGTACCATTCCGAGTTAACAGACCTATGATTTTCCAGCACTGAAGTCGACAGATGTCCCCCCGAGAAAAAAAAACTAGCCACCTTTTTTTTGCCTACGTTTCGAGGTCTTTGTAATTTTGTTGGTAACTTGCCCTCTGAGAACACCCATACTGACGACTGCCGCTTACTTTCCGGATCATATTTATAAATCCATGTTTCGTCACCAGTAATGATTTCAGAAACACGTCTTGATGTTCCGTTTTCGAATTTTAAACGCATTTCATGTCACACGAGCCTGTTTCTCAGTTCCGGAGAGCAAACGCGGGATCCAACGGCAACAAAGCTTCCTTACTCCAAGATGTTGATGTAGGATGATATTAACACTCCCCGAACTGATGCCTAGGATCTTCTCGATGTCCGTGTATGTAATTCGTGGGTCTTCTCGCACTAACATTTCAGTAGTCCATACGTTTTCTGCAGTTACTGCTGTTTGAGGGCGACCACTTCTGTGTTCATCTTCGAGGTTGGTTTTGCCCCTTTTAAATTCACTAAACCATCTAAAAACAGTTGCCCGGGATGGAGCAGAGTCTCCTAATGCCGATTGTAATCGCTGCAAAGTCAGTTGTTCGGTTAAACCAAATTTAAAATCGTAATATATCATAGCACGAAAATGTTCGCGGTTCAGCTCCATCGTTTCAAAGAAAACCCACGGAAAACGTTGTAGCAAAACAACTGGAACTAATCTATTTTTGAAATTAGAGTGTACTGGATACTAGTGTTCTATTTTTAAATAAATTTGCTTTTTAAAAACATATAACATGGGTGCGTTCCATTTTCAAATTTCGAGCATCTCAAAATTTATCGAGTGAGCTACGTATGATGACCTACATTTAATAGCGAAATTATAAAATAATGCGTTAGCTCACTCGCAGTACATCCTGCTCTAACTGATAAGCCTGATCATAGTAATAATAAATCTATAATGACGGCAGGACTATTGTAGCCAATAAGCCTGACATGGTGCTGGTTGATCGATCGCAGCGTCGGGCCGTGCTCGCCGACGTCACCATCCCCCATGACGAGACAGGAAAGTCCAATAAGTAACTAGACTTGGCTCACGAGATAACCGCCATGTGGGATGGTGACTCGACGTTCATTGTCCCGATATTCGTTTCAGCGAGCGGTCTCATAGGGAAGAGTCTAGGCCAACATCTTGAGAGACTCGCTAGGTGGATGGATCAAGGGTCAGATGCAGAAGGCGGTAATCCTGGACACAGCGCGCATAGTCCGGCGGCCCTAACCAGCGGCAGCCTGGGCCCTATTATGGGACAATCTTACACAAATGAATTGCCCTGACCAGGATTCGAACCCGGGACGTCCTATTTCGTAGCCATTGTCACTACCGATTAGCCTAGGTAACTCGACACGTGTTTCGCCTCTCTGCGAGATGCAGGAATGACCGGCGCCGACGTCCGACAGGTGAATGAAGTGCCCGGACTAGTCGACAATACTTTATAACCTGAATACAAATATCTGAACACGCCTCTACTGTTGAGGCTTTAGTGCTTGTTCAGATATTTTTGAACAACCCGGGCGCTCCGATATATCTGATGGCGACTGTACACCGGTAAGGTCACCTGTGGGTGCATCTGTTGCACGATCCCCTGCGGACTGGGAGCTTGGGGCCCGAGCGCCGGCATGGCGCTCATGCCGGCGCCCATGCTGCTGCCCATGCCGGGTCCCATGCCGCTCATGCCGGGCGCCGATATGCCCGCCGATGACATGGTGGGCTGCATCGCACCGGCGCCTGTAAATATTAATTTGTGTCTAATATAAATTTTAATATAAAAAACGTAACTTTACTTCGTTTTATTTTTTATTTTTAGCAGATCGACAAAAAAATACAGAAAAGCAATAAACAAATTTTTTAATGCTCATCATCCGGTTCGAAGGACCAATTTATTTTGAGATGTTCCTACGTTCTGTCACGTACGGCACCTATGTTTTTATACGAGGTGACCACAACTATGAGCAATTGAGCATACTTGAACAGCAAACTAAGAAACAACTGATCAGGGCCACCACGTAAAACTACGGGGTACAACAACGTTCTAGTAAGTCTGGTTTTTTTGTAAAATAATACGTACAGTCTGACAACGATCAGGGGCCTTACCATGACGTCTCAACGCGATTCAGTTTAGAACCACACTAACACACACAACAACTAAGCACAGTTAAGAACCTAAACTGAATCGGGTTAAGACGTCATGGGGAGGCTATTCTCATTCGTGCATAGTCAGAGAGTCATACTGTCTTTACTAGGTTTAAAAAAATTCAACTGTCAAACTATAGCTAAAGAACTTTATGCTGACTAACAGGACTTGACATTATACTGGCCGGTATTGTTTTTTCTTGAATGTCAAAACACTAACCTGTCATGGTGGCTGTTGGCATGGACCCGGGCATGGGTGCTGAGCTAGCTGTTGGAGGCATCTGTTTGTTTATTATCTGTGTCATTTTCTGCTGCTGGATCACCTGCAATATTTACAGCTGTTAATAGAGGCCAAGCATTTATTGTTTTCAGACTGCTGGATTAGATGCTGACGACCAGACGATTTCTTTTGAACTCTCGCTATATTGCGGCTTTTTAAATAATTTTGTGTTACCAGAGTTACCTTTCGTTGTCGACTAAGCTTAATTGTTAGGATGAAGCCAAGGTACGCTTTTTACAGTGGTTCAGCACTTTAATTGCAGCTAATCAAGATCAGGTCCGGGATCAAAGACAAGGTATTGTTGAAACAGGCAAAATTAGAAATACGTATGGAAAAACGCAGAGCAATTCACTACAAGCATGGTTATGTTTGTGAAAATTAACTGTCTATGTCAGTTTCCTCGATGTTTTTATAAGTGATAGTCTAAGGGAAATACTTCCACAGTCGCTGCAGGCTCAGAGATGAAGGTTAGGAAATATTTGTATTTTTAAAAAATTAACGGTAATGCAAAAAAGTCTGAAACTTTCTCTTGGTGTTATGGAAGCTTATTCCTATCATTAGAAAAGAAATTGAAGACTTCTGATATTGTCATCCACTTCCATTGCCCTTAGTTACTCGTACCTTTCTTCATCGATCGTCGTATGAAGCCGAGGTACGCTTTCTTATCAGGTGTGTACAATAAAATCAGCATTTTAATGTCACACTGACACGACATAGTCTAAGTGGAAACAGTAGTTACCTTTCGTAGTCGATCGACGAACGTAGCCTGGTTGTTAGGTATGAAGCCGAGGTATGCTTTCTTATCAGGTGTGTATAGTAGAATTAGCACTTTGATGTCACATTGAGGCGGCGACGACATAGGGGAGAAGTGGACGCAGCCAGCCTGGTATAAAAAGTAGTGAATAAGTATTACACACGTGTAACAACTAATCTGAAATTTTTCACACTTTTTGGTATTTATTAACGTTTTCATTGTTTTCTGCTAGTTTACTGCTGCTAAAGTTATGATCACTGAGTACTTTTGAAGCTTATTTCTCATATATTTCACATATTTTGACACGATGGGGTCAAGTAATGTGAATTGTAAATCCAAAATGACGGGCTCAATTAAAAATATGTATAAATCTGTTGACCATGACTTTAGTAAGAACTTCCAAAGCCTCATTCTGCGGAAAATAGAACAGCAATGACTTGTCGTTTTTGAGGAACTGGCCTCCGATATTGCTGATCAGCAGTTTTGCCATTAACTTGCCATTGGTAGACTCTATCACGTCGCAATAAGGTTTAGAAACAGTTGGCTATATCGAACACGTTGCCTAGGCGTACGTTCTGCTCCATCTCTTAGTAACATATGATCGCCCGGTACTTCGAATCGAATGGTTAGCTTTGTTACTTCCTTATCTCGCGTAGCTTTCGTCCTCTTAACAAATTATGATGGCCTGGTACTTTTAGAGGTAAAGTGAAGGGATGCAATGTATGAAAACTTGATTCCAAAAAATACTCACAAATCCGTTGACCATGACTTTCGTAAGTGCGTCCAAAGCCTCGTTCTGCTGTAGATGGAACAGCACGGACTTGCTGTCCTTGAGGTACTGGCCTCCTATGTTGCTGATAAGTTGTTTTGGCATCAACTGCATTAGGAGTTTGTTGGGCCAGGTGTCCACTTTTAGCTCTGGTTCTATGTCCTTTGAGTTTGCTGATACCTGAAAGGATAATAAGATTAATAAGATAAGTATTGGGAGATAAATAAAACTAAAACTTTAGCTGAACTTGGGAACTTGGGAAATAGCTAGCTAGCTATAGCTAACTCTTTACTGCATAATTATAGGACCCCAGGGTATGCTAGGTCATCGTCAAAACCTGTAATATCGAAGTGAACCCCGAAATTAGTTAAGCCACTTACTTGACATGGTAGGTGCTTGGTGACCTTCTGCTGGTCGCCAGGGTTCTTGCCTTTCTCCATCCATTCTAGTACCCCACTCCATATGTATGTTCGTTGAGGTGTTGGTGGCGCGCCGGTGGACGGGCCTGCAGCCATCATGCCGGGCATGCGTTGAGCGATACCAGGCTGAAAAGATATATAGTTTTTTTTAAGCAAGAATCAAATCTTTTATATTTGTAATCAATGTTTTTGCCTGGGCACGGCAGCCCTAGGCCGGAACTGCGGGAGCTCCCTTACCATGTCTATGGAATCATATTCGATAGCGACAGTTAGTTAGTTAGTTTTCCTGGGCTTTTTCCGCAAATCGACATCCATTGTGCCTTTTTTGCGTGACAGCGAGGTAGCGTAGCTCTACTCTTACCACCCTAGTTCGTCTACGAAACCTATCATCGTTTTAAGGTTGCAAATTGCCTCCTTTAGTGTGCTGGGAGTTCCTGAGTATTTGCTCCTCTATACTTCTATCTGTTTACATTCAAGGAGAACATGTTTTGTTGTTTCTTCCTTATCCATACATGCTCTGCACATCGGGCTGTCCGTGATGCCCATATTGTGTAAGTGTTTGTTTAGTGTGTTGTGTCCTGTTAGTAGTCCTACTATTTTCCGTAGTTGTTCTCGGGGCGTCCTCAGTAGAGTTTTTGTGGGCTTGTAGTTTAGCTCTGGTAGGACTTCCTTGGTTTGCCTGCGACTGTTTGAATACCTGTGGTGGAGGGTACGAGGGTTGAGCCAGCTGTCTTAGCAGGGCAGAGTTGTCCGCGTACAGGGGGTTGCGGGGCGGGGGCAGCCAGCTGGCGACGGGGCGCACGGCGGCCGTCGGCCGGAACGTCTGGGGCCGCGGCGCCGCCGGGGGAGCCCCTCGCCCTTGTCTGTGGAAATAGACAGGGTCATTCAAATACGTATGTAGGATGCGAGGTTTGGAACGTATGCGAACGAGTGAGTGAGAGAATGAACTGACGAATGAACGGTGTGTGACAAGGACAGTGTGATGACAGGTTTACTCAGTGTGAAAGGGATGGACAAACGCGACGAGTAGGTTTTAAATATGTAACGGAATGGCGGGGAGATCGTTTTCGGAGCTAAGACTTAATGGTGTATTTTTCGAGTGTTTTACGCAATATAAGTTTTTATCATATTCAACTTGTGTTTTGAGTTATCCCGACCCACGCGTATATAAATCACTATACCTGAAGGAAGGCGGTGAAAGAGTAGATTGTATATCACAAGCATAAAGTGACCCATTTTAGCTGAGGTTATTTATTGGTCCGAATGCAACAAGGACCGTTATAGTAGTCGAGGATAAAATGGGTATTTGTGCCTGAGGTATACACTCTGCTTTTCACTTCGATTGTAAAGAAAATATAACGTTTTATTTCACTTTAAATCGTTGAATATTAAATCCATGCTCGCACGCTTGGGGTCTCCGCGTGCCGCTCGCAGGCGGCTGGCACTCGGGCCCGGCCGCCTGCGAGGGGCACGCGGCGGTAGAACCCAAGCGCCGAAGCATGGCAAGCATGGATGTTTCATTTTTAACGATTTAAAGTGAAATTGAACCAAATATTTTGCTTACAGTCGAAGTGAAAAGCAGAGTGTATACGTCAGGCATAAATAACCCTTTTATCATCATTGCATTTGGACCACTAAATAGCCTCGGCCAAAATAGGTTGCTTTATGCCCGTGATATACAATCTACTATTTCTAGTTGTTACTCGTAATTTCACTTGATTAATAGGAAAGTATTTTATGGTAAATTATTGATTTCTAAGTAGTAGCCGCCCCTCGGCAGTTGGGCTCAAATAAGCATCCAAAGGCTCGGTAGTTAAAGTATTGTTAAGAAATCTGTGGGTGTGACACATTGACAAAACATTTACACATTTACAAATAAAATTTTAAAAAATACTATTAGATAAAGTGTCATTGATCTCACACAATAAGAAAATGTCAATTCATTCGTTTTACATGTACTTAATTACTGTTACTGTAAAATTTTATTATTTTTATGAATTCAGGTGTTTTCATCTTGGTTTTAATTATAATTGACATGTATTTCCTTTTAGAGGTATTTTTATCCGTTATTTAAATGACATTTTTTTATAACTTTCATTAACATATGAATGTAAACCAAATTTATCTACTTACCCGATTTTGACGTGTAAGTAACTGTATTAATAAATATGTGAATATGAATGTATTTTCGACTGAATATCAAAATAGAATTTCCCATTACTCTACAAGTATGTTGCAAAAACATCAAGATTAATTAATTCCCAGAACAACCCACAATCAGGCGTTACAAAAACTGCCTGACGCCATTAGAGTATCAAGTATCCACTTGACATGTCTACGTCTTGATCTTGAACTTATTTATTGCGGCCCTTAGTAGAAACCCAACCTATTTTTTTTTTAGTTTTTTTTTTAATAATAGGTAGTGTTATTTAAGTCTATATGAATGTAGTTTTAGATATGATTATGTTTTTGAATAAATAATGTTTTAAAGAAATATGTTATAAGTATACACCGTGGTTTTTTATTTCCGTTAATTTGACAAGAAAGGGCCGTGAGGTCAAGCCTCCTCGGCGCTCAATAGTCCTAATGACTCTGGTTAGGAAAAAATACTAAAAGAGGGTCAAAGGATGTGTTCGACGTGACGAACATTATACAATTAAGGCTACAAACTTTTATTCCGAGAATAACGCTTACTCTCAGATAGTAACGTCAAATTACAATGGGATTTTGACATTAGTATCCAAGAGTAAGCGTTACTCTTGGATAAAAAGTCAAATCCAGCCTAAGTGTAGGAACTACATGGTATATCGCTTTTTGACGAATAAGAAAACAAAATAGTTTTTCATACAAAATAAATGAATATTAGAGTTACACCAAAGTAAATGTCAAGTATGACAAAGCTAAACTTAAGTCACGAAAGCACATGCCGAAACACTGCTTTAGTAGTAGATAGTTACTCGTAAGTAGGACTGCCATCTCGTACATTGCCGAAACCGGACAAAAAAGTTAAAAAACCCGGACGTTTCATTAAAATCGCGGTCTCTCCCCGGACACTAAAGAAATCAATTTTTAATTTTAAAATTTAGGTTTTGCTAGGGATTAACCTGAACCCAAAAATGTCCGGGTTTATCCCGGACAGCTCTAAAAATCCGGGCCGGACGCTCCCCAGACGGGCTCCAAACTAGGACAAATCCGGGGAAACCCGGACGGATGGCAGCCCTACTCGTAAGTATCCTTTTACACTGGTTCAGCAAATAAATTGATTTATTGACTATCTCAAAACTATTATAGTTAAGACACTAGTTTCTTAGATATATTAACTTAAGTTAAACTGAAAAATCTCCCCATAATAGTAAACAGAAATAAAAAACCGTGTGTATAAAATTATAAATTGGTTGAAAAGTGACATGACAAATAATTATCAGTAATGATTTAATTTTTTTAATACCAGGTCGGTGGCAAACATGTATACGGCCCACCTGCTGGAAAGTGGTCACCATAATATATGGACGCCTGCAACTCCAGGCGTTCACATGCGCGTTGCCGACCCATTAAAATCTTGTATACTTATTTTTTAAGAATTTACTATAATATTTGGGGAAAACCTCGGCTGTTTCCGGTCCGCGGGAGGAAATTCCTCTGAAACCGCGCAGTGCGCGACCATTGGGCTTGCAAGATAACGATTAAAATCTCCCAAGTTAGGGAAACCAATGCGAATCTAATTCTACATGTCTACTACCTACCCGTTTTCCGATGTTTCACCATCTTCACACTGCCTCGACACCGCCACAACGTTCCGCAATAAACACTTTTCAAAACAACTCCGATCACACCGCGTCCCCCGAATACTAAACTCTTTCTTCACTTTGTAATCGTCTTCTGTGGTTTGAGTACACTTGTTGATCTTTCCCATAGTTATTCAACTTATTGGTAAAAGAGAATCGAGTATAGAGATGTATTCATCTAAGAACCAGTTAAGCTTAGAGTTTGACAGTGTACGGTTGAACACAAACTAACCGTGTATTCAAACTTCGAACAAAAAATACGAACGGATCTCGGGTAAAAAAACAAGTGACGACGCGACAGATTAAGATAAATGTGCACGGGTAATTTTTCATACAAAAATGTTTTTAATACAGTTGCTCAAAAAGTGCGCGTTAATACCTACTATTAAGGCAAACATATTAATGATATTGATATTTCATATTTAATTACCAACCTCTTCATCATAGTAATTATCATTTATTAATAACATTAAAACATTGAGAACAATTCTTATTAAGCTGTGTGAATGAAACGGAACGGCTGACAAAACGTCTGTCAAAGTTTAGGCGTTTTTCAATCAAGCACCCATGTTCGAAGGCCACACACAAATAAATACCCTAACCGGGATTCGAACCCAGCCTAGGAGGCCGGGTTCGAATCCCGCTTAGTTGGTAGTGACCCTGCCTACGAAGCAGGAGGTCCCGGGTATTTTATGTATCTATCTATAATATATATCGTCGTCCAGTACCCACAAAGCAAGCCTTATTGAGCTTACCGTGGGACTAGGTCTATTTGTGTAAGATTGTCTCACAATATTTATATGTATATGTGGCGAAACTGGGTAAATTTTAGTGATGAGTTAAACTGTGGCGCGTGACTTAAATTTTTTCCCAACAATATTAAAGTATTTTACTGGCTACGGGACGACCCGGACAAAAAACCAACCCACATCCGGTGACCAAGAGTGGTACTTTGACGACCCCCCTATCCTAAATGGTTCGCGTAGTTTAGGTACGTTTCCTTAAGGGTGGCATCTCATGTCAGCTCAGCATCGAGCCGTATTTCGTATATGAGAAATCCACCCGCGACCAAACCAAAAAAAAAATACAAACGCACACACACACACATAAAGTTTTTTTAATCCACAAACTGCGTAATATTTGTAACCCTCACCAACGCGATTATTTTAATGCATTATTTTAATAAATACAATCACGAGCGACCGACCTCTACGAGATAACAAATTGAACTGTAGGAAATACCCAGTGTTGTGTTAAATACTTTGGAAGTTAGGATGAATGTAGGAATAGGAAATACCCAGTGTTGTATTAAATACTTTGGAAGGATGAATCATATCCATGTTGACGTGTCGTTATATATAATATAACATATAACTATGTGGGAGGAAAAAGCATACCGGGTGTTGTCTGTAACAGGAGAAATAAATTTAATCGTAGGTAGTCCTCGCCAAACTGAATAACATTTGTCCAGCGACTTTTAAAAAATAACGTGCGTTTTAATTTGTATTACGCTTTAAAGTTTGTTAGACGCAATTTACTGCGGTTTTTTTCATTTTTGTACAATGCAAGAGACGTCAAGTAGGCTGATGTTAACGTACATTGAAAATACTATTAGTTTGTATGAAAAAGTGAAAACCTACATCATTTTCACACGAATACATCGTGTTTAAAAGTTGTTAGGTTTGAGGAGTACTTACTGCCTGCGATTGAATTTATTGATCCTTTTACAGTCAACACCCGGTATACACGGTGCTAGTGAGAATTGCGACAGATTTTAACCACGAATTCCTGAGGCTTTAAGGAGTAATGAATCTTATATGAACTTAGGCCTAAATACGAGTTTTTTTTTATATATTTTCATACGTATTAATTGCTAATCTAGTAAAAACGTGACTTTATAACTGGATTTGACGTTTACAGTCAAATTAGATGGTTAAGTCTCGCAACGTCGCAATCGTAAAGGTGTTTCATACTGGAGATTTAATTACAATTTTTTTACAGGAAAATAGGAATAGCTATCTCAAAAGCCGAGCCGAATTTAGCAGACGTTAACTAAGATTTTTAACTTAAAATATGGTCAGGAATATGCTCTTAAAATCCCTCGCAACGCTCACGAGCACCGTGTATAACATATTTTCTACCGAACCGAACGCGAAGCACGAGCTAAGCGTCTCCGTTTTAGTTAAGGCATAAATGCTTTCATATGTCCGGCTCTTCTCTGTTGGTCGCATTTCCCAAACAATTCTCGTGAAATTTTGTGATCAGGTAAGATATAGGTAAGTTAAACCATAATTTCGCGCATTTGCCTCCTTTTTTTTATACTACGACGGTGACAAACAAGCATACGGCCCGCCTGATGGTAAGCGGTCACCGTAGCCTATGGACGCCTGCAGCACTAGGGGTGTTAAATGCGCGTTGCCGACCCTTTAAAAAAAAAGGAGGATTCGCTGTGTTGACAGCCAAACGGGCCAAGGGCTTTGCTCCGTGGGTCCCCAGCTGTCAACACAGCGAATCCTCTTGGAGCTCTGGCGACCTTACTCACCAACAGAAACACAACACTAAACTCCTGTAAAAACATAATAAATCTTGAAATGGTACATACCCGTAGATGTCTGGGGGCGCCTCGGGCGCGGGCGGCGGCGCGGGGCTCGGCGGGCGCTCCTTCAAGCTGTAGCCGCGCAGCAGCACCAGGTGCCTCGGATCCTGGTACACCAAGTACATACAGTCACGTCTATTTATTATGTATACACATCGCAACATATTACCACAGCGTAGGGATGTATTCCATACAGTGAGGTAACTTCATACACGGCCAGCGGCGAGGCTCGGTGCTCGTGCTGAAACTCAGGGTTGGCAAAAACTATACGAAAGATCACAGTCTGATTGGTAAACTAATCCATTTTACACCCCTTAAAATAGACCGCCGAATTTTCATAGAAATTCGGCGGCGTCTCCTCCCCGCCTCCTTCCCCGCGCGCCCCCCATCGATTACCCAGAAAGCGGCGGAGTTAACCCACTGTATATAATACATCCTTACGCTGT